>OX637867.1:14945211-15022711 GCA_951802705.1 Netelia virgata | reverse complement strand
ATAAATTTAACCTAAGAACGTAAACAATTTGATAAATTGCAGATTATTGAGCGGAGAACTAAAGCAAGTTGAAAGCTCGAGTAAAATCAGATAGGCAAATTTTTCAAAGTGTTTCACCAGTGACATTGTTATTATAAAAAGCGACGACTCATTGACCCAGCGTACGTTTAACGAAGATATATTGTTGCATAAAAATTAGCTCAAAGGTTTTTTGCCTACACGAGTAACGGAAACGTTGCCGGCTCGAGGATTGATATCGTCGAGTCAATGCCACCGCTTCGGTGCAATATCTACGCTAATTTCTTGTTTGCGGTGAGAGAGAGCGAGAGAGAGAGAGAGAGAGAACACGAAGTAGAGCTAGAGAGAGAGAGAGAGAGAGAGAGAGAGAGAGAGAGAGAGAGGGGACAATACAGAGAGCGTAAAATACTGCCACGGGGAGAGTCTCGAGAACGTTATCGAAACACGCAATGCAAATGGATTATGCGCACTGAACGAGGAAGAAGCGAGGAAGAGAAACGAAATAGGCGGACCGTGAAAGCCGCTCTTGTTTTACACATCGCGAGCCTATCGCCGATGTATGAATTGCGTTTAGACACGTGACACGTGAGATACAAGTATCGAAAACAAAATAAAATTAAAAAAAAGGAAATAGTCGTCAGGACGACAGGCGATAATGACGATAAGAATAGTACGGGAAGTACGATTCGATTCGATCGATTCGATTATTTATAATATTTGTAATATTCGATAGGACAAGGAACTTTGATTGTAACTTATTTATTATTGAAATAATTATTAAAATAACTATTGAAATAATTATGAAAATAATTATTGAAATAATTATTAAAATAACTATTGAATTAATTATGGACACAATTGTTGAAATAATTTGTTAAACGATTATTACTGAATAATTTATAAATAATCATGGTCGTCGGATTATGTTTTGGGGGGTAGTTACGTGCGAAACTCATAACCCTGGCAAATTGCCTTTCGTATTTACGGAGTCGAGTGTTTTGGTGTGGCCAGCTGTTTGGGTCGCTCCGTTAAGTCTAGTTTAAATACCGTTATCGGTACTAGGCATTACGGTGACCCGAGAACCACCAGACCGCGATACCTACCCCTTCATCGGTCAGGGGAGTGCGCGTTTCACGATTTACGTCTCGCCCCGTACTCCATGGCAAGACCACGCAATGTGGAGTACCGTGATACTCGAATGAGCAGGAAACATTCGAAGATTGCTTAGGAAGTGGGGGGAAGCGCGATGTTAAAAAAAAAAAATTATTTTCATTAAATATTTTAAAAAATAATTTTACACCCTTTAGCAAAAAAATAATAATAATAATATTCAACGGGGTGACAAGTTTCCTTGAATGAGCAGGAAACGTTCGAAGATTTCTTAGGAAGTGGGGGGGGAAGCGCGATGTTAAAAAAAAAAATTTATTTGCATTAAATATTTTAGAAAATAATTGTACACACTTTAGCAAAAAAAAAATAATAATAATCAACGGGGTGACAAGTTTCCTTCGATCACCTCGAGCCACCCCAATAATCACGACGCATCATGAATATTCCAAGGAGGCCTTCTCATCCCCTCCTGCAGGACCCTGAAGTCACAACCCTGAATATAAGGGATGAAAAGGAACGCAAGACCCAAGGGGTTTCGCAGTTAGTTGCCTCCAGGAGATGAGACGGTAAGTAGGTAAGAAAGTTATTTCCCGGACCGGACATGCTCAACCCTTCATCGAGAAGACTTCCCCATTTTCAAGACTCCCGGTCGACGCCAACCCCCTCGGGGTTGGCTGTGAGCCCGATGATCGATTTTTCGTCACAATCAATTCTAAAAACGTCAAGAACACCGAAAGTTTTCTAGAATACCAGGAAAAAGTCGAAGAAATATTTAAAAAAAAACGTAAGATGGAGGGGATGAAAAGAGGGTTGCGTTTTTAAGGGTTGGAGAGACTTGAAAGACCACCGCAACTAGAGGGTGTCCCGTGAATCGTTTTCGAAGAAGAGACGCGAAGTCGAGCGAGCCGAGTTTAAAGGCTAAAAGGGCCGACTTGCCTGCCATGCATAACAATTAGCCGGGGAAAATCATGAAAACGTTTTGCCTTCGCGACTTGCTTACCCCGTGAGTTCTCTTTTGGACCAGTGAGAAAAGCCGAGACAGCGAGACAGGCTACGAAAAGAGAGAAGGACCGCAAAAGGCCGCGACGTTCCGACGCCTGAGTATCTCCGTCGCACCCCTCGATTCCGAAACCCACCCCCTCGTGGCCAACCCTGCTCTCATCCCTCCCAGCGACCCCCTGCGCAAGAGAAAGCAACAGCGACGTGCCTCGGCACCAACGCCAACCCTTCATTGGTAGCACGGCGAGATAACGGAGAGAGTTACACGCCCCCTCCCTTAACCCTTTCCAGGGTTGTCTCGGGTGAAAACCGGAATGTACCATCCTGCACCAGGGGTGCTCAAGTTGGATGAACGATAAGAAGAAAGAATTAATAGTGATCAGGGGGATCGTGGATGAATGTGTCGTCTTTAAAGAGGTTTATCTGGTACCGAGTAAGTCAAAAGAAAATTGTTTGTGACTAGCGTAGTCAGCTTAGTACGATTGACAACGCTGCCATCACATAACCCGTACAACTTACAACTTTCCTTAGATATTTTTCTATTAATTCTGCAATTTTCGTCAACGACTGTTTGTCAATGATTATGAATTTAATGTTTATAAGCGGAAAAATCGGTGAAACCTTTAAAAGCCCATGTTAATTTAGGAAATATGGTTTTATTTATTTCTCACGAACAAGGTATCCTTGGGTCTTTAAATTTGAAGAGATGACTTTATAGATACTGATAACTATATTGTGATGTTTTCATAAATATCTGTTTGTTAATTCGTTGACCAGATAAACCTCCTTAACGTGTTTCGATGGATGTCCTTCGATAAATTATGAAAAGAACTAGAAAGAACTAAAAAGACCTTGGAAATCCCGGAACATCATAGGGAACTACAAATGGATTCCCATTATTAATCAAAATGAGGGAAGACCTACAAGTCCAAAATGCTAAAGAGTTCCTCCAGGACCTTCAAGGCACGACTCTTTCACTGTTGCGACCCTAAAAATTATTAACTACCGCCACGCATCACCCAAGGACAGTTCTGAGAAACGCACAATCGCCAAGAAGGGGATCTTCTTACCGGAAATAATGAGTCACGTCTTGGAAAGGAAGGGTTGATTCTCGGACTCGAGAAGGGGTTGGCTACATCGTGCCGGTGCCTATCTTGGATTGGAACCACCCTGAGCTCTCCACTCTCACGTACCGCCACATTAGGACTGGAATAATATACGAGCCATCCCTCTCCTTCCTTCCATCTCTGGATAAGTGCATGCATCCCTTAGCAAAGAGGGGTTGCCTCGGTTCAGGGATGATTTACGTCATCTTACGATACGCTTCGTGCCGGGTTGAAATGGTCACCAGTAGTACCTTGCAAGCCCTCGAGGAACTCCTACCTAACATCACCACTCCTAGTTTACCAAAAAACCCCATGTTTCCAGTCGCCTTTCCCACATCTTGCAATCTGCCTAGTTTACTTAAAACAACTCCTACGCTTGAATCCTCCGAGAAATAAATAACTTCTCGTTACGGAGAACCCGGAAAGGCTCGTCTTTCTTAGGAATCACTCGCTCCTGCTTCCATTAACTGGTTGCGTTGTTATTGTTCCCATGAGTGTTTTCCGTGGCCCATGACGATCCTCTTCGGCTCTCTCGATGCCATTGTTCTCTCGTTCACGTATCGTTCCAAGCGTTTCTCGTTGGTGGGTTTTCTTTTCGATGACTCGATCTTCTAACAACCAGGTACGGAGTTATGAGTCGCTTAATGCCATACAGTCACGCTGGCCGCGGTCGAAAGTAACGGACTCCAGAGCGGACAGGATTCCATACCGATAGACTTTTGTATACATTGTAGCATTTTATATCCCTACTCAGTGTTTTGCTGAGCAGTGCGAGGCACTCGTAGAACGTCGAGAGGTATTGCGATTTAGCTCTAAGCGCGGAAAGAACGTGTTTGCTTGAGTATGGACCAGTGTCTGTCTTCAACACACTCGCCACGGCTCTCGTTCCAGTAACGCCCACTGCAACTCGACCAACTAAACAGGAAATCCTTCTTTCAGGTAATTGCATACATGACTCATTTCAATCTGGTTCAAAAGCTAAGGCAGCTTAAGATCGTTCAATTTCGCGTGTTGCACATCGCGAGAATTTCGCACAGCTCGCTGTACGGAAGTTTCGTTTCAATCGGGACTTTGGATTAGAGGCTTCGGTGATGGACGCAATTGGGGTCGGAGCTCGTTACGAAAACAAAAATTGGGCACGTTACTGCCCCCGCGTTATCACGAAATTACGATCTTTCTTCTATTTTTAGAACGAGCTGAATAATTGGAAAATGTCGTAGTTTTTTTTATTACACAATGTTTTGATTAATTTTAAAGGACTTGTCCAATTTTCGAAAATCGAATAAATTCCAGGATTAGTCCACATGGCTCTTTTATGAGACTTTGTCCTAAAAACAAATAAGAAAAATACTGTGAGACAAGAAGGAATGGATGATCCTTTGCCAAAAGGATATCAAAGGAGAAAGGATGATAGCTTTAAGCTTTTCATAGCTTTCGAAAAATAATTTCTAAACTTTCCAGGACATCTTAAGATCTCCAGCAGTAAAGCCTCGAGGAAATTTGTTCGCGAGACTGAATCCTCCTTCACGAGGAAGTCGTAATTGACTCGTGGAACGAAAATCGATTCCTGGAATGGAAATCAACTTATGAACTGAGGTTCGATGACTTGGCGATAGACGTGATTGTAAAGAGAATGTTTATCAGCTGTTTATCATGCTAGGAAGGCTACGCTCTCGCTACGATTTCAAATCATGACGGAATAATCGTGACTAAGAATAAATCGGTACTCTCGACGAATGTACTTTCGAAAAATTTTCCAGTAAAAACGCAAGTAAACAAAAATGAAAACTATGAAGTAAAAATGAAGCAAACATTGTTTACTCAAACGAGGGACAAGCTTCAATGAAATTGTTTACATTTTGAATACAAATTTTTTGCTCGCCATAAAAATTCGACAAATTTTTCCTTAAGGTGACTGTCGTTCCCCCCACTTTCCATAAGTGACTTTCGTTCGGCGAGTTCAGAGGCAGAGGCGATGCAATGTTCATAAGTGCACACTCCCATCTTCTCAACGACACAAGGAAAGTGGAATATCACGACGGGTTTGAATCGGATTGGCCAAGAGAGTGACTCGAGAGAGAGAGAAAGAGAGTGAGAGGGAGAGACCATGAAGAGATCGTTCTCGTAGTAAACACGTCGAGCCGGTTCCGAATAAACCTCTCTCTCTCTCTCTCCTTCCAACGACCAAGAGAGCCACATGTCATGCTCCGGTGCGACGAACCGAATTAAACCGCATTTCTGCATTGTTCCAAAACGTTTAGTTGGCGACCGCGGAGAACGAGCTCAACTAAACGTGACCTTGAAACTGAACGAGCGTCAATGGACGTCCGCAGGACGTTGCAACGCGTCGCGATCTCCAGGTTCCGGTTGTCGGTCGAAGCTTCCTACTGGCGAACCGGAAGTGTACAATACTTTATTAGCAGACTTGATCGTCAACAAAGAGCAAAGGCCTATGACCTTGAAAAAAAGGCAAACTCTTGACCTCGAACAAAGGTCGAAGTTTCGACTTTGAAATCTAGTCAAAGGCTTGATCTTGAAACAAGGTCAAAGATTTGACCTTGAACTTTTTTCCAACGTTCGTTCCGTTCAGTCAATGACATTCCGAACAAAATGACAGAAAGATGTCATTATTGTTGACAATGATGTTTCCCCGGACAATAATGACTCAGTATCTTCAACTTCCCCACGAAAAAACCCTTCTCTGGTTAGATGTAACTTTGCCACCAATCGCCATGAGACCGACGAACTTTTTACACGTGACAATGTGAAAAAATGCAAATTTCGAAAGAAAGAAAAAACGAAAAACATAAAAGAAAAATAACAACTGGAAAAAATCATGATTTTTCACCGGTATAGGAAGAGAATACCCAGAAGTACTCACGTTCGTGGATGCTGGAGTTGCAAATGCCACGCGGAGGTTACCGAACATGGTGGCCTATATATATGTAACGTTGGAGAACGACGACGACCATGGGAATGCAAATGAACTAATTTCCAAGAATTCCCGTGGGTCTTTGCGACCGCGGACTCCCCCCCCCCTTCCCCGACGCTCCACGAATTACTGATACCAGATACTGGCTTCTGCTATGCCCAGATTTTTTTGCCCATTTTTTTTTCTTTTTTTTCCTGCCAATTCTCTCATCCGCCCACATCAAATTCTCAGGACGCCTGAGGGCCGATAATGATAGGGCAAGAGAGGAAAAAACTAATTCGAACATTGTAATAGGAACGCCGATGTTTCTGGTTCGAAGGGTCGACTCCGGACTCGACGATGGACACGTCCGAATGAGAAATTGAGGAAATGCAGTTATTTTTTGTTACAACCGCCTCTGGGAAATTCTCCGGGTCAGCCGAGGATAACCAGGGGCTGGTTTGGGGGTGAGGGGTTGAAAACTCGTCGGATCTTGACCGAGTCATTAACACGAGTTTTTCATGTAAATATCAATACAAAATCTGTTCGACTTTCTGAATCCGAGTTTTAATTAAATGGACAATGGATTAATTAAGATTGTAATTAAAATACAAATATATAATGCCGTTTTTTGTATTAATTATATTATTTATTAATCAAATTTAGATTATATTTAATCGCTTCAATAAATTAATTGAATTTGATTACAATCGAAATTAAAATTTATAAAGTAAATAATCGACTCTTTAACATATTAATTCAAACGAAAATGAAAAAAAATATATTTTCGATTAACTAAATTTCGAAAAGAACACGAAAGTAAAAATTACAATCAATGAAATGATAATTAATCCATTAAACGAATAATTGCAAACTGAAATAATTTTACGATGAAAATTCTAATTAATCCGGTCAATAAATATCTTAAAATTAATTATAACTACTAAGCATAAATTAACTATTAAATAATTAAATTAATTTACACGAAAGACTCGTGCTAAATTCTGTCTTGCGCTTAACACGATCGATACGAGGCCCCATCGATTTTTTTTTTATTCGAGATCGCGAGATCTCGATTACGTTTTTAATGACGGCGCATTGTTGGTAACCAGAATACAATAGTTTCTTTTGATAATAGACCAACGGTTCGTCTCACCCGGACTCACAAATGTGTTTTACAAATGGAATATTGACGCTGGTCGTGCTAGCACGAGAGAGGTAGCAGGCTAAAGCAAGCTCGCGTGCATTATCGACTCGCTGAGTTCAATGCAATCTTCCGATGGACTTTCCCTCTCTCTCTCTCTCTCTTTCCCTCTTTCTCACTCTCTCTTCTCTCTCTTTCTCTCAGTGGTAGCCAGCAACTAAACACACTGCATTATACATTATTTTGCCGTATCGAGGCTTGTTTGCTCGTTACACTGTTGTTTACTCTTCGACCGTATGGGCGATTGTAATATTGTACAGTTATGCTGCCTATCGTTCTTTGTTCCGTTCCTACGTGTGGTACTTATGTGTCAAGCGCGACGCACGAGAGCGAGTATCGTTCAATGTTTTTTCCCCACGACATAAATGCGTTCTAATTTTTTGTTTGCATTTTTTTTTATCAACTTTATCTTATTATTTTGTTATTCACAAAAAATTGCAATTAAACCTTCGTCGATCGAACGACGTTTGCAAATTTTTGCAACTCGGATGCTTTGGAAAAATATTTCCGGCGATAAAATCAAGCCGAAGGGCTTGATATCGATCTTAGGCGCGAGAGACGTCCGCCATTTTGTATCCAAGCGCTCGCTAGGACACGAAATGGAGTCGAGTAATTTCATTCGCTTTGAAAGCAAAAAATAAGATTCTCGAAGGTGAGAACGAAGCCACGTGGGCCTGACCACGTGTTTCTACGTATTTCGAGCGAATTACCAAATCAAATTTACATTCCATCTCACTCTTTAAAGAACGTCTCGTAAACTCCCAAAAAAAAAAAAAATCAAAACATTCTCCACCGGTCTCGAAAGAATGAGTAACGAAAATGTCCATTTTATTACACCTTTAAAAATCGTTTTAAAAATAGAACGAGGAAAAAACAAAAAATATTCTCTCCGAGTCGCCAAAAAAATTAGCAACTAAAATCCCCTACGTGATTCCTCCCCGTGCGATAATTCCTCGAATAGAATTCGCGCGCATTGACGTCCGTGTGCCGTGAACAAAGAGGCCGCGCCTTAACGTACGACAGTAAGTATCGTTCTATATAATACATGTTTATTTATGGAAATTATTTATGTATTATGTATGTATAGCTAGCGCGTATACAAGATTCGAAAGATTTGTATACGTCTCGGGGCGGAGTGACGCGCGCGTTCCACACCGCACATGCACCTGTTGAACGGTGCTGCGTGGTTCGGTATCCGCGCCTGACACTCCAACGCGCGACCCAATCCGTCCGACGCGCGGTAATTATTTTCCTCTCTTTTTTTTTTTTTTTTTTAATACTTAAGTAATTAAAAAAATAAATTGAAGCTAAAAACTACGATTAATTTCGTGCGAGAGATTTTTTTTAGGCGTTAAAATAGAGCATTTTCGTAGTTGATACACGGCGGCCATTTTGTTGCAGCGCGTGGCGTCTATCAATCCGCCGGATCGCTAGTGATACAAAGAAGTCGCTCTCTTCATCTCCCCCCTCCCCTCCCTCGCGCTCGCCCAGCCGTTAGGTTCACCAGCTGCCGATCCAGTTCGGTTCGTCAGTCATCATTGAACCACGACCTTGTCAACTTATACCGCGGCTAAACAGGCAGCCCGGCGTATCCCGCGCAGCGACAGCAGCGCCGCCCCGCGCGCACCAAGCCTCGCCGACGCTCGAAAAGAGATAGACTCGTAAGTTGACGTTTTACTTACATCGACGAAACGTGACTGTTAATCCGTGATCCGTCGCGCGAGGAAACGAGCACCGTCGTCATCGAGCGCACGCACTTCTCAAGAGACACTCGTTCGAGAAACACACAACAACAAGAACAACAAAAAATATAAAACTTGTTTTCGATCGATGGCACAGCCTGATTTGCTCACCAACACTTTTATTTTCACGCGTTACGTTTCATGTCGACCTCTCCTCACGACGAACCAATCACCAACACGTACAACGATGCAATAAAATCCATCGAGGATCGATTTCTTTCACTCGCGAGACACTTATTTATTTTTGTAATTCGACGAACGCGAGAGAGAGCTTTACTAAAATAAAATAGAAAAATTTGTTAAAATACAATCTTAGCAGATTAAATCGAAAGGAAAAAAAAGATAATTTTACGCGCACGCGTTGTGTTTCGGGATCTGTGACCGTACGACCCGATAGCCAAAGATTATTACGGGTGTCGCGAGTGGCGTCTCGAATCGCAGCGGGACGACTCCCGACGACGACGGCTTTTGCCTCTGGCAGCAGCGGAGCTAGCACGGCAAAACGAAGCCGGCACACACCAGCAGCGTGCTTCGTACGTCGTTCGTAAGTAACGTGTGTATAAAGCGAGAGAGAGAGAAAGATAGAGATAGAGAGAAAAGCATATGCGAACGGAGGACCGACCCGGAGATTCGATAAATCCACGCGACACGGACAACGTTTACGTATATACTGTATCGCGGTTTGGGTTAAGCGTGTGTATAAGCGTCACTGGTATGGAGTAGTAGATGTATATACACGCGTGGTATACGCAAAACAGAAACGCGAGCGCGCGCGAACGAGCGCGAACGATCCGAGGCTCGCGGCCCCCACGTTGTTTGTCTCGCGAGTGGCCTGTTTACATGTTGACTCTGTGTTTACGCGTTTCGAGCTTCGTCCCGCAACACCGCGCTCCCGTCCATGACGATCCGTCCCCTTCCCTTGCCCCGCGTCGACTGCCGTGCCGGCTTCCCCTTCCCTGCGCCCGCGCCACGGGAGCGCGCCACCTCTCCTTCGCCTCTCTGTACTATCGAGAGTCACGGCGAGCCACAGCGTGTTACGTTCGTCTCTCTCGCGCCCGATAATATCCCATCTTTCTTCTCTACTCGTCGTCGTCTCGCTCTGTCGCGTTTCTTTTTTTTTCTCTCTTTCTCTCTCTCTCTCTCTCTCTCTCTCACTCTCTCTCTCTCTCTCTCTCTCTCTCTCTCTTTCGCTGTGATCCGTATTTACTTCGCGTCCCAGTCGTACTGCCGCCTCGACCGCGACTCTCGGTCTCGCTTTATCTTCCTTCGTCCGTCACTTTTCGTGTGTGAGTCACAGTCATTGTTCGTAGTATGTTTGCGCGTGTGTGTGGGTAACGTTCATTGTATCGAGTGCTTGCGTGTTGGAGACGTACAATCGCGTTTTGTCCGTTTCTCGTGTGCCATGATTCTCTCGCTCGTGCTTCTGGAAACGATGTTGTATACAAATCGTATAAACTCTCTTTCTCTCTCTTTTTACGCCGGGGCCCTTCTATGACGTATTGACGAGTGTGCCCGATTATCGCTGGCACTGATGCGCGGTTACCGGCTATGTTTGTCAAATAAACGTCCCTCTCTTTCTCTCTCTCTCACTTTCCTCTCTCCCTCTCTCTCACTGCCTCTAGGTTGGATCAATGATTCATAATTTTGTGCGGATCTCTATCCGTTCTCAATCTCAATTGGGCATTGACGATGTGTCATTCGCGTCCGCTGGCTAGGATCGGATCAGAACACGTGGAAACTCGTGAGAAACGCGGGCCGATCTGGTAATAAGACGATCTATAGGAAAAATGTCATTAAGACCCCACTGAGGCGGTGAGAAACATAAACTATTTTTCATGAATTTTTTTAAGTCTCTTAATGGTTTATTTTGAGCTTAATTAAACATATGTTATACCACATAGGTTAAAGTAGATTCGAGTAAATATTTATTGAAAAAGAAAAACAATAGTTGAAGTACAATACCTTTTTCTCGAAATTGTGTTTTTCGAACTGGTGCGGACGATAACTCGAGCAATAATAGTCGGATATGTAAAATTTGTGTACGATTTTGTTGACAATTGTAATAGCTATCGTTTAGCGTAGCTGTGTTATTTTAATTTTATATGACTATTTCTTAAAGGATTTTGAATGAAAATATTGTAAGTGAAAATAACACTTTTTATTTCGAAACGTTGCCATATTTCGAAAAATAAACGAAATCAAGAACAGCTACGTTTAACAATAGCGATATTAATGCAGATTATGGGCTAATTATATATTGTTTGTTTCAGACCAATCAAACCAGAGATTTCAATCCTACCAGGAAGAGGGGAATTTCCGATAGGCGTTCACTCTGTCATTTATTGTACTTCAATTATTGTTTTTTTTTTTTTTTTCAATAAAAATTTACTTGAATCTACTTTAATGTGCGTGAAATAACATATATTTAATCCAGCCCAGAAAAACACCATTAAGTGATGTAAAAAAATTCACGAAAAAAAAGCTTATTTTTCTGACAGTGTAGCCCTGCCTTAAGGAAGTTCTCGTTGGACTTTCTATAATTCTTGAATCGCTTACAGTGTTGCCACTAACGAAACAAGTCAGTAAGTAATGAAAATAGTCATTCGTCAAACACAACGAGATCTTTGCTTCTGTCGAATCGTACCCACGTCATCTTCCAACATCGACGTCATCCTCATTATTTTCGGATATGTTTTTTTTTAGGTGGGCCGAGATGAGCAATAACACATAATGCACGTGGACCTACAATCTTTTACTCGCTGCAATATTTCGGATCCAGCTGGTTTAGTTCGCGCAAGCTTCGAGCCCAACGAGGCTCCCTCGTATCTTTTAATATCGCGTGTAGGATCGGACAGCTTGATTTATTTATTGCCGTAGGACATCGTAGTTTCTGACGTCATCGCGACGCATTCGATATCAACGTACGTAGGATAATTTCATGGACTCAGGGGTAAGATAAGTACGTAATAAGATAAGAAAAGAAGGAATAGGTTTTACTATCGTAGAAATAATGTATAGCGTGCTATAAGATTGAGACCTTTATGCACATGGATTTAAGGCGTTCGTGAACACCTGCGCCTCGGCGTCCTACATTCATACATTTATAAAATCATTATTCATCCCTCCAGGGGTGATTGACATTTCGGGCAAAAGTACAAATCGTACGAGGAATTAATGTATTCTAGAAATGTGGCTTGGAAATATCGATCTTATCCGACGGAGAATGATCGATTATTCAAATCCTTCGTTGATATACATTTATCTCATTTACATCTACGAATTAAATAATAACAAAATTATAATTGTTTCTTAATCATTATTCTGTATGAGATATTATAATTTAGAATTTAATAAATGATAATTAATAATTAAAACGATATAAATTGTAATTAATCATTTTTCCCGATCGAATATTTTTTTAAACGAAGGGATAAGTTCGTAGCTTAAAGTATGACGTTTCATCGACAAAGAGCCGATTCGTTGAAAGAGTATACGAGTTATTGCACGAATAGGCTGGCATGTTGGTCTTGATAATCTATCGCGTGGGCTCGACAATTCTTTTTTTTTCGTTCCTTCATGGAATCGCGTATCGCGTTAGCTATTCGTATTAGCCGGTGAGCCGACTCATGCGAGTTGGAGATCAACAACCAACAAAGAGTCACCGTGTGTGTATGTACGAAAATACAGCGAGAGATGTATTATGATGGATATCGTGGTGTGCTGTGACGACGAGAGGTAGATATGACTGTGCAAACAGACGAGAAGACGAGAAACGAGGGAAGCGTTCGTACTTACACACATACACACACGCGATATCCTGTGGTACGTGGCTCTTGCACACCTACGCAAATCCTTTCATCGTCTCGCCAATCGTAATTTTGTTTCGCTCGTTCGTTTATTTATTCTATACACAGGCGAGCATGGGCGCGGGCACGCTCATGCGCGCATGCGCACTGGGACCCATGCTCATGCGTCGTGTCCTATACGCATGCGCAGGCTCCGATACGCATGCGCCCAGGCGTCTACTCGCGCGCATGCGCGAGAGCACACGCGCGTGATATTAACAGAACTTTCGGGACATGCCACGCAGCGAATCGTCGCGCGGACATGATAATACCGCGACGAACCGAACGTGACACGAGAAAGCCGAAGAAAAAAGAAGAGAATTGAACAAAAAAAATCGATGAGACGGCAACACGAGACTAAGAATGGAGGGGATTAAAGAAGTTGGATCAACGATGACAAATGTTTTTGTGCTCGGCCTATAATATTTCACGACGAAAATATTGTTCACGATGAATCTTGACTCTTAATTGCAATAAACACGGTAGTGGTATACACGTGAGTTCATAATTTTATGTCGTCGGAACGTGAAAAACATTTTTATTGCTCGATTTCGAGAACAAACTGGAATATTAGAGAAACGAGTTGATATTTGTATCGACCCTGGCAAAAATAGAACAAAAGCTAGCTGATTCATTAACGTTTTGGTCAGGATGGAAATTATCGGATCGATCAATCGACTCGTGGAAAAAATAGAAACGACCGAATGTCGGATTCTTGGGTCCAACGAAGAGTTTTCGTATCCGTAATTCAAGCGTGATATATCGTGATACGGCTTATTGCGATTAATTAGAATAGCGCCAAAAAGCAAGTGGGTTTTATTTATAACTATTCGACGGCAGTCGGCAAACTCGACGATCGTGATTGCAAAAAGTCGACCATTCTCTATCGGGCATTGGGCGCATTTTATCAATCAATTTGACGATTCAATGAGTTTCGTTCACTCCATTCTTTTTTTAAAAGCCCCGGAATGACGATAAATCGCGGATCAAGACAAAATGCTCGAAGTCTCTTCAATCCCCTAATCGGGGGATAGAAAAGGAGAAATGCGACGACGAGTCACGTAGCGAGAGTCTGATTGAGCTAATGGGACGATGATTGAATCAAGTCCGGGCAATTATTTCTCGCGTCGCTTTCAAATTGTCGCGAAAATAAATCCAAGTGGATACGGTTACCTATTATTGGCTTTCTATTAATCCGAAATACACAAAATTACTTTGACAAAAATTGTCGTCTGTAAACTTTGTTTGACCTTGAACCTTGCAATTATTTCCCATGTCTTTAACCTTTTCATTATCGTCGTAATATTTGTGTTATTTTTCCACTATCGAAAATAAATCAGAATTCACACTAAAAAAAAAAGGATTTTTTGAAAATTTTCCTTGACCTTGAAGCCTGCAATTATTTTTTAAATATAAAGATATTTAAATCTACCACCAAATGTTCCTCAAAATATCTTCGATTCCAATCGTTGTTACGACTCGAGTCCGAAAATTTTGTATTTCGCTTCGAATCGAGGGAAAGAAAAAAAAAGGAAAAAGAAAAAAAATCAACCCACCCCGTAATAACATTAAACACATCGTCGCGAGCCTCGCCTCCCAAACGGGTCTTGGGACCTCGGGATATTGGAAGCAAATCGGGTCGTAACGCTTCGGTACATAGGGGATGAAAACCGGCCAAGGATTTGGAGCTCCGTACGGATTTCGCGTTTTCCAAAATTGCCGGTCGCGCATAGAGCAATGATACACGAGGTGTAAGAACGTGCGAGCGAGTGAGAGTCCGGAGATAAGGTAATCCTCGTGGACTGAAAATTCGCCCGTTCGCGGACCATGTCCCGGCGACGATCCGCACGAGATTCTCTCGTAAGGGTTGACAAGGGCTGGAGGAGGTGGGTTTGGGGCTTAATGTAAACCTTAGTCCATTCCGAAAATTCTCACTGACCGTTTCCACTTTTCGACGAATAACAATAAACAGGGAACAACCCCATCAACCACGAAAAAAAAGAAATAATAATAATGGAAAACTGACAACCCTTGGAAATAAATATCGACTCCAAATCGATGAAAATCGTCGCGAGAAAATATTTATAAAAGAGAAAAACTTCTCGAAGGGGTTGCAAAAATGGAGGGGAGGAAAAAAAGTCGAGCGTCGAACGACGGCGAACGAAGAGTGAAAGGCCCTGGGTGGTTCATTATTGAGAACTTCCGCGAGAATTTCAACCCTGTCACGAGGGAGACGACCCTTTAATATGATTATTATTATTATTATTTTTAATCGCGAAACGATCAATCGTCTCGACTTCTCGTCCAACCCTCGATGGGTCAACCGTATCGAATCTAAAATCGTAGTTTCTGTAATTCGTGCGTTAAACTACGGTCGACCATTTTTTTGTTTCACCTGAGAATCTTTCGAAGTAAAAATAAAGAAGCAAAATAAAAAAAACGAGAGGGAAAAAAATAATGGGCTCTCAGGGTGGCGCGTGGAACGAGATAATCGACAGATTGATCGACGTACCTCCACTGTACTACATAACACCCCCTACTACCCTTCGCTTCCACCCCTTTAATCGTATCGAAAGTTCGAACTTTTCCCATTATCCCGGATATCCTTCTCCGCTTACCAAACCGGGCCTTTGCACACAGGCACAAATATTGCAGGACGTATATCGTGCCTTTTTCCACCCCCTACCTCCCCCTCGAGCCCTCTTCAACCCCCTCTGTCTCGTATATATACGTTACCGTCCCTTTGCACTCTTGCACCCTGTTTTTCGTATATACTCCTTATATATATATATATATAACAATAATAATATGAACGTCGGGGTCGAAGGAGCACCGGTTAAACCGTTCGACCTTTATTGCCACCTTAAAGCAGTTAAGTTAATCCGAGTGTCGTTAACTTAAGAGAGCGAGAGTCCGGATTGGGAATCGTTTCTCTCTTTCTCTCTTACGCAGTCGCGAATCGGTTTTTGGTGTATCTACGTCGCGAGACAAAAACATTAACATAAATCAGGGGGTAGAAAGGAAGTTTAAGGGGTGTGTGTAGGGTAGGGGCGGGGGATGGAAAGTGAGAGACCTAAGAGAATACCCCCGGAGGCTGTTTCACGGCTACACCGAGAATGTTTATTCGATTCGTTTCGAAACCTTACACCCCCCTCAGGAGTACTCGCGCTCTCAACCCCTTTAACGAAAAAACCCACCCCTATCACCATGTTCGACCTATCTTGTAAATCGTATTTTCTCCCGAACCTTCCTTCGTGTCTTTCTCGCCGACGTAGCTTACTACTTGGATAATTGGTAATTTGAGGGGTAGTTTAAGGATGCTAAGTTTTCGTTTTTTTTTTAATTGTTGGGGTTACTCAATTTTTTGATTATTGTTTTTCTTTTTTATCGTTTTGTTTTCATTGTTGGGACTTTGAAAAACGGAATAGTTTTGAGGATGAAATACTTTATCGAAAAACTACCCCTAACACCAATTTTCGATCAAATACCGAAAACACACGAAATTTCCGTTTTATTCACGTTACGCGAAGTCTCAAAAAACAACAAATAACGATTTCTCTCCGAAGTATTTTGAAAGAAATCTAAACTTCATTAACCAAAAATAAAATCCTATCGATATTAAGGCACTCGAACGTAGTGAGAATTCTACTAGGAAAGTGAAAAAAGGGGTTCGAAACGTTGAAAGAATCGGTTGTTGCGTCGCTTTTTGTTTTCTTTTTTTTCTTTTTTTTTTTATATCGACTCGACACGCTCGACTCTCGAAGGGTGTTCGCCTTTCGCGTGTGCGTTCGCGAATACGAAGAGAGCTGGGAGGGGGTGGGAGAAAAAGTGGCTATTACCAACCCCCTTTCTAGTCGCGACAAACGGCTATGTATCTATATAGCAACCCCTAGGAAACGGCTTCGTGTTGCACGAGTGCTGGCGAGCCGCAGCAAAGAGTACCCCATGTTCGCCCTTCCGAACGTCAACTCTTTCGCTTTTAGCCAGAATTCGATGAATTGGCTAGGCAACTACGAACGATAAATAATGCATTTTGTGTTTGTCCCCGGTAAAAGGGTCCATCGCCGCGACCCTTAAGCGCTCGGACCCGTTATACCTTCGACTCGAAACGCAGGGGGTCTCTCCTTCTCTACGACGAGCTCTTATACTTTTTTTTCAATTTTTTTTTTTTGTATGACTCTTCTGTCTGCAGTTGAGAATTAATAGATCAAACGAACTTACCGAGTGAATTTGTATTTTTATTATACGAAGTAGCTAGAGATGATTACGTAATGATAGTTTTTAGAGGGATGGAAAAATGTAGCGAGCGTCTCTCACGTATCGGTGTACTTCGCGTAATGTAATTTCGAAGAACGAGGTATGAAATATAATTTGTTAGCGTCGTTGTGGAACGAGAGACATTTTTGAAGTCTGGAAATAAAAGGTAGAAGAAAATAAGGGTTGAGGGTTAAACTGAAAATGAGATTGTTTTATTTGTGGTAGGATTAGGGTGGTTTTTTGATTAATTGAAAATTTTAAGGAATTAGAGTCGGAATAATTAATGTTAATTAATTTGGAATACAAAATTTAATTGCAAATTTTGTAAGATTTTTTGAGTTTTAGTAATTTGGGAAATAATGAATTGAAATAAGGGATGATAGGAACATATATTGTAAAAATAGAGGAATACCGGGGATGATTTTTCGACAAACTTTGGTTTTAATAAATTCGAAATTTCATAAATTCAATTAATTGAATAAAAAACTTTAAAATATTACAAGTTAATTCGAATCTGAGTGATTGAATGTTATCAATGAATTAGAAAACGTTGATCAACATAAAAATTTGCTAATCAAATTTAAGGTTGAAAAATCGAACTACGTCGGGGAAAATTTATGGACGTTTGTGTCTGAAGAAATATTTCGAATCGATAGCGTGCTGTTGGGAAGCGTAAATCGTAGAATGCAGACAACGATTTTCGGGAGCAGAGAAAGGGTGGTGACGAGAGAAACGCGAGAGGACGAGACACGGGGAAATTGCCGATTAATAATCTATTAAACAAGCAATTTGTGTTTGGGCGAGCTAAGTAAAAGAAGTTCAGGAAGTTCGGATTTTCGCATTAATTATTGAAGAGATAAGTCGTCGATGAAATGCTCCGTTGAATTTTCATTCGTGCATATATACATAAATATTTCAAGTTAGAAACAAAAATTACAGCAAATTTCGAAATTGAAATAAATAATTTAAAAAAATTAACGTTTAACAATTGGACCAAAGTTATCACGCTAATTACAATAATTCTGGAATATAAATTTAAACAAATAGAAAATTTATTTTTTCAAAATAAAATAACAATTACAACAAATAAAAGAATTTTCAAATTTTTGCAAACGGAAAGTGAAAATAATGATTTCGATAAATTTGACACCATTGTGTGAAAGGAAGATAATTCGTTGAATAAAAAATTTGAGGAGAAAAAGAAAATGGTGAAGGGTGGAAAATTATCGTTATCGAGAATTTTCCGGGAAACCCCATGGCGTGTGTCATTCGCGCTAATATCTCGAAATCTTATTACGGCATATAATCTTCTATTGCATAGAACTCTCTTCGGCACTCGACGTTTACGTAACAACGATTCCCTTTCGCATCTTCGGTAATTGGCAAGAACGATATGCTCGATAAATCCCAAACAATAAACCCGTTCGACTGTACGGACTTCGATATTACAATACCCATTACGTTGCGTCCGACTCTTTTTCCCCCCTTTTTTCTCTTCATCAAAATTTTTTGTTCGTTTTATTTTATTCAATTGTTTAATTATTTGTTTGAAAATAATTTTTTGAATATAATTCATCACTCTTTATGACAATATATTTTATTTTATGCAATTTTCTATTTATAATTTTTATGAAAATAATGTTTTTTAAATAAATCATTAGCAGAAGTATTTTTGTAATTTGGGTAATTTTTGCTCTCACCTCTGCTGGACACGCGTTTGAAAGAACATAGAAGTACAAGGGTGTGACTTACCTGAAACAAAAAAAAAAGAAAAATTATTTATACAAATTTTGAAAAAAATTATACGAAATTAATACGATAGCTATTTTTAATTCAACTTCGGGGTTAATTTATTAAAGGGTTGATATACTAAACGTGCTTGAATTGAACACGTTGTAACGGAGTTACGAAAAACAAAAAAACAAAAATAAAACATTTTGTTAAATCAATTTTTTTCGTATTTTTGTTATTTATAATATTTTTCCTAAGGTTCGTTCATAAAATAAGGTAATTCACGGTTCACCGGATGAACGACCGGGCTGAATCGAGTCCGGTGAGAGCGATGCACAGTACACGGCTTGAATTAAAAAAAGTAAAAAAAATCGATTACTAAAAACAACCATCAATCATCCCCCAATCAATGGAGCTCGGTTAATCGATAAAAGCCTGTGGCTCGGCACTTCGAAGGCCGATACCATCCACCCTCGCACACCTTGCACACAGTTCGTTGGGATACGGTCGTCCCTACATAACGAGAACTCGAGATAGAGAGAGAACGAAAAACTTTCTTATTAACACGATTAATCAAGGGAACCTGGAATTTCAAACTGTTTTCATCATTTTTTTTCCTTTTCATTTCACACCCGTCGATCGTCTCGCTACTGCTCCATCAGCAGAATTTATGAAATATTTCACAAAAATGAATTCCCTGGATTAACAATTTTTCTTTTTTTTTTACAATTTGATTTTTGAAAAATTTCTAAAATACTCAAAACCACTTTCTCATCTTTATTTAAAATTAATTTACCAAAATGTTGAATATTGAGACATTTGAAAAATCAAAAATTAGGAATTAAATTTTGAATCAAATGATTGTTTAAAATATTTTTCAAAATTGTTATACATTACAGTGGGATTATTTTTTAGTGAAACAAATACATATTCGTGAGGGTTGGATTGTCGAGGTACGAGGAAGGAATCGATACGAGATCGACTAACCATGTTCAGTCTTTCGTGCGTTAATTCGTCATCCCCCTACCCTCCCTTAAGGGTGGCTAAAGGGGTGGATGGCAGCGAGCGCCGTCACCCCTCAGACACGAAAAGTCACACATACATCGTCGCTGTACGATATATATATCGAATATACAATCGCTACGGAGGATGCACGCTCCGATGAAATTCACGCGGGAAGACGTTTGCGTCGCGTCTTGAATATTTTATTGCAAATCCGAAACCCTCTCGGATACTCGTGGAATTACGCGGAAGGAACAGCACAAGCACAAATTTCGAAGCTAGAGAGAGCGTGAGGAGCGAAAGGGTGGCGGAGCAAAAGCTGAATTTTAGGGGCTGAAAATACCCTTAAAGAAATATTTTCGACAAAACGCCCCTCAAAATATAAAAAAAATTATAATCATTGGGGCCTAGGGTCGAAAATATTTGTGGGTACAAATTATTCCTGCTGTATTTGAAAAATATTGGTAAAATTTTTGTATGAAAAAATAAGGGTGTATAAAAAACATTGGAAAAATGTCAAAAATTCAATTTTTAATTATTTCACGCTCACTGGAGACCTTCGAGGCGTCTTAACTAGCATCTCGCTCATCTCGCGGGAAGAGGCGTGGCAGGGGTTGGAAACGGGGAAGCAGAGAAAGAGAAAAAAAAGTTCTTTTTTTTTCTTAAACTCCCGAAGAGTTATTGCCACGCGCGTCTCGAGGCCAAGCTCTCGATATTCGCGAAAGAGAGAGAGAGAGAGAGAGAGAGAGTGGGAGAATACAGGGGTGGGGGTAAAATACAATTGAGCCACGGAAAAAGCGTTTATTGAGAACGAAGCTTTTAATTGTTTACGAAGGAACAAAGAGAGGTAGGATTTCTCTTTTCCTCTTTAGTCTCAGGGAAAGGCTAAAGCAGCGAGAAAAGGGAGAGAAAAAATATTTGAGGGTGAAAACTCTGACCAGGATTGGGGTGCGCCGACGAACTTCTTCGTCCTTCCGTTCTAGCTCACTCGGAGAAAAAGTTCGAAATGAGCCACGGCCACTCGATATCCCTTGTGTTTATCAGCGATTTCTTTCCGACTTTGCGCTTTCGACGTTACAGAACCAGACGCCGGAATAATTTATTTCATAACCATCGAATCGAGTCCGGAATTAACCATCGGCTCCTTAATATTTCGAATAAATAACTTCTCGGTGCTTTTCTCGCGAGAAATATATTTACGACGTATTGATATCGATATATTCCTATGAGTGGGCGATGAAACAATCGTAATTATATTCATATTCATATTCATATTCGTTTTCGTATTCGAATTTATATTTATATTCATTTTTATTTCGATATTTTTATTTTATTTTTATAAGGAAGAGCCCTGATGAAATAAATATTCATATTCATCTTCATATTCGGATTCAAATTCATATTTCAATTGCATTATTTTTTATATTTGTATTTTCATATATTTTTTTCCATCGTTCACTTTTATCATAAAACAGCTCTATTTATATATTTATATTCATATTCATATTCATATTTATATTTATATTTATATTTATATTCATATTTGAATTTTAAGCATAATTTTGTAAATTAAAACTTTGTGACATTAAATTTGATGTTTTATACGCCATTTCTCGCCACGCACTGTCAGCAAGTGTTTAACGAACTCCGCGTTATTCCCTGACAATAACGTCGTACACGTCGGTTTACGTCTTTTTTTACGGTTCATTAAGCTCGGACTGACGACTTCGCGACAGTGTTGTCGTAAACCCGTTGTACGTACTAATCGCATTCAGACTTCATTATGAAAGTGGTTCTCGCTGGAACATTCGAAATATCCCGGTTTCTATAATTGTCCCGTACCGTAATACCGAATGAATTATCTAAAAACTTTATTGGACAAAGAACGATGGACGAACGAAGTGCGCTCGCTATTTGGAAATTCCTGAATTCAACGAGGAAAATTTAAAAAAAATTGTTTTCATTGCATTTCTTTTTTTTCATAATGTAAAAAATGGAAGGTCGAGTCTCTCACGAAGGATTGAAAGAAGCAGCGAATAATGTAGAGAGATGAAAAAAAAGTCGACGGTCCAAGGCTTGCACCAAACGAGAATGATAGTTGTCTCACTCCGGCCATTGTCTCTCGACTTATAACGCCAACTAATCCTCGAACGAGGAGAATAAGAGAGACAGTCGGCAATTGAAATTTAGTTTGAGAAACTCTCGACGGACAATTTACATTATCGTTATTATTCTTATTATCGATCATAATTCATGGGAACTCGTTATGGCTAATGAGAATTATCAATAAAAATTACCATTTTCCTGACGGTTGAAGAAAACAACAAAGTCTGAAATTTCCAAAGAAGGATATATATGGTTAAATTGCCAAGTATCCGAGGAATGAGTATGACTTTCGTGTTGTACGAGAAATTTCGAATGAAAATATAACTTTTCAAAATCATTTTTGAGAACAAACTTGTTTCGCCATTTTGAGGCCCATTTTTTGGTAGCTTACAAAATATTGTCCATTTTGTTTTCGCTCGAATCCATTTCCTCAAGCACTTATAAAATGTCAATTTTCCCGTTGATTACGAATATCACTGTCGATTTTCTCTCGGATATTAATTCACACGTAAAAAGTCGAAAAAACATGAAATTTCACAGTTTTTTGGGGATTTTGCCCATTAAATTCCAACTATCGAAAGAATAACCATGATTTTCATAACGTGTGCAACATTTCCGATGAAAATATACCCTTCGAAAATCATTTAGAAGAAAAATTTGTGTTTTTCACCATTTTGAGGGCCTTCTTTTGGTAACTTATTGTTCATCAGCCTCAAATTTTTGATCATTTTCCTCATTTATCGCTGATTTTTTTATCATCCCCGTACCCACGTCCAAATATAATTTCGTGTTTCGCCCCGAAGTCTCTCTAACGATCCTCCGGAGGGGAAAAATGACCACAGGAGGTGCGACCTCCGGAATCTCGAAATCGGACGATTTTTATACATAACGAGCGGTGCGTCCGAATCTAAATTACAATTGCGTAAGTTCTCGAGCACTTCAAGGCTCGATATAGATATATATATCGTTCGAAGCTTGCATAAATATATAAATATATATGTAAAAGCTCGAATCGCGAATGAGATTTACGCGACTGCTATTTCTCGCTAAACATGCCTGTGAGAAGGGAGGGGATTAAATGAGAGAGACAGAGATGGAACGAGAAAGAGGAAGCGAGAGCCCAGGGCCAGACTTGGAGTGGTTTCAAAGCACGCTCCTTTGATGCTTTTAATAAATTTTAACGGTCCACAACATACTTTCGTAGTGTGTGGAATCGATTGTAAATCACACTGTGCCAGGACAGAGTCGAATCGAGTGCTCTCAGTGACCAATTATAAATGCGAAAATTGCACGTTGTCTCTCTCTCTCTCTCTCTCTCACACACACACTCACTCCCTCTCGTGACTCTCGTTTGGGTGTTTGGCATTTCGAATTCCCAAAACACGCGAGCTCAATCATGATTGTGCAACTTGGAAAAATTATAGTCGCACTTTCCGCAAATAATTCGTATCGATAAATTATGAACTGTACGAGCCAATTTTTAATTGGTAAGAAAATATTTATTTTCAATTATTTACCGTCGCACATTTGTTCTTCGTGCCATTTAATTTTCACGACTAAAAGCGAAAAGCGAGCAACAATTTAATCGATAAATCAATTTTGTTTCAATTATTCTTCCTCAAAGTGAAAAAAAAGCTTTCAAAATTTTAAATAAAACAAAAATAGCCGAGATTTTTTCCGCCCGGATTAATAAAAATTTCGAATCGAACAAAAATGAAAAAAAAAAAAAAAAAACAGAAAACAATTCTACGGGTCAAGTGGTCGAAAAGTGGCCCATTCGAGAAAGAATCGCTCGCGTATAAAAATTCGGCGCGTATACGTATAAAAACACAAATATATATCATCGCAAATGTGGTCGCATCGATGAAGAGCACTCGTTTTCAACTCGGCACTCGACCGATTCATCGCGACACACTGGGCTCGTCTGCATATTTTTTATTATATAGATATAAGTTTTTTTTTACTGTAGGTACATATCCACCCCCATCTCTCGATCAAAGTCATCGGGGGGGAAAAAAATAATTACAATCGGTCGAGCCACCCTGTCGTATCCTCGCGTTTATATTAACAACCTTCGACTCTTCCTCCCTTCGTAACCAACCCCCTTGTACCCCGTGTTCCTTTTTAACCCCCTTTCGCGACATTATGAATGTGTTCCTACTCGTCTCTAAAAGTAATGTGGATATATAGATATGGAGACGTGTATTAGCATGATATCGTGATAACGTTGAATAATACACTATAACATATATATATATGTGTGTGTATATGTATAAATCGAGATCGAGTGTCGCGAGCCACTCGACATATTCGCGGTTCGACGAACTCTCACAAAATCCTAGCCCCGTGGCTTACACGTAGTCATTATTATAGTACTTGCTTCTGTTTTATTATTACACTAACGACGACGACGACGACGACGACGACGACGACGACGACGACGACGGGACGCTCGCGCTCGAACGGTCGTTCGCGCACAAAGCCACCAGTCCACATCAGTGGAAAATGTACGTATAACGATTGCTGAGAGAAATCGACTCGCGACGAGACGAGGCCGAAGATAGTTATATTCTACGAGAAAAAAAAAACAAAAAAAAATATTGAATTACTTTTTCTTTTTTGTTCTCGAAAATGCCGGGAGGTTCGATTCGACGTTGAACGCAACAGGTGCTGAGTTCAATTTCGGAGCTGCGATATGGCGTAATTTTCGTATATGTTCCCATAATTCAAGTCCGTGTTCCCTTAATTCAAGTCGCGTGTTTTCGTTGTTGAAGTTGTTTACGATGATCGGGGCCTGTTTTTCGAAAAATTGAGCGGATATTCTCATAATTCAAGTCGTGTTCCCATAATTCAAGTCGCTGTTTTCACTACTGGAGGCCTTATTTTTATAATTCTGAGACTTGTTAGCAACATTCAAGTATCTGTTCTCTTAATTCAAGCCCATTTTTTTTATTTCATTCTCAAAAATACGCAAAAAATATTTAGGACTGTTCTCCCATTCTTGAACTACCTCGCGGTGAGTTACGGACGAGGAATAGGGGAGACTACGAAGACCCTCTTTCTCTCCCTCTCTCTCTCTCTCTCTTTCTTTCTCGGGCTCACTTTCTCTCCCATGAATTCTATAAATAGGGCAAACGCCTGGACAGAACGAACGGGTCGGGTCACCAACATCGGGCAAGAGTGCACATCACTATGTCGCTCGCTTAGCGGGACGGTCCGAGACGCAAGAGTTCGGCCAAGGAATGTTCACCCCGTGGACACCGAAGGAAGCAAGAGAGAGCAAGAGAGAGAAAGAGAGAGAGAGAGAGAGAGGGAGAGAGAGAGAGAGAGAGAGAGAGAGAGAGAGAGAGAGAGAGAGAGAGAGAGAGAGAGAGAGAGAGAGAGAGAGCAAAGACCAAGAGCTGTACAAAATTCTCACTCGTCAAGCTCGTCCACGTTTCGATTTCAATCCCTGACGACTCTCCCGTCTCGCACTCATGAATGAAATTTCAGTCTACGACCCATGAAACATCCGTGCATACCTCCCTAATTCGTTTTACGTACTTAAACGACAGAAAATTAGTTCGAGAATTTCTCAAAAAATTTCAACGAATTTGAAATAAAATAATAATTACTGGCAAAATTGTTGAACTAATTTTTTGTAAAGGAATTGTTGAAAAATCTTTGGTTATTTCGATTATAAAAATTAATCTCAGAATTTTCGTTGCGAATAATCCTTTTCAAAATTCATTTTTCAAATAAATTTTTCTTTAGTATTTAATCGTTACTGTATGACTTCGTAACGAATTTAAAAGTTGAATTACGTTCAAAACGGTGATTCGTATATTTTTACGAGTTGTGAAACAAAATTAATAAAATTGATTAACGATAAAATTACGAATGCTAATAATAATCAATAAAATATGAAAATTCTACGTTCGACGAATTTGTTTAATGCAAACTTTCTGTCTCTCCATTATTTGTATAGAAGCCTAAATGTATATCGACCATCGTAGAAGCCACGAATGCAATCATGAATGAATATTTCAGGGTCGTACTTCCAGGATGCGAGGCAGAAAGAGAACCATGATAAATCCAGAGACTTCGTGAAGTCCGCCTGCCGCGTTTCTCTTCTCTCGGTTTCGCCTCATTTATTCTCAACGAAATCGAGTTAAGCGCATACACACATATAGATATACCCCTTTAACTCCAGCTACGTCTCTATTTGAACCAAATCCATACAAACAAAATATTCAAAAAGACCTAAAAAAAAAAGGAAAAGCCATCGAAAAAAGATTGAAAAAAATTCCCAATTTAACAAAATACGAATCGTTACCAGAATTTTCAAACTCGTCAATTTTGTTTTCCAAAAATTAATTATCGGCCAACTACCATCGAGAAAAATCTGCAAAAAATCCTAGATGTCCATCGAGGTCGTAGCGATGCTAAAATAAATCTGTAACGAAATCAAAGATGTTGAAAATTCAAACTGTTCATTCGACCTGAAACGCCCCATATACTCGCGTATATACAAATACATAAAGATATATGCGCTTGCCTAACGTCCATTTTAACACCGGAGAGACATACGTTCTCGTATCTCTCTCGGTGTGTTGGTTTTGCTACGTGGTGAACGAGATGAAGAAAACGTGGGCACGATGCGTGTCGTTCGTGCGTGCACTCGTGAAACGCATATCTTACCCGGAGAGTGCAATGTGTCGGGCGCTCTCTTGTACGTTTCCGTACACGCGAATCCCACGTCCACTTCTCTCTCTTTCTCTCTCTCTCTCTCTTCTGCTTCTTCATCTTTTCCTTCTTCTTCTTCTTTTCTCTCTCTCTTTCTGCCACTTCCATTCTGCCCCTTTACGAGCTAGGGATCTATTCTAGATTCATAACTATTAATACTAATGTCTCTGTGCAGCTCGTCGCAAGACCTGACGACCAACAGGGCCGTTCTTGGCCCGAGCTTCGAGAACGAACCACCCCACTGCTCTTTCGGCCACTGTGTGTGTGTATGTGTGTGGGTCTCTCTCTCTCTCTCTCTCTCTTTATCTTCTTCGTTCTTTCTCTCTATCTCTATCTCTCTCTCGCTTCTTCGTTCTCACCGTTTCTTTCCTTCTCCCCTTCGTCTTTTTTTGTTCTCTTTCTCTCTCGCTACGCTCATCAATGGCACATTCAAGCTCACGCCGACACGGATTTATCAACGGGAACGAGCTACTTCTGCCTCGCGGTATAATCGTCGCTCGTATGCCACGCGAGAGTGAGGTAAAATCGTCGGCCAATCAACCTGACGACGATTTGTTCCTAACTCTAATTAATTTATTTATTTAACGAAAAATATGTCTTGTAAATAAAACGAATTAATCAATAATTTTTCATACGAGGAAAAACTGTGCAAATTTATGTTTAAGGATAATCGTTAATCGATTAATTAACCGATCGATCGATTTTTCGAAGCGACGATACGACGTTTTTTCTTTGTCTGATCTCGCGATTTTTGTCTCTCTCTCTCTCTCTCGAAGAATTATTGTTTGTGTCTTATCTTATCGCGGAGCAACGGACGAGATAGTCCGACGTGATATTGAGATCTGAGAATCTTTCCGAGATTCACGAGCCAATGAGAAATAAATAAAAAAATACTATCACATTGTCAGTGACGCTCGAGACGAAAATGAGTTTGTACGCGCGCGTCTATTTTACTTTGTACTCGTATTTTTTTTTTTCTTTTTTTTTTAATTCTCTCCGAGACCGAAAGTATTTACGATATCTCGAATCTTATAAAGACACGTGCGTCATATTTTTTTCATCAACGACAAATAATCCGATATTGATCATTTTTACAAGTGTAAAAAAAGAAAGATGAAAAACGAAAATAAGAAAACAAATTAATTCGTAGCTAAAAAAAAGTAGCAACGTTCCAAGTATCTCGTCCCTTTTATTTTCTAATGCGAGCGTGTGTTTGCGCTCGGGCGTTCTCGCGAGGTCTCTCGCGACGTTCGGAGAACAGCCGTCCGGTGTAAATCCATCGCGTCGTTCGGTATGTAAATCGCTTATCGCATCGAGTGGTCCATTCGGTATAATTAGGTAGGCAGCGCGTGGAATCAAGTAGTGTGGGGTTGTGCGTTCGCGACTGCATGCGCGCGATATTATCGTCCTGAATGACACGAGCATGCGCACTTGCTGACGCGCATCCTCACGCGCATCCTCACGCGCACGCTCTCGTTCACGCGCATGCCTCACGCGCAGGCTCTCGTTCACGCGCAGGCGTCACGCGCATCTTCTCGTTCACGCGCATGCTCACGCGCATGTTCTCGTTCACGCGCATGCGCAAATGAACACACGCTCTAATTAATTTCGTTTTCTCGTATGAAACTGGGTCACGTGTCTTTCGTGGTGAGGCGAGAGCCTAACGAGTGTACGTGATGTTTCTAATGGCAATAAGTACGACGATCGCGCTATCTACGCTTTAATGTCGCTGCTGATAACACGGATATATATCTGTATGTACACACGATCGCCTGTACACCGGGTTCTCCAACGCTACTATACTCGCGGAATTAGGCTCTTCCGCCGTTGTTTCTATTACAAAATAGATGGCGCGATATTGCAAAGTGTTCTTTGTCAACGCGACTACGTATTGTCACTTCCTCGTTCGCGATGCCAGCCCATTTATACGTAGCCTGTTTTCCATTTCGGATTAATGATAAAACGTTTTTTATTGTGCGTGTGTGGATTTTTTTTTTTTTTTTTTTTACAAAAAATGAAACGCGTCTCGCGTTTGTGCGAAAAATAAAATTGATATTAATGTTTAATAATGGCTTCGGCAACGGGAGAAATTATTCTTCTACGAATTGATTCGTACGATTCGACCGACGTCCGTTCACTGAATTATTCCACGCTCCGTTCTCGTTCTCTTCGACGCCCGGATAATCAGACGTTTTTCATTATATTTTCATGAATACGCGAAATCACGTGATTCTTCTCGCAAACCTTTCCGCGTGCTGCGGTGACGCACCATCGCGTTTTTGTTTTATTCCAATAAAAAATTAAACTTTCGAAGCGATAAGAAAACAAAAAAATCGAACAAAAATTATCATAAATTTGGAAAGATTTATATTTTGAAATTTATTTTTTTTTAATGTCAACAAAATATTGTTGTATTTTATTTCTCGAAACGGTTCGTTCTCGTTGCAATTGCGAGCCTTGGCGATTGTTCGAAAACGCGTTCAATAAGCAGATGCATAGTGTGGGGTGTAAGTTGCGCGATAAACGATGCCCCGTGCGCTCTCGCGCCAGCACCACGAGATCGTCGGTGCATCATCGCGATCATCATAATCATCATCATCATCATCATCATCATCATAATCAGAAGCATCAGCAACGTCGACCAGCTGGTGACGAGGAAAGAGGCAGTGCAGCTCGCGCGAGCCTTCAATACATGGAACAAATCCTACAGTGATTGGCATCCCTCGACCAGCACGAAAAAACTCGACAGTGATTGGCACCCAAAATAAAATTCACTTTTCTCGAATAAAAAATTACAAGAAACAACAATTTACCTTTAAAAAAATATGTCCAAAATTGTGATATTTAATAACGAACAAATTTGTATCGGGCGAAAAAATAAAATTTATCATTATTCCGACAAATCCTTATTTCATAATAATTAATTCGAGAATCGTTTCAAATCCGACAACTGATTTTTAATGACGCAAAATTGAACGAAGAAATGATTGACGAGTAATTTTATTTTTCGGTGAAACGTGATTGTCGATTATTGAAACGATGTCCAATGACTGCATCGATGGGCCTGCACGAGAAATATGCCTGCCAGTACTATTATATATACCTGTATATATACATATATATACGTATATAGCACACGCATTGCCGCCGTTCCGCTCTGGATCGGTGGCGGTGCTCACGTGAACGACAGGAAGTTACCAATCGTCTTTGACGATTATCCCTCAGAGTGTGCTCGGCAACTGATGCCGGTGTAATGCCCAGAGATACCTAACCCAGGCTCCTACTCTCCTATAAATCCATCTCTCTCTCTCTCTCTCTCTCTCTCTCTCTCTCTCTCTCTCTCTCTCTCTCTCTCTCTCTCTCTCTCTCTCTCTATTAAACAAATTTTATTTATTTCAACAATCAACAACTTTATCATTAAAAACAAAAATCATCATTACCAAATTTATTTTCAATCCCAAAATTCTTTATCAAACCTCGATAATAAAATCTAACGATTCTCATCGATAAGCCACAATGACGAAAAAAAGAAAAACAAACGACACTTGAAAAAATTCTCAAAGTAATTTACAGAAGCGAATCGTAGCTACGCAGGACACAGAGAAAGAGAGACGAGACGAGAGGGAGAATATTATGACCCGTACGATACCGGAGATACTCCGGATTGGGTCACTTTGTGTACGTGCGCGAAATTAAACGTCCTACACGTAACTACTCGCTATAGTGACCTGCTGTTACTGCGATCATCATGAGACCTCTTCGTACATATTCGTATTTTGTCTATATATATAACGCCCTATATATACATGGATTTATACATATATACATATATATGTATATATATATATATATATATAAATATATATATATATATGTATATGTATGTATAGACAGTTGTCTTGTGTCTAGTCTGGTCTGATCAGTACGTTACTAATCTACTGACGCACACCCACGCGACTGAGCTTGCGCGTGGGGAGAGTGGGGGTGAGCGGTGACGATGGTGAGGGAAGGGAGGGGTGAAGAGAGTCGAGTTTTAACACAGAGATGCTTCAGCATCAGCAGCATTAACCGGGACCCGGTAAACCGTGCGCTCTACACATCATTATCATAAATGCCCGCGATACGACCCACGCGTAAATCTGTTTCGCAAATCGCGACCGTCCGACCGGTTCTCGCTCTCGCTCTCTCTCTCTTTCTCTCTCTCTCTCTCTCACTCACTTTGGCGTTATGTCATCCCTGATAGATCGTTACAGCGTTACAACGGTAGCTCGAACGAGGCACAATATCGGCATTCACGCAGTGGAATGCGGAACGATGGATTTTATGCTGAGCGAGAAAATATGGTTGGAGGAAATTTATGAAAATGTTTTTTTTTGTTTGAAAGTAATTTTTTTGGGGGTCTTTTTATTTGCCAAGATCGAGGTAAATGACGATTGTGGAATTTGTAAGTCGCGAGCGCAGTCGACAGGCGATCGAGCTCCGATTAATTCGAAACGACAGATTTGATTGAATAATTTTTTATTTTTGTCTAATGGTTTTTCAAAATTGTTTTATTTTTTAATTTCTTTGAAGGACGAAGAAAATTATCATTTTGTAGAGTTTGTGCATCGGGGGAAATTGCGAGTCACTCGCTTTTGTAAATTTGTTTGAGAAATTTTCCAAGTATCGTTTGTTTTTTTTTCTCATTGTGGCTTATCGATGAAAATCATTAGATCTATTAGCGAGGTTTGATAAAGAATTTTGGAATTGAAATAAATTTGGTAATGATGATTTCTGTTTTTAATAATAAAGTCGTTAATTGTTGAAATAAATAAAATTATTAAATTTTTTTGGGGGATTTTTATTATATTTTTTGTGACGATAAAAATGACTTCGTAAAATTCATAGAACGCGTGAAACCGAACGACGAATTTCGGACAATTTATATATTTTTGTTTTTATAAAAAAAAATATAAATTAAAAAAAATTAAAAAAAGGCGTTTCAATTTTGATTTTATTAATTTTTATTTTATTAATGAATATATTTGTCTAGTCTCGTCGAGATAAAAACGGCGGGCGTCTCCGCGATGCGCATCTATCTCTCGGTAAACGAGCCCCACGGACGAACCTGCGCGTAAACACGTGTGTGCGATTCGAGTTAGTGGCGCGAGGTGAGCGAAGCGTTATGCGCGTCGACCGAGCTCGCTTCTCGATGAACAATCGTGTAGGATCGAGTGAAAATGTGACGAGCAAATATGATGGGTTTGTAAACAGGAGGGATAATCTTGAGAAGAATGTCGCGAGGAAGAGAGGGGGGTGGGGGAAAAGAGAGGGTTTTTTTTTCTTATCGGCGACGAAACATCGTCTTATCGTCAACAACGACACGTACTGATAATAGAATTATAACCAGCAGTCATTCCCAATGGGAATAATCAACGAAAAGCTTTTATTCAAAAATTCGTGCAATTTTCAAAATTGCAAATAATTTCGAAAATTATCGATATCACGTATTTTCATTCGTTTCGCGGTAATTAGCGTTTTATTGGTTTTTAATTGATGTATTTGTCATTTAATCGAGAAATGAAACGAGTTGGGTAGAAACAGGAAATTAACATTTTTTTGGAATTTTGGGAGTTTGAGAATTTGAAAAAAAACGTTTTATCGATTCGTTTAAACACGAGGTTAAAAATGATTGTTTGTTGGATGATCCTCGGATATTAAATTTCTTTTGGGAACGAGGGTGTCCTAGCTACCCCTTAAGGTTTTTTTTTTTGAAGCAATATGTAAAAAAAACTATATTCGGGACTAACCTATTCCCGGTTCCAGACCGGCGGCTCACAAATCAGGAATTTTTATGCCGCCTTCTCGCCAGCCCATGAAGAAACACATTTCTAACTCTTCCAAAGTCAGTGTAAACGGCACGACGAATATTCCACACACTCGGGTGCCATTAAAAACCAGTGAATACCCTCGCGATTTCGTTCTCGAAGCGATTGAGCTACGACGCACGAAAGAAAGAACGGAAAATTTAGCACGTTTTCTTCGTCGAAGGAAAAAAAAACTTTGCTTTATTTTTTTGTTGTTTTTCAATTTATGTATTTTTTGACAAAATTTATGAACGCGTTATTTCCCGAGAAAGGTGAAACGCGAGAGAAAAGTAGCATTTGCCAAGTGGCGGAATGGAAAATAATTGTTTGTTTTTTTTTCGATACGAAAAAATTTCGATCACCAAATCCGAGTGATCGATTTTTTGTTTTTGAAAATTTAACGTTTTTTTCTCTCTTTTTCACAAATATCACTTTACGAATTATTCGTATTCACGGATCGCGAATTTTTCGCATCTGTGAATCGCGTGTTATTCCGTCCCGTCGCAACGAACATCTGGAATTTTCGCGAACGACAAATTTTTAGGTTTTTCGCTGAAACTTGTTTTTATTTTCTGATTTTTCTCTTTTTAGGTCACACTTCACTTCCGAACGTTGGAAACTTTCGTCAAATCGAACACGAGCGACGATTCGCGGTATCGTCGATAAAAATGACCGGCTATAGCGAGAACTTGTACGATTTTGTTCTCTCGCCACGAAGATTCGAGGACAAAGTGAGACAAACTGAGATACTTCTTGAAACTGCCACCGCGGATTGTACGCCGTCGATCGGGCATTCCCCGCACCGACGGCAACAAACCGGTGTCGACAAACTGATAAGAAAATGATACTCGCTGCTGGTGGCAGCCATTAATGTTGTAACGCGTGATAAAAAAGAAAAGCATTGATAGTCACGAAAAAAATAACAAAATAAAAACGTAAACAATTTTTCAATTTGTTCATCGATGCTTATTTTATTTTAATATATATATATATATATTTTATTTTATTTTAGAGACGCGACGACTGACCAATCGATACAAATGTTTAAGGTGAGAAAATAAGTCTCTCTTTTTTTATTTCGCTCGCATTGTCAGTGAACTCTTGTTTATTTATTCCTTTATTTAATATTCCCGGCTTATCAGTTCTCGAACAGGCGTGTTTACGCTGATACACGCGTTGTCGTTCGTCTGGATCGCATTCGCGAGCTCGCAATTCTTGTCATCGTATACGTATATACGATACGATTTCTCGTATCTATGCCGAGATACTTTCGTGTCGAGTCATTTTGGAACTAAACGGAACGAAAATACAACTTTATTTTCCCCCAAAGGTCTTCAATGCCGTTCGAAAGAAAATAGATCGAATTTTTTAAACGTGAATACGAATATTATACATCTAAATATGAATATGAATACGAATATGAATATAAATATGAATATAAATTCAAATATTGTATTCTAATATAAAAACAAAAAATGTAAAGCATTTTAAAAAATCTAAATTTCAATATTTTCGAATAAATTCGTAATACAAATTTGTATGAATATAAAAAACGAATATGAATATGAATATGAATATAGATGCAAATATTGAATATTATGGTAGCAAAGATTTGCTGAAAAATGCTTGAAAATATTAAGTCGAATATTTTCGCGTAAATTAGTCATCCCGTTGTCATTGTCATCGCCGAGATTTTGGAGGGTCGAACACTCGTCCCGCATGCTATCGCGATAATAATTTAATGCCTCGCGGGGCGACTACGGCCAATGTCGATGGCAAATGAACGCGTTATACTTGTGCCACGAACCTTCTCTCTGTTACATTATCGCACGCATATACATATATAGTCACGAACAGATCGGCAAATCATCGAAGTTGAAACCCCACTGGCATTCGACAACGTAACAGCGTCAACGTTGTACCCAAAATTCGCGATCGGAGCTTCGTCTCTACATAATTCTGTCCTTCGATCCTCTCTTTCCACGAATCCCGTTGCTTCCTAGACTATTATGTGTTATGTATACTCTGTAGGAAATGTACGAAGAGATATAGGCCGAAGTGGGGCAATATGGGTCACCTAAATATTTGTAACTATAAAATTATCAGTGATATCCAGATTTAAGGTAAATTATGACAAAATTAACACGAATAATGCAAGTTCGTGACATTAACGAAATCAGCATGATCTATATTCTTATCAAAATATGAATACTTGTCATGAGAAAATTATCATTGCCAAAATGGATAAAATTTATTTCATGAAAATAACGATAGCCAGTTTAACAATCTGTTTGACTTTAAAACAATGAAAATAAAAAACCTGACGAAATGAGAATTAACCCAAGAACGTGTTCGTTCGAAGTCCTCTGGTCCATATTATCCCACATTTCACCCCTATCTGACCCAAGCGATATTATACTTGTCACGGTGGTGGCAAAACGCGATGTGGGTTCCTGTTTCTATTGACAAGTGCACGAGGGGGGTAGGGCGTCCATTTGCAATGTATTAGCGTTGATGCATCGTCGCATCGAAGCCGAAAATGTCGGCTACGTGTGTAACCAGACCTACCCCTACAAACAACCCCTTGTAACTTCCTCTCGCAAATTTCAACGTACGTTTTGTCCTCGAATCGTCGATGCGGAAATTGATAGAACGCGGCAATCGTAAAGCCGATTATCGATCGGACTCGACAACTCTCCCGTTCTTATCACCGCGTTTTCATTATTCAACGAGAAAGCTTTTTTCGTCACGACGCTGACACGAGAGAGAGAGAGAGAGAGAGACGTCGCGAAGTTTCTCAAAATTGTCAAGAGGTTCGATTTATTTCACGACGAGAAACGAGAGTTTCAAGTCGATGAAATAATTCACGGAAATACTTGTTTTTCTTTTGTTCTTTCTCGTTCTTGTCAACTATAAAGGGAGTAACGAAAATCTTGCGAATAGACTTTTTGTCGTCTTGATAATAGACGAGGTACTCGAAATAGGGGCAAACCACTATTTTAGTGTAAAGGGTTGACCCAGAAGCGGAAATACGTCTTTATAATATTCATAAGAATCGATGAAGACGAACTTTTTTTCTCGGGCAAAGTTAGAAGATCGTCTCGAGAGGAAAATTTGGAACTTTTTTCTCGTCGACTTTCTAAAAATTTGTAACAATTTCGACCCTTGCTTATAGAAATCTTTCGCCAAAAAAATAAATCTTCGCTCATAAAAATCCCGACGACAAAAATTAAAGGATGCATTAATTTTCATCCCCTAAAATTCCATTTATTAAAAAAAATTCTTTAAATCACCCCGACCCTCGACCCTTCCTTCCAAAGTCGAACAGGACACCTTCCAACGAACAAACAAAACGAAGCTAAACGCACCCTCAACCCCTTAATGCAGAATCATCCCCTATCCCGATATAAACAAAATTCGATACACTTTGAAATCTTCAATTCGTCAACCAGCTCGTACAGAACCAGAGTAGAGGAATCGATGATGTATCGATATGCTCAGGGGGGTGAGTGACGAGTCGGAAGGGTTGAACGACGAGTAACAGAAGGGGTAGTATTAGCGCGATGTGTTTAAACGACCGATCGCTTGTTTGGCTTCTGTTTGTGCGATAAATACGTCGATCGATATAATCGAACGGATAAATAATCGGGCGAGCAATCTCGAAACTGTCACTGTCAATCGTGCAAACTATGGTGTATACATAAATATATCGTTATATTTATAGGTTGCAACAATGGGACATCATCGTGCGGAAACGAGCCAGGGATTCGATAGTGACGCGTGCGGTATTGATACAGCCGAGTCGAGGACGCATCCGGAGGAGGGATGGTCGAAAGGGCGAATGAAGTTTGTGCGAAGAGAACGACGAACGAGGGAAACTGGGGTGCGTGACAGGGTGGAAACGATCGACGAGACTCGAATGCGTATATCGCTCTGGCGCTCACAGTCACCCTCAAGTGGCACGCGATACCTGAAATATCTGCTGTTTTGTTATATAACGACGTGCGGATTCATAATTGAAGGTGTGAATTCCGAATATCCGACGAATCGTGATAACAATGGTGGCATGCGATAATTATAATCGCAATTTTTTTTCATCGAGCCCCGTTCGAGCGTCGAGGGATGCACGATGTCGAAGGTGTCGATACGAATGCAACGACGAGGCTCTCGACTGAATGGAAAACAAATTTTGAAAAAAAAAAAGAAAAAAAAGTGGGAATTGGAGAAAGGGTTCGAGAGGTTGAAAGGGGTTTATCATTGACTACGATATAAGAGGGTTGTTTTATTCATCGAAGATTATGGACGATACCGAATGGGGTGAGTTAGGGACCCTTAACGAAAGGGGATGGCGACAATGAACTCAACGAAGTTTCAGACGACACGAGGGTTTTTCGTAATTTATATATCGTAACCACGTGACAACGACGACAATTTAAATATGAAATAAGGAAAAGAATGGGGATGGAAAATATCGAGGATCGATCCAATATCCGGAAGTCTCGTTGAGAACTTCCTGGGCGAAAACGGACGGGAAGACGAATCGGCCGATACAAAAACCGTAACGGAAGTTTTTTCGTTTCTTGATTTTTTGTTGTCATGCACCGTAACATGAATAAGCCAGAGGCAGAGGTGTGGTTTTCCCGGGCGGCGTCGAGCAGCGTCACGACAACGCGAGGAAATCGCTCACTGGGGAAAGGAAAGATGGAGAACGCGAGTTGCGTGCCCGGGCTGGGTTACGACGATGAGAAAGAGAAGTTCTCCGGTGGAGAAAGGAGATGGGGTGGGGGGGATGGTTTTTATATAAACGGGAGGATAGACACAGACCCACACACACGGGCGAAAGGAACATCGGAGAAGCGAACCAAGACGTGATTAATATAAAAGTGGGTGGAGCCTGGTGAGCCTGGCCGGAAGTGGCCAAGAGGATTGTAGGGGGTTGGAAGCGAAAGCGCAAGAACACTAAAGGGACGCTTCGTGTGTGTGTGCACGATCGCGAGCTTGCGCGCGTTCGACCCTCCAGCATCCTCGATGCAAAGTCCCTTCCACGTCTTCGCGTTGCACTCGAATGCACGCAAAAGTCCGAAGGAGAAAAGCCACTGGTTAGAGTGGAACCACGCTCCTGTGTTGGTAGGAACGCAGTGGGGTGTAACGAAAGCCAAACGGAGGGGCTAGGAAACGAGGGAGAAAGGTGGCTGGTGTCCGTAGGAATGGAAGCTGGCTAAGGGATGTGGGGGGGAGACAGGGGTTGTCGAAGGGGCGAAAGAGGGATGCGTTAAAGACGCAATCCGGAAGCCAACGGAATCGACGTGCATCGAAACATCGAGTTCCTGTGAGAGGGTTGGTCCAGAGTGAACGTAGGATTGAAGGAAAAAGCCCTGATCCAATCGTCCGGCTCAGAGAAATCCCATCAAACCGAGACACCGGTTAAAGGATCCAAATGGCAAAAAGTTGGTCCAAGGTGTCGTGATCAATACCGCGGACTGAATTCATCAGTTAGGGGATGAAACGCGACGCGGGGTGGCTCGACCTGATGACCGCCTGTTAGTTGACGTTCCCCTCGTCCAGCTCCTTTGTCATCCATCGATAACTCGCTCATAGGAATCCAAAGATCACAAAAGGGTTTCAGGTTTCGGGTTGCTTGAGAAAAACAACTTCCGTGCTCATTCTCTTGTCTGGAAATACTCCTCTGGCTGACTTTGAACTGTCATCATCCGGCCAGGCCACCGGGTGAACCGGATAATGACATTCCGGCTGGAAATGGTGATAACTGTCAGGACTGGCCAAGCACCTGAGAAGGGTAACGACAGGTTCCAGAGGTCGATGAAACATCGAATGCGTTCTTACGCTGTGCCAGGCTCGAGAGAGTTGAAAGACGACGGTGGTGGTTGTACAGGAGTTGCGGAGGAAGGGGTTGGAAGAGTCGATTGAGCGAATATGGAATCGAACAGGACAAGGGGTTAGGTCCAACGTGGTGGTTCTGGGCTAAGGGGCACCGCGAGGGTGCAAGAGGATGGAAGATTCGCGAAACGTGGGGAGAGAGAGATAGCTTGACGCGGGGGTGGCCAGTGGCACCCCCATCCATTCCTTCAACGCCCACCGAGTAGACTAGGACCGCCTCCGTCTCTGCGCCGTTCCACCTACTAGGTATATCTTGCTTTTCCCGGGGAATAGCAGGCGGTTCACACGCCACCCCCGACCAACGACCACCTTCTTCCCGAGACGAGAACGGCTTTTACCCGGAGGAGAAGACGTGGAACGACCTAAACCCAGCAGCCGAGTGTCTAACAGCAACCCCTCCCCAGCAGCAAGAGTAAACCTGACCGTAGATGTCTACAACGAACAAGACGATACTGAGTGAGTGACGCGGAAATGGAAAATGAAGAAATGAAAAAGTGATGAAAATCAACCCCCTTGTAGCCAAGAAAAATCAAACATCGTCCAGGATCGAAATCCAACGGTCGGTTTTCCAACTCGAAACCACCCGCGCTGTATCGCAATCTTATCGAAGGCTTTCAACCCTGGAAATCCACTAATCCATCTCATTCCGAAAACTGCGCAATACGAGACCTATAAATTAGTCTTCTCGTCGAAACCTCGATGATGTTTTCCAAGGGGTGGCCACGTCTGATTAGACGAACTATGGATCTTTCAAATGGTAAAAAAAAACTTGATCCCTGTCGCTTTGTCTCGTTGTATCGAGTGATAAGCAATGGGCGACAGCTGACAACGACAACTCCTGGTAGGAATGGTGAAAATTAGAAAATTAATTCAGCGTATAAACCGCAACGAGTGACGGAGAGAGAGAGAGTTAATAGGTCGGTGAGTGCCTGCCCGACGCTCAACTATCCCGTGGTACGCTCGTTAAAGCATCACTTCCACGAATATCAGCCGCGGACCCGGTGGCATACCCCTCGATACGTGGAAAACACGACGACAGTACTGCCCTCCCCTCAACCTCCGTGACCCTCCAACACCGATTGCCCCTTTACACGCGTATGTAAACGTCGTTGGTCGATCGGCTGTACGACCGACAACAAACATTCGACAGCCAAGTTATAAATAAGAGACGCTGCTCGTCAAGAAAAATCGAATAAAATCGCCGATCGTTCAATTGGGTCATTCCGATTCAATGAACCAAGACAAAATAAAAACGAAAAGTCAATCGTTCGATGATCGATCGATCGATATAAACGTCAAAAAGACATCGATTTTTAATCGATCGATCGACGATAAAACGACGCGGCAAAAAACACCTAAGTCAACAAGCCGACGAATTTATTCTACAAAATCGTCGTCGTCGTCGTCGTTTCTCCCTCGACTCGAACGTGTGCAACGAAAAATAATTAAGCAACGCATATACATAAATAGATTGATAAATAAAACAAACGAAAAATTAAAAAAAATTCATCCATTGGTATCGCCGTCGATGAACCGAGCTGGGCTTCGTGCCGGTCGTGTCACGGGCCAATTGACGCGTGGGTGTGCGTGCGCGTGTGTGGAAAACGAGGAAGCGAGTGCAAGGTCATAGTGACGAGAGAGAGAGAGAGAGAGCGAGCGTGACCAATACGCGTTGCTGTGCGTCGCCTGGCGTACAAGGTCACGTGGGTGACCGTTCGGTCATTGAGATGAGGCGTGGGGGATGGGGGAAGGGGGATTGTGAGTTAAGGGTGGGGCATGGGGTTGGAGGGGGGTTGGAGCCCATTCAAAAAAATTCGGTGCATCGGCAGTTCGGCGTCCCGCGACAGAGACGAGTCACAAGAGGGTGGGGGGTGCGAAAACAAGGGTTGAAAATTTGTTTAATACTCGTTAATTTTTAAAAATCGTTTACCATCCGTTTTTTTTCGTGTATGCGTGTGTGTGTGTGTCTTTTAAAACGTATCAAAAATTGGCAACGGTGCGTGCGAAGCAGCGGAAGAATGAAGAAGAATGAAGAAGAAGAAGAAGAAGAAGAAGAAGAAGAAGAAGAAGAAGAAGAAGAAGAGCGTAGGGGGTTGATTTGTGTAGCTACCTGGACGGGTCTCCAGCGTGGCTCCAGCATGTCCCGCTTCCTCCTCGACTCGTTCACCGTGACTTTGGCTCGTTCCTCCGTTCTTCCTCCCTTCGAAAACGCGCGCACGAGATAATATTTTTATTTTTTTTATTTACTATCCACCCCCCGCGAGGGGGTTGATTCTCGATGAAAGTCAACGATCACGATTATTATTTTTTATTTTTTATTTTATTATTATTATTTGTTTTTCTTTTATTTCGCTCCCTTTTATTCCTTCTTAATTTAGTTTTATTTCGCTCGATTCACGCGTCGACGAAATCTCGTATCCTTTTTCACGTTTTCACCCCGAGTCCGTCGTACTGTCTCGCCACGTTTCACGTCGAATTTCCTTCCGTCACCCATTCACGATTTTTCTTTCTCCTATCGTCCCGATCCTCTCTCTCTCTCTCTCTCTCTCTCTCACACACACCTCCTTCCTTCACGTCTCTCCCTCGTATCCTCTTCCCTTCTTCCTTTTCAATCGTACATACGCATTATACAGTTATATATATATTTGTATCTCTCTCTATCTCTCCCTTTTTGCAACCCCCCTCTCTCTTCCGCTCCGGAGCAGCCGCGTGCGCGTCGCGCCACGTGTTTACGAGAGGGTGCCGAAGCGCGGCTATACCCTTCTCGTATCGCGATTATAACGTTTACCGGAAATGCGAGTTTCGCGCAATATTTCTTTATTTCCTCCCACTTCCGGTTTCTTTTGTTTTCTTCTGGAAATATTCGACAGTGTGTGTATAGGTGAGAAGGAGGGCTGTGGGGTCGGGGCGGGATACGACGAGAGAGGGTAGATGACCTTGAGGCTCGATTTTTCGTATAGTTCACCCGTTTTTTGTTTCTTTTTATTTTACCAACTGTCGTTCCAAGTGTGTGTATTTTTTTGTTATTTTTCTTTCGCTTTCGATACAACGAAACTTCAAATTAAAAAAATTTTAAACTAACCTTTTACGTTTATTTATTTATTTATTATTTCGTTTATCGTATTATCCTCGTTTATTTACATATATTTATATATATATATATGTATATATACGTATATATGTATATAAATATATATATATATATATATATATATATATATATTTATGTTGTTGTTGTTTTTGTTTTGTTTTGTTTTTTTCGTGTTATTTTTTAGTTACGTTACGTGAAGAAGTAATAGGGGGTTCGCGCGTCGGTGGCTGCCGTCGCGACTCTGCAGCGCCTTGATTTTCACCGACACGAAACCCTCCGGCTGCCGCGGCCACGCGGCTACTGAGTCGGCGCACTTCATGTCTGTTCCTACACTGCCGTTTCTCCTTTGCGTCTGTCCTTCTCTCGCTCACGCGCAACGCTCTCGCTCGCTCTGTCGCGCTCTCTCTCGCACTCGCACTTGGCACTCGCCAACGAGAACCTCGGCCGACGACGCTTCTCGTCTCTCGCTTCCCTTCCCACCTCTCTACAAACCCGCGCGATGTGTGCGCGCTATATCGCTCTACCGCTGTGCCATAGGACTAACGGGTAGACCTATAGATATATCGATGGTGATCGAGGTTGGGAGGGTAGAGACGGCTATTAAATATTGTCGTAAGATGAATTTTTTTATATCATTTGTAGTTTTTTTCTTTCTTTTTTTACTTTTTGCATAATGGATTTTTTTCGTATATGAAAAGACAGACTTGATTTTTAATGGTTTAAAAAAGGAAAACCGTGTTTGATGAAAAATCGAAGATTTTGGAAAACTTGCAGATTTTTGAGAAAAAAGTATGCCGAGAATTGACGCTTCGTTCGTTGACACGAAATAGTTATGGTGTACTTTTCACGAATACAAAATGGAGGGAAGAAAACAATTTTTTGGGAAAAAAGATTATGGAAAAGTCTTTAAGAATGTTGTCGAAAAGACAATCTTCAGTGAGCAGTTTTTAGGAAAAACAAAGCTACGCTTAGAAATGAAAAACAAAAAACTACCCTTAAAAATCTTCTTACGAACGAACCCCGATCGACTCGAATAATACATGCAACAAACATCCGTATATATCCTTGCGATATGCAGAGCGAATTTCCGTTCGAAGAAATTCATGAGTTATCCAACGTAAGATAGTCGGAGCGACGGATTTCGAGGTAGAGAGGGGCGGTTTGAAAGAGAGTAGGAGGGGGTGAGTCCTGGACAGAAGCGGATACTCCATGGATATATGGATTTCCATATAGTCATCGTTATCGATTTGACCCACTGACTGAGAATGTGCCCGTAGTGGTGACGAAGGGAAACGTGGGGCTAGAGGGGGTAGGAAAGGGGGTGGTTTTGAAGCTTGACCCAGTCGAGACCAGTGTTTCTGCGATTGGGGTGGTTGGCAGACTCATCACCATAGTCCGCATTCCCAATAAGAGCGAGAGAGAGAGAGAGAGAGAGAGAGAATAAAAACGTTGCAATCTACGTCTAGTCTCGATATACAACCCCTACGACGATATTTCCAACCCCTATTGGAACGGCACGGGGTCAGCCTGAAGTTTCGCGAAACGTCAGAACTTTTAGCAATTGAGTTTCCTTCACATCTTGGCGGTTTCCTGTTGTTCGATACCTTCGTTTGGAGCTTGTAGCATTGTGAAATTGCATTCGATGGTGAACCAGGGGTTGGGAGGAGGGGAATGGAGGGATGCAAAATTTCGAGTCGTCTCAATACTCCTCGTTCCTATCGTCGATGCTTCCAGCTTGAACAATACCTCGAGAGTGGTTGTCGAAGTGTACAGCCCCGTTCAACCCCTATTTCTCTCTTCGGCATCGATAACAACCCTTGGCAAAAACCGACCCTCCACCCCCTCGTACACACGAGTGTTTCGAGACGTGGGGTCGATCGCAAATTCCGTGACCAGATACGAACACAACGGCAGTTTGTGCCTCGATCGACTCGAACAACTTTCCAACCCCCTGACGTTACGTACGTAGCGAAATGCAAATGTGTCCGATATATATGCGACAGATGAACAAGTATTGCGTGATGAAACGAGTAGTTTTCCTCGTTCGCGTTATAGTTCGTACGATAATGTGTAATGTAAGTACACGCGAAACGGGGAATCGCGATGCTCCATTTTAGGCACGTAGAGAAATTGCGGTGGGGCGAGGTTGGGCCGGAGGGAAATTTTCATCCCTCAATGATTTTACGTCAAACATTAAATATTCGGATATTTCATTCTTGTTTTCATCGTATTTTTTTTTTTTGTCGCGAAGGAAAGAATCAACCCTTAAGTGTTTGGATAATAATTTTGTTTTTCTTCAAATATTGAAAATTGTTATGAAAAGATTAATTGAGAAAGAAACATGAAAGTATTATTATCGAAAGTTGTAATAAAAATTAATTTTCTAAATTTCTTCTCGAGAACACGAAAAAAAAACATTATCAGACTTATTTTTAGGGGTTGAAGGTGTGAATGTTGCAACGTGATGAGGCAAAGTTTCTCGCGCGAGAAGGGGCGATTGTTGATTTTTGCATAATTTATCGAGGTTGTTTGGTTAAGCGAGCCGGTTATAGAACGACGGGGGGTGGAAAAGCGTGCTAGGGGGTAGTTGCCAGGGGTTGGTGGTCCTCGTCGTGGACGTTTCGAGGATCGTCTCGCACGCGCGAGGCGACAATTTCAGACACGTTCAACCAAGATGATTAGCATCCCTTGCAGGCCAGGACTCCGTCGACACGAAAAATAAAAATTATGAAAAATATTTCAACCCCTCGACCCCCCAAAAAAAACTTCATTTTTCTCACAAAATTATTCCGACGAATCGAAGATTCGGAAACGACCTTGGAACAACTTATAAACTTGACGAATTCTAACGAAAATGTGCAACCAAAAAAAACAACCCTTGACGTAAACTAGCCACCTAATTCTTCGTCCTAATGAAAAATTCAAGCTCGATGCACAACTCTACCGTTCTTTCGGTCAATACTGTCTTCTGACCCAAAGCAACCCTTAAAGAAAACGAGCCACCCCAAAACAACCCTTAACGAAAACTAGCCACCTAATTCTTCTTTCTAATGAAAAATTTAAGCTCGACGTAAACCTCCACCATTCGTCGATTCAAACTTATCTTCAGACTCAAAACAGCCCTTGACCTCACACGACCCACCCTAATCCACTCGAAGCAAAAAAAAACTTCGCTCTAAAAATATTTCGCAACACAACCCGAAACAGCTTGAAAAAACCGTCTCTAATTTCCTCACGTGTTCCAAAGGGTTGAAAACCCCCTGACGTGAAAAATCGATCTTTTTATTTTTATTCCATCGGTTTTAATTCGCGAGAATCGAGACGTCCGTCCCTGGAAACACGTAAGCAGGGGCATATCGCGAGTACAAGGGGATTGTTTCCGAGGGTGTCTCGTACTCGTGGCACGACTATGCACAACAAACGTTACGACGAGGCTCGTGAGAGACAGAGAGAGAGAGAGAGGGAGAGAGAGAGGGAGAGAGGGAGAGATGAGAAATACGTCGAGGAGTTGACGAGAATGGTGGTGGTGGGGAGTTGAGGGGATTGAATCGCCGGAGACTAAGGGGTGGTTCGAGGGTTGGAACGAAGTCCATTCTATATACACGCACCATACCTACTCTACAATAGTTGTTTACCAGAGTCATACTGATCGATACTCAGTGTTTGCTATCAGAGGGAACCAGCATGCAAGCCGGGCGCTACTTGCCCAATACCAAAAGTAAACAGCAACCCCCTGGGCCCCCTTCACCCCCACCCCTGGTTCCCAACAACCCCCTGACACCCCCTTAGGACGATCGAGGTCCGAGTGTGTCAGTGCTTCGACGTGCTTCTCCCTTCCCTTCTTCGCCAATCATAACAGCGTCGACGACAACGACGACGACGACGACGACGACGATTGGTAACCTAACACTTGGTAACGTTTCTGACCGAACACCTCAGTGACAATCCGTTAAATCTCGTGGTACCTGAAATTATCGAATTTATACTGGAAGGAAATCAAATGGAATTAACCGGTTGTGTAGATTTTTTACGTCGTTTAAAAAAGACGGTAAGAAAGATCGTTGAGGAATTTAGGGTGGGGGGTGAATTTGTCGAAGGTCAATGTCATTCAAAATTTGTCGAAAAACCTACCCTATTCTTGACCACGAATTATCAAGTATTGAATTAAATTAAGCCTGAAAATATTTTTGAATTATTTTGTTTAACGTTTAATGGGACGAGGGTGCAATTAGCACGAGAGGGGTTGGGGACAAAAAATAGTCCGGAACTCGATTAGCTAGGAAAGTGCCAGTGATCTCGCGATTAACACGTTGATCCACCGTAGCTTACAAGAAAATCTCCACCCCGTGGAGGTTCACGAATTCTCATCGCAACACCGTGGTAACGATCGTGTTTTGCACAATATTCTCGCACGTAACACCCTTAACTTAACAACCTTATTCCCAACGGTTATGTTCAACAGGAGTATATGCGTACTGCCGTGTCCTCTCTGTCCTATTATGCAAATGTATTGGTGTACGCCAGAGAGAGAAAGAGAGGGAGAGGGAGGGTGAGAGAGAGAGAGGGAGAGAGAGGTAAGAGTGGCCTCGACCGTCGAGTATGATCGTTCTGGGATGACCATTGGGAAATGACCCTGACGGGGGTAGAAAAGCAAGAGGGTGAAAACTGAACATCCCCCCGTTTAGCGTACGTGGCAAGTGTCGCCATTGTTACGTCTTAAACGTAACTACCGGTCCCGTAAAGATTATTTCTTTCAGGGGGGGGGGGGGGGGGGGGGAAGGATTACGAGGGATGAAACGAAAAAAATTACCTAGGGGTTGAAAACGAGGTTCTAGCATTTTTCAAACGACGATGCAACAACTGTTACAGAACTAAGAAAAAAAAACAAACGTTTCTGCCGAAGAACTATAAAAATTGTAGGGGCGGGGATTAAAGTTATCAGGAGGGTTGAGAAATCTAGATTGAAGATAAAAGAGGGTTGAAATATTGTACTAATTTATTCAAATGATTTTTCAACCGTCGGACAAATTTTTCGCCGACGAGCCTTTAATCATCCCTTAGATCGTACCTTCGTCAAGAATTGCGAAATAATCGGTAAAAACATAATTTCCTCCGTCAAGGTCAGCGAACTACCCCTAAAACGAGAAAACGGGGGTAGGAAGCGAAGCGAGGTTCGTGAAAAGCCAATGGAATCTCCATCCCGGTTTTCCGAAAGGGATGAAAGCCGTAAAGTCTCCGCAAATCCTTCCCGACGAGTCGGTAAGAGCCAACCCCCCGGTGAACGCAACCGGGCAAACGATGAATTCCGGTAAACAAACACTGGAAAATAATATAATTTACCGGGGTACGGATTAGAAAGCTTCCACGTGGAGGGGGTGGTGAGGGGTGGCGAAGGGATGAAAATGCATTGCGAGAATGGAGGAAACACGAGGCGAGCGCTAGAAAAGGGTTTTTCAAGGGGGGTGGGGGTTGTTTCAGATGGAGACTAAGGGTTGGTTGGACGTCCGAGGGTAGGTTTGAGTTTCGATGCACGCGGAATAACTGTTTCTGGTTATAATTGATATCCTTGCAAAGCTCTATAATCCCTCGGCCTCTTCTCGCGCCAACTCACCCCCTTCTACCCCTCCTTCTACAAAACACCCCCTTCGCCGCCTACCTTCAACCCTCTTCGTTCAACCTCCGTTATGAGCATCCCTACGTCGGCGACTACCCTCGAGACTCGCCACGAGCGAGAGAGAAAATCGTCGCAACCCTTGAAAGTCGAAACCCACTCGTGAACGGGGCTGGGGATGCAAGGGGGTTGAAAAAGGGGTCTTGCATGGCAAGGGGTTGAAGAGAGAACCACAAAACGCCCGAGCATTTTCACGACATTCGGTTTCGACTATGACGCTCCTCGTTTTCTATATTTCTATCTTTATCACTCACACTTTTCACGTTTTCGTCGTATAACGTTTATTATTTTCGTACGTAGGAAAAACAGAGGCGGCCGAGGGATGCCGCGAGAACGAATATTATACCGGTTGGTATAATATTTCAATTTTCATTGTCGAATAAACCACCCCCGGGGCTCTGAAACCAAAGCCTCTCCTCCCTCCAACCACCTACCCCTTTTTCACCCCCTGCTCGACGACTCATCCCTCCTTTTCAACGTGTGACCAAAACCTCCTCTCATCCTCCACCGACCCTCATTTTACCCATGGTGTGTAACACGCACAATCGCAATTTCGATAAATCTAGCATGATGCGAACTTCTCGTCTCTTCGTCTCGTTGTGCTTTGTGTGGGTGTGTCTGTTTTTTTTTCTTCGTTCTCGCTCTGTGTCTCGCCTCATTATTCGAATTATCGATACGAGGTAGACTGTGCGCGATGATTTTACAACGCGGGTATTGTCGACGCGATAATGAGCTTTTTTTCATAATCGTTTTGTTAAGGACGCGCCGTCAGAGGGTGGAATTACATAGGAATTTCCATACTATCGATTTGTTTCGCATTTCGTCGACGTCACGTCGTTTCAATTTCAACCAAAACATCGTTATTTTTTGCTTATTTGCAGACTTTAAACATTTAAGGTAAATTAACGAATTTTTACCCCGATAATTAAAGTCGAAAATTTATTCGGGTAAAAAAACACAAATTTTTACACTTTATTATTTTCATTCGCTGAAAAAAAATCCTTCTTTTTTTAAGATTGGGGCTGGAAACAAAACTTGGCTTTGGCTTGTTTTTTGAAGGGGGTCGAAAAAACTCTCGAGTCGTTTGAACCGCTCGAATTTCACGATCGAAGACGTACCATAATGTAATGTCAACCTTCCTGATTTCCTGCTTTTTCCCTAAATAAAAAATTGTTTTTAAATTAAAATCTTCCATCGCCAAAAAAAAATGGAAGAAACGAAATAAAATGAAAAAAAAACTGGGGAAGAAATAGGGGTAGGAGAACGAAGCGCTATTGAAAGAGAAATAACGAAAGGGTATAGAGGAGAGTTATTAATAATACGGCTAGCGCCGGAAACCGACGCTCGACTCTCTCGCCAATTATTTGTACAAAAATAAAAAAATAAAAAATAAAATAAAAAAAAGAACAAGAAGGGATAAAGAAAAAATCTTTTTGCAACAATGGGAAACTCGAGAGTTCGCGAATCTCTCTCTCTCTCTTCCTTTCTGGCATCTCGTGCGTTGAAATTTGCCGGAGATATGCCGCTCGCAAAGTACATACCGCACGGCGGTACAATAAGAGAAGAAGAAAGGAACGTGAAAAAGAATGATCGAGAGTGGCGGAGGAGGGTGGTCGGCAAATAAAAAAAAATATAAAAAAATACGCGCGTGGTCCATCAGACCCGTCCATCACGAGATTTCCGTCCGACGAGATAGAGGAACCGAAAATAAGAATAAAATCGAATTCGTTGGTTGGCAACATAAAAATCTGGGAAAATTCTTGTTGTGAAAAACAATAAAGTATTAAAAAATATTTCTTTTTCGACGGTTTTAAGAACCGAGAGTGTTTAAAATTATTTTGCGCTAAACCTATCGAATATTTTTATTTAATGTTGGTAACGTACACTTTTCTCCATAATTTACGTCAATTGATTAATAATAATAATGATAATAACGGTAGTAATAATAGTAATTGATATTTAAAAATAATAATAATAATGAAAATATTGTAGTTAATTTATTACTATTATTATTTTCTTTGAAAAATTGGTCAAACGTCAGAAAAACTGATAATTCAAGCAGCTGTAACTTTAATTCTACCGAACCGATCGAGATTTGCTACGGGACTTTTTTTAAACTGGATCTGAGATCTCAAGAATGGCGTTGAGTTTATCCCGATATCTAAATCTGTACGGCCGTGGCACCGATTTGAAAAAAAAAACATAAAAAATCGATTCAAGGACAAACTTTAAAAATCGCTAAAAAATCGAAATCGGTTCAAAGCTTGAGCAATCAAGTTATTGAAACGAAAAATTCTTCTCGAGAACTATTGAGTTATTGTCGAAAAATAGAAAAAAATTAATATTCTCATCGAAAATTTACAGGAAGCACATTTTCATCTACCTCGAAGAACGAAGGGGGAGAAAGGCACTCGAGGAGTAAGGAATGACAAATTAACGTTTCGTGGTCGTTATTCCGAAGATCTCGTCGCGAGAAGAAAAAAAACGATCCGAGGAACCGAACAAATCCCTTAGTATTCGCTTCGTCTTCGGCTTCTCGTCTAATCCCCCGCAGAGACATCAATGGGACGAAGCTGTGACAAAAAAAAGATCGATCACTTTTTCCTCGACAATCGGTCTCTCCTCTCGACAAATTTTCACGTTTCGAATATTTCAAAAATTATTTATTCGTTGCGCAATTTTTGTTATCAATTCAATTTTATTAATCGTTATAAATAATTTGCAAATAAATTTTTAAAATCGAGTCTCGAATTAATAATTTACGTACGACTCGTCGGTGTGAGAACAAGTTACGAGAACGTCGCATCGAGTAAAGTGTTACCGGTGTTGGTAACTGCGACGAGGAATAAATGCGATAAACTCACCAAAGTCCTTTCTCTAATGTCGTAAATATATCGGCGGAAGTAAAATGTATAGAGAATCTTGGGACGTTAGTCAGTCGCTTAAATGTAGCTCAGAGACGTCGTCTTCGTCGAAGAATTAGAGTAATTGTCGTACGGGCGAAGTAGGGGGAAATTCGACGAGAAGAACGAAAGGACGATTCAAGTTTTCGTCGACTGACCTAAACGATCGTTCGAGAAGATTTCACATTAATACTTCAATGAGACGAAGCGAGAATTGAAAATTTCATGACGATTTTTGTCGAGGTAAAAAAAGAAAAAAGATTTTCATAATTAACGAAAAGTTCTTCGGTAAAATTCAGTGAAATATTAATTAAGTACGAAGTAATAGAGAATGAAAAAAATCAATAAATAAAAATGAATAAAATATTTTGGAAAACCGATATTTCGGGTGAATAATTGTACAGGTCGTTACACGAAATTTGTTCTTTTGTTCGCCACTCTAACTTTTCCAAAGTTCTACTATCGCATCGGACGAATGACAAAAAATGCTAAAAAGGAAAAAGAAATCAAATAAAATCGAGTAAAATTTGTTTACAAAATAGAACATTAGGGTGAAAAATTGTACAGGGCGTTCCGCCAAAAATTCTTTTCGTTTGCTCGACTAAATTTTGGCAATTTCTACGATTGTGTCGAACGAATAACAAATAATGGTACAAAAAGAAAAAAATCGCAAGTCGAGACAACGAGAAAGCCTGAGAGAAACGTCATGGGGGATGAATTGCGACCGCACACGCGAGAAAGGGAGAGAGAAAGATCGCGTAGAGTCACAGAGAATGAAACTGGCAAAGAGGGGGTGTCATTAGGGATCCGGAGGGGTTGTCGTTGCCGCGAGAGACTCCTCTCTCAAAGTCTCAGCCCTCGACCCTCTTTCTCATTCTTATATACCCGTATATCTATAGATATTTATACCATGGGGGATTTCTAACTGATTTACGGGAAAACAAGACTGTTTAATATTTCCCTACTCTCGGCATCCTCCAGGCGCCACTGTCGCGTCGAAACTCGACTCGTTCCACTAATCTTTCTTTTCTTTTCTTATTTTCTCAACCCCCGTCTGTCTTATTCAAAATTCGACCACCGGGAATTTATTAAAAAAATTCTAATTTACAATATTTTTATCGAATAAAACAAAATCTTTTATTTTCCAAAAATTTTCGATTTTTCTTCGATAGATTGTTTTTTATTAAGTTTGAAAGTGAATTTGTTTACCAATAATTTTTTTTTCGTTCAGATCGACGAGATTTTGGAGATCGTAGAAAGTGTCTGGCAAATAAAAACTAAAATTATTTTCCAAAATTTTTTGTTTTTTCTTGGATAAATTTTTTTTTAAGTTTGAAAGTGAATTTGTTTACCAATAATTTTTTTTTCGTTCAGATCGACGAGATTTTGGAGATTGTGGAAAGTGTCTGGCAAATTTATCAAGAAAGTGTTTGGCTAATCGTGTCTATATATATATATATATATATATATATATATATATATATATATATATATATATATATATATATTTATATATCGAAGGTATCTCGATAGCACGAACCCTCGATTAACGTCGTGACGCGTGCTGGCGGCTGCTGGGCTGTATCGTCGGCTCGTATAAATCTCCCACTCGAAATCTACTTAGGAGCGCGAGAGGAACGAGAGGGAGAATGGAAAGCTTCGGCGAGGAAACCACCCCTCGGTCCTGGCATTCGGGAGCTCGGTTTCGTTTCTCACGGCCGACCGAGTCGTCTTACACTCTCTCGCCCAACTTCCACGACTCTTTTACCCTCCCATGGGAGATTTCGATACGGTGTTTACCAAACAACCCTTAGAAATTTGATTTTTTTTAAAAATTTAATTCTTAAAAAATACATTTTTGAAAAATTAATTTCTCGACAATTTTTCAAACGAAAATCACTTTGTTATGTTTTCAATGTTTCACGCACAATTCGACGGATATAATTAAAATATAGAAAATACGAAGAATTCAACAAGTTTTTGATTACCTAAATTGTCACAATTTTTTTCATTGGATTTTTTTTCTTTACCAACAATTCCTTCAACCCTTCGATCCAATCCGCTCTATAAAAAACCGCGAAAATTAATTTAATTTTTAAACCAACCCCTAATTGAGCATTGCAAATATTATCCTCCAACCCTTATGCCCGATCGAGTCTCGACCCATTGAATCCTCGATCGATCCAATCGACCGTATTTCACAGCAATTGCCCAGCGATTCAAATTGAAAACAAAACAAACAAAAAATCGAAAAAATTCATATCGTTTCGAAACCACCCTCTGCGTTACTCGACGCAGTCGCCAAACATAAAGCGTTGGGGTAATTGCAAATATGACATTACGTATACGTACAACCAATTATTCAAACATCCGTGGTGTCTAGCGCAGTGCTGAATTATTGCGGGATTTATGACGTCGCATCGCCACACGATAGAGAGAGAGAGAGAGAGAGAGAGAGGGGGGGATGAACACGTATAGGGGTAGTTTGGTTGGTGAAGCTCGTCGGTTAGAGTCAACCACCCCGACGCCAGCAGCTCGACGAATAGTCGAGCATATAAGGGATGATTTCTCTTTGTGGCATATCACACCCTTTCCTCCCTCTCGGCTCGTTCGAAATTTCGACTACGTTTCCTAACACACTCCCCTCTGCATGCGTTTTCCCTGTATTCGCTTCCTTCGACTCTCCTCTCCTATTTAATCTATATTTAAGCAATTGCCACGCGGTATTCCTCTCGCAGGAGTCGTAGGGTCATTAGTTCGGCGCCTCCTTGGCAATATCTTTCGCCTCGCGAGCAACACTACCCTCTTTCTCTTTCGTCTCTCTCTCTCTCTCTCTTACCGTAATATTCAAACTGCGTCTCGTGAAACTGTTAAGAAAATCGTGGAACCTGTCTTGAGGGGGTTGCCGCGAAGAGTTAAGGATAGGAGACGAGAGAGATCTGTGGCTTTTCCATTTCTCCACTCTCGTATATATCCTGATGCGTGGCGTATATGGGGCGTCCCATGCGAAATACACGATTCTTGCAATATTAGATTGCAAGACTTTGGAAACGAGCCGTAATGAAAAGAACATTAAAAAGCGGAAGATTTGTTCTCTTATGAATTTCGCGTACGACGTGTAATTTACGGTTTAAACAATAATGGAAAATAATAAAAAAATCATTTTTCGTATATTTTTATCGGGTGAAATGCGAGGTTTAAAAATTTGAAAAAATTCGATGACGTTTCTGGCTATCGCGACTATCTTCAAAAAAACATTCAGCGAGTTTTAGCGTCTTGAAAATTGAGAGTTCGTTCGACACGGAACGACCCATATACGTACAAAAAAGATCCCACCTGTTTGATTTTTTTTCCTCAAACGGAACGTCAAAGAATTCGAACTTTATCTTCTTACGATCTTTTCGTCCGAGGAATAGTTTTCGATTAAAAAAATAATGAAAATTACTTTTTTATTTATTGTTTGTTGTTGTTTTTTCAAAATAAGAGATTTAAAAATTTGAGAAAATTCGAATCCGTTCTTAACTATCGCGACTATTCTACAAAAAATCGTTATCAAGTTTCAACGACCCCATGAAAGTTGAACCTATTTGGCATTGAATTGCCCGTATAAGTTTACAGCCTATATATGTATTACGTTACAAGACATATCCGTCGTGACTATACGCGCCAACTAATGATAATTAGAGTGTTAAGAGGAAATAGTAGAGACGCACTGTTCGCCTCAGACTCGTGGCATTCTCTGCGAGGGTTGTCAGGACGCAGGGGCGGTTGGGTGGGGGAGGAGAGGGGGAGAGGAGGATGGCAGGGAAATAAGGATTTCCAAATGTAATTACACGCCCGAGTGCGTCAGACTTCGCGAATTTTCCGTGCGGTTACTAATAATGTACGAGGCCCAAAGTTATGACGAGCCTCTCGAGACGAATCGACGACACGCTCGTGAAAAAATAAAATTTACAATCCCTTGGAAAATAACATTTTTATTTGAAAAAAAAAACATTTTTTACTTTTCGTAATTCTACGAAATTTTTGTGACGTAAATTCGTCATCGAAATTCACGAACGAATATTATCTGGAAAAAGAAATCGGGGAGGTGAAAAATAATTTGGGGGTTGAAAGGAAAATTTGGGGGTTGAAGAAAAAATAAAATTCTGAAGACGCGATTGGGAATTTTTCTTGTTGGTCTCTGGACGCAAAAAAATGAAGAAGCGATTCTTTCCCTCTCGAGGGCGGAAAAGCCCTCGCGGAATGCTCGCACGACGAAGAGCGTCACGCTAAAGAGAGGGGGATGGTCGAGAGGGTGGCTCGGGATTTTCGGAGGGTCGTTTGTTTTATAGATGAAGAGACGGTATTTATTATATGGACGATAAAAGGTGTCACATTTATCTCGAAGTTTGCCCACTCTACGAAGCAACACCGCGCGCGACCCTTAGGCAGGGGGTCGAAGCTAGCCTCGAAAAAAAGTCGAAGTAAAAAAAAAATACGCAAGACGCTTTTTTTCGAAACAACAAAAATTTCATGAAAAAAAAGAACAAGAAGAAGAATCGTTCGGGAATAAAAGTTTTTTTTGTTTTTTCGGAATTTCGTTACTGGAACTTACGGCTTTTGTTTAAGGGATGAAGGGTGGTGCGAGGCTCAAGGGCGGTTATTTTCGTCCCCCGGTGTGTAGCTCGCCTGAGAATTATCACGAATAAATCAAGGGACTCGCCGCAATAAGCGACGAAGCATCCCCCGACCCCCAACCCCTCGCTGTCTCTCTCATCATCCCCCTACCCTCTCCTGCAACCGATAGGATACATTTTCCACGGTGAAACTACCCCCGAGTGTACCCGAGAGCCAGAAATCGAGGAGACTGGAGAGAATATCGAGAGTGAGAAAATATCGAAGCGAGGAAAGTGTGAGAGAGAGAGAGAGAGAGAGAGAGAGTTGGGGCGAACGACATCGTGACGTACAAGGTGCTTTATTTTATTGTGCTCTTCTGGCAGCTGCTCGCGGTAAATAGCGCGACGATAAATAACAACGGGAGACTTAATAATCCTCGACGAGAGTCAATTTTGCATGTTACGTTATTCGAGAGAACGAAAACTCGGCGACGAATCGACAAGGGTTGGAGTTTCGAAAAATTACACAGATCTAGGTGGATGGGGTTGGTATCGTTAAAAAAGTTGTCCAATAATTTTCACCGAACGATCCGCGTCGTAACAGTTGTTTGAATATTCCTTTTTTTACGCGACATTTCGTGGATGAAAAAAAAGAAAAAAAAGAAACAGAATTACCGAGAGAAATCGAGGGTGAGTTAACCCAGGGGGTTGAACATCGTTGAATCCATGAAAGGAAATGCAGTTTTTCCGATGTTCTCGTTATATCGAAGGTGAAACGATAGGAAAACACGATCGACGCCGTTTAGTCGAAACGAGGGGATGATTTTCCTTAATAAGAGAAATTTTGCTAAAAAAGTTGACAAAATTTTCGCCATTCTCTGAAAAATTATTATCAAACGTCGTTGACAAGAAAAAAAAACAATGTAGCTTGGATCAATCTTAATCAGAGGTGCTTGCAACGATCGTAAGGGTTGCACGAGAGAAAATTCGAAGGGAGCATAGGTGTGGCTTCGTACAAAAGGGGTTTAATGAAAGTCTAGGAAAATCGTAGGGGTAGTAAGGAAAACGATAGAGAAGGGATGTTGAACGAGTATAGTGAGTGAGAAAGCGAAAACGAGAGAGAGAGAGAGGGAGGGAAAATTAGCCCAGAGGGACTTCTTAACAACAGTAAGAAGGAGTATGGGATTCGGAGCTTTTGGAAGCAGCTAACCACCCTTGCGAGACACAATTCTCCGCCCTCTTATGCCTCGGTAACTCTGTCGAATTTGTAGTTAAGGCTGTAAACGTAAACCTGGGAATTCTCGGGTGCTAGAGCATCTCGCACTCACCCCCATCCCCCACAACCCCTAAAAACCCACCCTCCAACCCCCGATAACGTTTCGACTCGTCGTCTTGTAGCATCGTACACGAACATATCCCTCGTGCTTCTTCGAGGAGTTGCTTCACCCCTTTTCAGCTTTTCAACCCTTCCAGCATCCTTACAGGGGTGGTTTTCGACCCTTTCAGGGTGTATCAGTACTCACACGTGTTCACAATACCCCGGGACCAGATAACGTTCGACACTAACGGCCAACTACCCGAAGAAAGACGAACGTATGAATTTTCGAAATTTTTCATCCCTTAAAAAAAGAAAATCAAGGCTGGATAAATACATAAGAAGGTTATTGCAAAAGTTTGTTACGTAAGAAATGGTCGAAGAGGATGACAAAAAAAAGATAAAGGGAATGGAAGAAAATGGAGACAGGAGGGAGAAAGAGGGAGCGCGTTGGAACATAAAAAGATCGCTCGCTCTGGTTCTCTCCCTCTCTCTCTCTCTCTCTCTCTCTCTCTCTCTCTCTCTCGTATTCTGTCCCTCGTTCGCCATTGTGCGGCGCACCACCTCTCCTTTTTCTTTTTTTCTTCTTCCTTCCTCTTCCTCGTTTCACCCTCCGATTTATGGGAGCATTCGGTACATTCGATATTTTTCTATTGTCGATCGCCCTATTTGTCTTATTTATGTTTCTTTTAGGGGATGATAGGAGGGGGTGGGTCGCCTTGTCCGGCGGAACGAGCGCCTTTGGGGCTTGCCGAGGGGTTGGCCGAGGCGAGCTACCGTGGAAAATCCACTGGCCAACCGTGCCGACTGTAACCACCCTCGAACACCCCCTTAAGGCTCTATACACACGTACACACTGACCGGACGGTGGATTTTCCAAGGGTGGGCTTTCGGAACCGATGCAAACATCCCCAGGTCGGGGTATATTAAAACGATATATTCGCGAGTGTGTATAGCATGGAAGAGACAGAGGGAACGTAGACAGCGTGACTTGCCTTATAACGCCGGCATTAAAGCGCAGACGGTTCTCTCCCTACGTCGACGATTTTCATACACTCGGAATTAGGGGTTAAAATCAGCATTTTCGAATTTCATTGGAAAATACGATTTTCTCAACGATGAAAATGAACGACGAAAATTTCTCGAACGATTCTCGTCGATTGATGAGATCATTCAAGGTCACTGGAGATGAGAGGAAAGATGAGAATTCGACCAAAACAAAACAACGTCCTTTGTTTACCTTGGAACGAACTGCAGGCCCTTGGACCATTCGAGATGATTCAAGGTCACCGGTGTTTACGCAAAGATGAAAATTTGATCATCGTAAAACAAGACCCCTCGTTGACGTCACTCGGACGCAACAGGGGTTAAAAGGAAGACGTCCTTCGTCGACCTTGACTCACGAGCTCACCACCCCTTTGGACCAATTGAGATCATTGAAGGTCACGAGAGTTCCCAGGCAAGATGACTCATCAGACCCGTGGTGCAACAATTGGCTCATCGAGGGTTGATGACCATGCAAAATTCAAAGGGGGTAAACATTGCACGAGACAACCCTCGAACCAATTTCAGAATGCACCATTAGCCAACTTTGTCGGCTAAGATACGATCGGTCTTGCATCACGTGACACACGCCGGACAGAATCGAGAGCGTAGGGTCGGTTTTCGGTAGCGTGTTAATACGAAAACAATTACCGGTCCGAGAAACTACCCCCATTCCCCCTCAATCCCCCTCAAGGAGGATGCCTTCGGTTCAAAGGACCTCCCGAAAGTCTCCTCGGTCATAAGCCCCGTTCCTGCGACCGTAACCCAGACCCCGAAAACGTCTGTAAGGGATAGGGCGAAAGTAGCCCCTGAGATTCTCGAGAGGGGGTGAGTTCTCGTGATTCCGTCCGGCTTGGCCGGCGTACGACCCCCGAAGGATTTCCACTCGGGGCTTTCTAATTAAGATCGTTAAACTGCTATGAAATTCAAATTACCCTCGGTGGACCTCCCTAACGTAAGACAACCCCTGGATGCATCTGCAACCCCTATGCGGTTCGTAACGTTTCCAGGATCTTCGTGACTCGTATCAAGAACAATCGAACCACGAAATTGTGATTAAAAGTTAGGGAATCGAGTAGAAACGAATGCGATCGAGACGCTTTTGATCATCGACGAATGGAGATTCCTCGTAGGTGCTAAAGGGTGCAAAAGGGCTTTTCAATAACACCGATATTGCAAAAGCGAGCCTAAGCTCCCCTTCCTTCTGGTTATTAGCATAGATTCGCCACTGTACGATAGATAAACCTCGGCTATAACGAAAGGGTTTTAGGGGTAGCTGCGTTTAAGGGTTTGCCACGAAACGTCCGATAACCAGGCAAACCCCACGTTCGAGAAGCTTGTAAGTTTAGCCCTGCACGTATCTCGACTGCAGAATGTGGGAGCCCTGTCCTCTGATACGCGAGAGCGTTGAGACGAATGGTTTAGGGTGGCGGAAGCGTCCCTTCTATTAAATTAGACGTTGAGACGCGAATAGGGGTTGGGGGATGAAACCAGCGTGTTCCAGACACTGGGTCAAACGGGTTCAAATCCCGCATCTAAGTCTAATCATTTCGCGAGAGGAGAACGAGGGAACGTTCCAAAGTCGAATATACTTGTTGTCGAGTTGAAACCGTCGAGGGATGAAAGGATTGGAAACAGGGCTGGTTTTTCGACGATGACGAGAAAAGTAACAATGAATATTTTATTTCATCGGGATGATCGGAGTCATTAAAAAGGATCAATGTGAGAAACCCCTTTAATTCAAAGTTAACCATTTCTCGATCGAAGGAAAATTTTGCAACCCTTGAAAAGTCATCCTTCAGCTACGAAATTAAAAAAAAACCTTTATATTCGAATCTCAGCTTGAGAACGTGATCGTCGAACGATTTCTTCGTTGAATATTCTCGACTATCACAGACTCGAGAAGATTATAAAAATGAGACAGGCTGTATTTACGATAAGGGTAGTTTCTGGCCGTTCGACCTTACGATGACAAAGAGACGGAGAAAGAGAGGCGAGTGTTTTTGAGATAAGCAAGTGGTGCTGGTGGAGAAAATCGTGGTGGTGAACGAAGATAGTGGAACGTAATAGTAAAAGAGGGGTTGGTTCCGTCCACGACTAGGTCTAGCCAAACGTCGTACGTGGCTTCGAACGAAGAAAGGGTGTGTCGGACGGCCGTGTCCTGTCATGTCCGATAACGATATACCTCTTTCGTTCTCCGATTCACTACGGCTTTCCCTTAGAATTTCGTTCGGCCAAGCTAGATCTCCTCTTCGGTTCTCTAATTGCATAATAGGATGCCCGCATGTTGGGGGGCGGTTTGAGGGAAGGGGATGGTAAGCGTCGGACCAGGGGAGGGTTGAACGACGACAACGAGGACATGGACGACCCTGGGCCCGTCCTGGCCATGGGGGACGATGAAATACGAATTGACGTAACCCCAGCGTTTCGAAATAACCAAGGGGTTGAAAAAAACAACCCCCGTATCGACGTTAATCGAACAAAATTCGATATTCGCGAAATCGTTGTTCAGTATTTATCGAGCCTATTTACCGAGAAGTTAAAATATTGGGGCGGTTTCGATTCAAAATTCATTCCTGTTTGAAGAGCAAGAAGTTTTGAAAATTTCAAAAAATCACCGAATTTTATAAAATTGAAAGTTTTGAGTGGATTTTGAAACTCAGAGAGGCTGAAACACGTTATATTCGTTTTGAAGGATAATTCGGATTATAAGGCTGAATTTTGTTCCAATGCATTTTCACCCCTAAAAAATTTTGAATTTTTTTCCTTTTTTATTTTCAAAAATTAGTCGAACGTCGTTCGATTAACAGGCAAAAACGACCGGGACAAAATTCAAGCTGCAAAACAGTCGACGTGTCGGGAGAAACGATCGTTTAGCTCGAGGGGGTTGTTCTTGCACCTCGAGAGCAGAGACAAGCTCGCTTCCTGGCGTCTATTTGTCTGTTTGTCATAGCAATTAGGCACAAGCACAAACCTCGAATTGACTCGAGACTCGCTTCTAGCGTCTTGACGTCGTTTATGCTTCTGTTTCACTCGTTGTCTCTCGCTCGCTCTCCCAACGACGCGTTCTCATCCCCTAACGAAAAACCCTTCGCCGCAATATACCGAATTACAATTAACCGACGAATCATAACCCCCGAGGGTGGAAAAGTCAAGCGGAAATCGAAACCGCCGAGACTACAAAATCCTCCCCTATAACTATATTTATTTTAATTTCAACGTCTATACCGGAATAGAATTATGAGAGATTCTATAATTCTCGTGGAAAATGAGATTTCTCTTGGTTAATTTATGCGCGAAGAGGCGGATTAAATCGAGTTCGAAGCGAACGCCCTCGTGAGCTCGACGATTGTATCTCGATTTTTCAAACCGTACTCGACCTTTTCGAGAGCATTTATTTTTTATTTTTTAAATTTTCATCCCTCGAACCATCCGGGGAATTTTTTTGTCGCAGAATTTTCACGCGCTCGAGAAATATTATCTATCAATTTTTATATTTTATTTTTGTTAAAACGTTCGCGTCTGTGAGTGAAAAAGGTCGAGTGGTCGAGAAGGGATGAAACACGTACCGATAAATTGACGAGGCTTTTTTGTTCTTTTGGCTCTTGGGCAGTGTTGTAATAAGATGACTACGTTATGGTGATCGGGAACGAAGGGCGTGGAGAGCACGATTATTAATTGCTCCTTGAGGGTGGAAAAAAAATACTCGACCAAACCCCCGAAGGCTTTTACTCGAAATTCTTTTAATTGTAAACTTTCTCTCTCTCTCTCTCTCTGCCTCATTCTCTCTTCTCGAGGAATAATTATTTTGCATTTGAGGATAAAAAAACCAACCCCTGCATCCAAAATTTAAAAAAAGAATATTTATTGACAAATAAATCGACGAATATTTTGAAAAATTCGTAATTTCATTACAATTTTGAATTTTGTAAATATTTTATCAATAATTCAGGGATTATAAGGGAAGATAAAAGAAGAAAAACTACCCCCTAGCCCTAAGACAATTTCGACAAAAAACGACAAACACTTTATACAAATTTTCATCTAATAAAAATCCCGAGAGCTACGTTTTTTTTAAACTAATTTCTGATTTTTTCGAAATAATAAGGGATGAAGAAAAAAGAACGTTGAAAATTTGGTGGTAAGCGTGGTAAAAATTGTATCGAGACCGGATGATCAATCAAGAGGGGTGCAAAATTGTGACGGGGAGGGGGGGGAGGACATTCTCGAGCCACGAGGGCTTGCCAAGACTGGAATTTGGTCGGAGAATTTTTTTTCAACCCCCTACCCCCTACCCCCCTGGCCCACTCAGCACCATCTCCCGTTGCAGAGACTTTAAGAACGGGAATACGGAAAATGCGACCTCGACGACGGGAGGAATTTTTCATCGTTATAAAAAGATCGCAGGGTGCAAGGAGGGGTGGTTTTTTTCCTCTATAAACCCCCACGAAGGAGAAAAAAAAAGCGAACCGAGCGAAACGACACGGTTCGCAAGGAAATAAATACAAATTGCGGGATTACCGAAGCTCTCTCGCACTTCTATCCTTTTTTTTGTTTGCTCTTTGTCTCTTTTTCGCTCTCTCGACGTTTTCAACGTGTCTATATAATTTTTTTTCTTCTTTTTTTTTCGAGTCTCAACGTACGAGGAACCATCAAGCTTCAAAGCCTCTCGCGCCCGTGCGTGCGCCTCCTTCGGCGTATCTCGTTACGACCGATCGTGACTCAACGAAGAAAATAGCATTTTTTTATTTATTTTTTGGTAAATTCAAAATTCGGATTTCAACGATGCAATGGTTTTTGTAATCTTTCATGAATTTTGTACAGGACCGAGTGCGATCGTGCGGTATGGGAGGAAATTTTATTTTTTGAAAAAAAAAAAAAATGCTATTTTTTTTTTTAATTTTGAAATTTTTTATTTTCCTTCCAAAATTGTAGACAATTTTCTTTTTTCTGAGGATCGTATAAACCTTAAGCCACGACGTGCATGGGGTAAAAAATGTTTACCCGAAAATAAGGCGAACAGATTTAAATCTCTCCGTTAGTTTCGTCGGTACTTTAATGCTCGTTTAAACTACACAACTTGTTTTACGTCGAGCTTTTTCCCCAGTACACACGCAAATATCCATAAAAGGGATCCACCTCGATTCAACGGGCATTAAAATCCTCGTGGAAATATTGCCACGACCGATAAGTATGGTGGGGGTAGGTAGTGAGCAATCCAAGGGGATGAATGGGTAGTTGGGGAATGAAAAACTTTCTCTTCGAAACTTTTATAACGATGAAATAAAAGACGAAGCAAGCGAAAGAGAAACTAAATCGAATTTGCATCGTCTAGAAAATAGCAAAAAAGAAAAAAAAAACGAAAAAAAAACACCCTTATGCGCACGAATATTTACATAAATATAAAACTGGACTATATTTTGGTTATTATGCAGATCGATCTGTCGCCTATTGGTTTACGGATTCAATCGTAAAATCGTGCCTTCGACGATTCGCGAATTCCACGACGCAATTTTTTTGTTTTGTTTTAAGAGAAGGGAGGGGGTAGTTTTTTATCTAGGGGATGGTTTATTTCATCTCACCCTAACGCGACGCGACGATTATATCCGCGAGCGTGAACAAGAGAATTCTAGGCGTCGATCGAAATAAAAATTATTCGCATCGATAAAAAAATTAATATCCGCGAGACGATATTTTTTTATTTATTTTTTTCTTTTTTATCAAAAAAATATATTTTCGAAAAATCGCTAATTATATAATTTCACAACGAATAAATGATCCTAAGGTTCGAAACGAGGGACGAAATTTCGGAGGAAAATGTCATCGGGTGATTTTGTTTTTTTTTTCGAAAATTCATTCTTTTTTCGGATTTGCGAATTTCACGTCGGAAATTCAAGGAGGAAACTCGACGATTGAATAATTAACCATTCCTCATTAGGATTTGACGTGGACCCGTTTCCGAGTACCTACGTTCAATTTATCGACCACGCACGAGATACTTCCGGCTATTTCGAAATTTCGAGAAATACTCGTCCTCGAGGAATAATCCTATAATTAGTCGAACGACGATTCGAGAAACGAAAATTATTCAAGATTGTCTAACGGTTTGTCGTAACGCATGGATCGGACGATGGGACGATTTTCGTTGGAGAAATTCATCTCGTCGATTAAAATTTAAAAACGATCGAAAAAAAGGACAAAAATATCGAGATCGATACCTCGTCTCTCCGTCTCGCTCTCGTAACGGTCCGAAGCGCATCCTCGGTGGTTTTTGTTAGTCGATCGGAGCTTTAATTAAACGAGAGGAGTGGAAAAAGTTCCTGCGGAGTTGACAAACCCGCCAAGTATCGCCGATTAACCCCCCTCGTGCGACACACCACAGGGGATGAAAAGGTAAAAAGAAGAAGAAAAAAAAAGAAGAAGGGTCGACAAAAAAAAAAGAACACGTAGGATCGAGACGAGCGACCGTTACGTCGGACGAAGCCAACGCGCGACCTCTCTCGCGGCTGCGGTCGGAGCCGCGGATTTTCGGTTTTTACTTTAATTAAATATTTCTCGCCGACGTATCGCGTCCTCGCGTTAGAATATAACACCTGGTCTTCCCTACCTTCCCTCGTTTCGCCATCGGATTTATCGGTCAAGTATTTCCATTAACGATTTCTCCCTGCGACGACGACGGGAACGAACTTTTTCCTTTCTCGTAGACGAAACGTTGTTTTCGTGAAAATAGAAAAAATATATTTTAATATTGAACGGTTGAAGATATTGTTGAAACGTCGATAGAGAAAATTCGAGATCATTGCTCTCTGGCCACTGACCGTAGTTAATTCGAGACTTTCTGGTTACTGACCGTAGTTACTTCGTGACTCTCTGGACACGGACCGTAGTTAATTCGTGACTGATTCGCCACTGACCGTAGTTACTTCGTGAGTCTCTGGTCACTGACCGTAGTTACTTCGTGACTCTCTGGTCACTGACCGTAGTTACTTCGTGACTCCGTAAAAATTCGTGATTCTAGTCTGTAAGTTCATGATTCTGATCGCACAGTAGCGAGAACCTTTTAAATTTCCAAGGGATATTTCTTCAGCGAACGAGACGAGTATATAATTCGCCTCGAACTTCTCTTCTTAACGAATTAATTAATATAATCCCTTGGCCTCGAGGCTATAGACGAGAAACCTTTCTTCGTTTCGTTCTCTATAAATCCTACTGTCCGTCAGGAATTAATATGAATCAGGTTAATTGCAATTAAGACGAATCCTCAACGGGCAGATATTTTAACTCGTCCAAGCCATGATAAAAGCTTAATGTCAATTTCAATTTTCTTACCGGAAGACATCGAATTTGAATCTCCGATAATTCATTCGATTTTCGCGAAACTCATTAACGAAGATCGATACATCGAAACGTCGAATCATTCAACGAAACGTAATACAGAAAAATCGAGGAACCTGGATAATTTTCAGTCGACGATGGGAGAGATAAATTTTCTACAGTCTTCGATAATAAATACAGAAATTTCCTGAAATAGTACGCCAAGTATCGAACATGTGTGTATAACGTATCGCGTGCGGGACAAATATATCATTCCCGTTTCTATATATACGTGGAATAATCGTACTCCTCGTACGTCATCGGCGAGCGACTATAGCTTGGACGGAAATAACGCTGCGATAAAAAAAGATAGAGCGAAACACAAGCGATAAGATATATGCGTATATCTACAAACCTAAGAAACGTTTTCAATCTGATGAAAAAATAAATAAAATAACATACGCCACTTTTCCCAAAAAAAATCATCAAATATTTTCGTTAAATTTCTTCATCGCGCAAAATGAATATTTACAAATTACTTTCTTAAGATTTCTCGAGATCATCCAATTTTATTTAATTAAACATTTCCTCTATTTTGTTTAGATAGAATAAAGAATTAATTGACTTCCTGTATTGTATAATAGATTCTTGGTATTTGTGAAAATACAAAAAATTATAGGAACGAGGGATGAAAGTGAAAGGAGGAAGCTAGGGGTTGTTTCGTGTTTCCCGGGGTGAGTTTGTGGCGTCGAGTGTGACCTAAGCCCTGTTTTCATATGCACAAAGGTTTCGTCGGTTCTTTGCGTATATTACAGACAGTTTTTGCGCATTTACGATACAGTCGTGTTTTATAGACGTGCTCGAGGGGAGAGGGGTGCAACAATCAACCCCTGTCCAACACGAGCAACCCTCTCGGCACGCGCGACACAAGAACGACGTTTTATTTTCTCTCTCTCTCTCTCTCTCTCTCTCTCTCTCTCTCCCTCTTTCTTTCAGGGTCTTTTTCTTACCCCCTGCGAAAATTATCGTCCTCTTCACCCCTCTATAGTGGATGTTTCGTATATATTTTTGTCACAAGACTTGTATTTTCATTTCTTTTTTTCTTGAAACGACAATAATTGCAGTTTTCTCGTGCGAAGGACTCTACCTGACACTTCAGCCGTCCCATGTACAGGGAAAACTTTTTTTCTTTCTCTCTTTCTTCTTTTAATGCACGCGCAACCCTTGCCTCATTTCTGTAATAATAGCCACAACAACCCTTTGACTCGTCGCGTGAACGAGTGGTTTATGCGACGTACGACAATAAATATTATTCGAGGCTCGACTCTCGTGACTTCGTTCATTTTTTAAGGGATGATTTTTTCTTTCGTCATGATGAAAAATATTTTTAAGGGATGATTGTTATAAAACACCATTTAAGAAACGAGGAAATGTTTTTGAAATATGAGAATGACATTTACGACACCGATTTATCGAACCTGATAAAAAAAAATAGGGGATGATTTTTTTAACGCTATCCATCTGATCGTTTATAGCTGTTTTTTATTAAATTTTTTCAAAATATAAAAAAAGTCCGAATCCAAAAATTATTTTAAAAAAAACATTGAAAGACGTCTAAAATTCGCGTCAAGGGTGGCTCGATGGGGGTTGACGCGCGAGCTCGAGAATGGCTAGAGAAGTTTTGTGCGGTATTCGTTCGATTAACAAGGAAAGCACCCATTACCGCGACTTAAGGGGGAGGTTCGTTCGCTAGTCTTCGGTAGCCAAAAACAAAACGAAAAATAAGGGATGAAGGAGCACGAGGGGTGGGTAGAGAAAAGGGCGAGGAATGAGAAAAATAAAAAAAGAAACGGGCTCGACGAGAGCGAAAGTCGCGGAAAGAAGACTCGGGGCGAGCGCCTCGCATGTCCCATTGCAATCTGCAATATTGAGAAACGTGTTTTTTCTTTCCTCCATTTCTTTTCTTCTCGAAATTACGCGAGGAATCCCCGAAACCAATTGCGATTATCTCACGGCGAATCTTCCGATTCCCTCGCGCCCCCGTCGACCTCGACGAACCTTTTTCTAAAACTTTTTTAAACCAACCCCCTAGATCCACCCCTAGCCTCGTCGTCGTTTAAAAAAAACAACCCTTTTCCTTTTTCAACTCGTCTTTCTCGTTTGCAGAAAGAAAAAAAAACAAAATTCGAGTAACTCGATCCATCGATCCGGGGGTTGTAACCACCCCTTGGTCTCTCGTCCTACAAAATAACACAAAATTTCGATATTTATTTTTTTTTTCGACGAATTGCATTTAGAAAAATTGTTTTTACTTGAAAATTATAATTTTGGGTTAGTTCGCGTGATCGAGTCGCATTTTTTTCGTAAATTTCACACCCTTAGGACAAGAAGTGCGAGAAGGGGTGAGTTTTTTATTAAGAAAAATTAATTTATTTTATATTTTTGTTTTAATAAAATTTCAATGAAAAATCGGGACTATAAAATCAAGGGTTGAAATTTAACGTCGAAACAATTTGTTAAATATCGTTCGTTACTCGTGTATCGACGAATTTTTCGTCAACCCCCCAACCTCCTCAATTTTGCTTCGTAAACGACGAGACGTCTGAGGAAAGTACAATTAAAATATGACAATCGTTAGATTTAATTATCGGTGACAAAAGAGCGAACGGAAAAAGGTGACGAAGTAGGAAGTGACGAAGGATGAGAAAGGGTGGTGAAACACCCTCGTTTCCCGATCGAGTCAGTCGCGAGATGTCAAGAATTCCAAGAACCGAGAACTTGAAAGACGTTTAAAAGAGCGAAGAAAAAGGGGTTGACGGTCGCCCTCTTTCACCCTGTGAAAAATATTCAACGAACGGTAGACCCTTAAATTGCTATCGAGTATCGTTCGGTTTATTGAAAAATAGACAATCAAAGGGCGGAAAAGTGTCTTTTGAATTATTAGTAAAAAAAAAACAAAGCACGGAAATTGAGCTATCACTTCGTTCGTTAATCACCAGTTTGTGATAATTTGTCCTGAACGTTGATGGTCAAGGGTTGATTAACTCGACAACAACCCTTAATTAATTTTTTATCAAAGGTTAACCAGAGCATGATAAATTGTTATCACAGTTAACTAGCCTGATAACAACCCTTAAATAATTTAAAAACAACCCTTCGCTAACTCGACAACAACTCTTAACTAATTTAATAATAAAGCTCACACAATTTGATACCAAAGTATAATACACGTTATTGTCAAATTCGATAACGAATTTGATAACAACCCTTCGCTGACTTCTTATAAAATGACACGAGAATGTCTCGTTCCCAGGTATCAAAGTAAACTGTCGAATAATTAATCGACAGCCCTCTTTAAAAAAAATTCGATATTCTTGCATCGGAACAATTTGGTTCAGAAACGATCAAATTGAATTAAACGCGATCGATAAAGTTCCCAAAAGCTTCGACGCTCCGTTTTCCTCTCATCCCCCGATAAATATGTACCTTAATATTATGGAGATAAATCCGGTACAACGCATCGTTACGAATTCATTCTACCTCACACAAGACGTCACAATGTCGTATCAAATTGTAATTAATAAACGATCGGGTCGTTATAGAATTCGTTGTTTATGTGACATCGTACGGAACGAAAATTCTGTCAACCGTATTCTGGGAATCTCGAATCGATAACAATAAATATTCAAGTCGACATACATATCGAGAAATGAAATTATTCGTACAGAATCGACTGATAACTCGAGCGTGTTATTTCAAGACACGTGACCCAAAAAACGTGAAAATAACGATGGTCCTTTGAATTCGTAAACAGAACTGTTGAGGGGTCGTTCTTTTTAAAAAAAAAAACAAAAAGAGTTTTGTTCACAAAAAATAAAATTAACGAATGGAGAGACTGTAAGAAAAGTACGTAATTGATTTTTTATCTCGAAAAACGTGAAAATTGAATTTTGTTTTCAAATTTGATTTGACATGTGTGGTGACTGAACTGATAGGGGTTGACATTTTTTTAACGGTTAATATCATTGACTGAATGATCTGAACTAGCCTCTCAGACGGCTGATTTAATTGTAGTATTGTTAAGGGTATTAATTAAAAGCCATTCCGAGGAATTTGAAAATAACCAGACTGTCCAAAGGATCGAATCATTTCGTACGTGAAATATTACATCGTCCTCTAATTAATGTATTAGCAAGGGATAAATGGGTGATCCCATGATCTCCTAACTGGGTCGAGAGCTTTCAGTCTAGTCTTCGAAATCAAACATTGAGACTTTGATTAAGACAGTTTTTTCGGTTATTTATTTCGAGCTGTCGAAGGAACAATTTTCACATTTTACGGAACATTTTTTATGAAAATATACCCTTTGAAAATAATTTTTGTCAGCTTTCTTTTTTCTTCGTCATTTTGAGGTCACTTTTTTTATGGCACTTTTCACATTCAAAATTTCGTCAAATTTTGTTTCCTCTCAAATTAATTTCCTCGGGGCACTTATAAAATTACAAATTCCCCGAAATTTGCGTTTTTTCTAAAAATCGAAAAAACGCGAAATTCCACACTATTTTCAGGATTTTGCCCCTTAATTTCGAACTATCGACGGAATGACTATGATTTTCGTGATGTGCGAGAAATTTCCGATCGAAATAAGTCCTTTTAAAATCATTTTTGAGAAAAACAAATTTTACTCCCACGAGACTCTCGTCACGGCCACAAAAATAAAGCAATCCGGATGTTTCTGGGCGCATTCTTCTCATCTCGACGAGTTCTTCAAAAAGTTATTTGAAAAATTTCCTGTAGGATAAACAAGAACGAAGATACAGAAGCGCAAAAAGTCGATTTTTCGGGATTTCGCGAAACCCATCGAAATTGGCGATGTATTATATTCCGGTGGATTTTAACCTCTTTCAAGCTCTAAGAGTGTATCTCGATCGTAAATTTCCCGTACAACAAGAAAATCCCATTTTGGTATCTGATTTTTCAGATACCAAAATGGGATTTTTCAGATTTTATCGACCTTAAGTGGGAAAAACTTAGAAATTCTTGAGATATCTGAAAAAGTTTTAAAAAACGTGATTTTCAATTAGCCATAAGAGACGATATTATAAAAGCTTTCAATGTTAACCCTCAACCCCCAAACGACCCTTATAGTTTCTCGGATTATTTTCGCACGACCTGACAACGAATCGTTCAACAAATTACAGAACGATAGATGCCAACTGATTTCGAGTAATAAAAATTTCATAATTATTTTACTGGAAAATAGGGGTGAAAATGGATTTTTCACCCGATGGACCAGCAGCCCCGGAGGCTGAAGGACGAAAGCGATGATACAGCAGAAAGGTTGGAGAGACGACTGAACAACCCCAACAGGGTGGTTTACCAGTCCGTGTCGAAACAGAGAGAAATTACGCATTTACACCCTCGCGAACGAGCCAGCACAGGGGATGGTCCTCGTTCCTCCCCCAACCCTCGTTCCTCGCGAGCTTCTGGTTTCGCGATGTTATGCCCCATCGCCGCGAGTCAACTAAGATACAAAGCCCGAAGTGACGGAAGATGTACCAGGGGTTGGTTGAAAACGGGTAAGGTAAGATACAAGGGGATGAACGAGAACCACCCCGAGTCTGAGGCATCAGCTCACCGTCGTTATTTTCCAGCGTCGCGCAAGGTTAATCATCGGGACCACGAGACTCTTCGCGTAGTTATACGAAACGGTTACCACGCCAAGGACGAAATGACATGACTGACGAGCAAACAAGAAGACGACCTTCTCTTTTCGACTCTTTCGGCCATTTCGGCTACGAAGTTTCCATCTCGAGCGTCAACCAGAAACCGAGTCTCGAGGGAACGTAAACCCTGGACGAGGAGTAGTAAGGTGCGAGACAAGCGCACTTAAAAACTTTTCAAATTTAACCCCATCCCCGTCTCGAAACACCTGAAGAATCTGACATTATGGTGGTCTAGCGGTAATAAGATTGCAGCGCCACCTATACCATGAGCTGCGAACTAACACATGCCCGCTAACCTAGGAACGAGGATGGTGCAGGCGTGAAAAAAAACTACAAACATTACGCGTAATAACGTCGTGGCGAGCGAGGAGCTAGTTTTCATTTTTTTGGGGTTATGGTCCGGGATCTCGTAACTAACCTTACCGACGGTAAAACGTCGTAAAGTTAATTTACCGAGAAGTTTCTTCTTGACTCATATCCGAGATTGAAGAATGTGGTCATAGTTATGCCGAGACATTTTTCTCTCTAGGTGGAGAAAGGAAGAAAGTCACGAGGTGGAGGAAAGACGTTAGGTCGGAGAATCGACTGTTTGTCGGGTCATTTGGTTCGTAATTAATTCTCAGAATTAATAATCGATTGATCGAATCCACAATTCCTTCGTTCGATCGATCTCGCTTTTAAATGGTCTAGCGATTTTCGCCTCGATTAGTGCCTTGTGGCGACGCCAGCGCCCCCCGTGGTCACGGATTGTACGAATCTCTACCAAATTCACTTTTTTCGCGGAATCTTCTCTTCGTTGACGATTCGAACGATTCAAACTGATTCTTTTTGTTGAATATTAATCGAAAACCCATCTAATTATTGCACAAACTGGAATAAGGGGTTGAAACGTAGATTCGCATCGTCAAGATAGATTCTTCCGCTTTGTTGAATTACGCGATTCGCGAGTCCCGATGCTTCGTATCGTATATACACAGTCTCTGTTCCGCGACCATATCATTCGGAAAGCGAAGCACCGAAAGTTTTCCAATTAAACGCGGATTATGTCGTTTTGTCTTTTGCTTTTCCTATCTCTCGTGGCCTTCGCGCGCTCTCTCTCTCTCTCTCTCTCTCTCTCTCCCACTGTCCCATCTCGCACAGTATTGAAAATACATTCGATACGAAAAGGTGAAACTTATCGTGCACGAGGCTGACGATGGTGGCTAACTCCCTGAACCCCGACCCAGAATCATCCCTTCGATTCGCATAATCGTTTTCCGCACGTTTCTCTCTTTTTCGTGCACGATGAATCGTCGAAACTTCGGTCAACATCGATGAACGGAATCGCCTCGTTCTATCCCTACCTCTCGCTCTCTCTCTCTCAATTTCTCCCTCACTTTTGCAACCCCCTCCTCGGGGGTGCCTGGCTGCGAACGGTACAGAGGGTTGTACAGGTGCCAAGGGTGCGAAAGCGAGGATTATCGTTTCATCGATATATATAACGTTCGAGCAGGAGCTTCTCCTTTTCCCCGCCTCGTTTATTTTGCTTTTACTCTCGCTCGGCTTCATCCCTTGAAGCAATTTTTTTTTATATATATATATTGTTTTATTCTTTTACCGTTGGACGACCAACGGGTGCACGACGACCCTCTCCACAGTTTTCGTCGCTTTCTCTCCAATTCCTCGGCGATATCCCGCACTCTATGAAACACCGGCACCACCCGGTCCGTGTAATCGAATAAACATGAGAATTCTCGTATTGACATTATACGAAGCAAAAGGGGTGCAGCGCCAACCGACCGGCCATACCGCGACGATAAGTGATTGTAATCCCTTCGGATACAATTGGATTCTTTCTTTTTTTTTGCTCTCTTCTTTTTTTCGTATCGATTAATATAATCGATTCGATTTTTATCCCGACCGAGGACAAGTCCTACCCTCGTAGGTTGCTCGTTCTTCACGGATTACTGTTTTATCTCGAAATAATTAAATTTTTTACCACCCCAGGAATAATTCTTTTGGTAGAGGTTGATAATTTTTTGTTTTTTCGAAATATCACATAAATATTGTTATCGCATCTCGGGCTAAATGCATTACTTTTTGTTTTTGTTTACTTTCTAATTTTAAGGGTGGAATTTTTTAGATGAAATTTTTTTCGTCGAGAATAATCGAGTGGCCAAAATACATGTTTGTCGATGGAGAAAAATAGCGAAGGTGCATTAAGAAATTGTTTCGCAACAGAGTTCGTGAATCTAAGTAAACGTTATCCTTGATACTTTTATCGTGTACGATATCCTTGTTTATTGTACGCGAGGAGGAAAAAGTCTTGGCGAAGTAGCTGAATCCGAGAAGAACACATCTTAGCAATCGAGCAATTTCGATTTCGACATGACCAAACAAGCAGTTCGTACACGAGGTATCTAGTGATCTGTAAATATATCGAAGTCGATTGGATTGGCCCCTATACCGGGCTAACTTCGACCTCTCCCCCTCCCTGCCAACCCCCTTCTGCCAATGCGTTATATACGTAACTATCCACCCCTAGAGAATCTCTCTCGTACTTTTCCAAACTGTCCGTGCTAAGTCTTTACGGAAGAGAGAACGAGAACGAAAGTGGAAAAGAGACGAAGAACAAAAGTCTCGATCTATTCTTTCTCGAAGAGAACAAAAAAATTCTCCCTTTTTTCGGACTTTTTCGATGGACTCGTACAACCGATCTTGTATTTCCTCTTTTTTGGCCTGGGGTTCGCATTTTTATCACTGTTCTGATGTCACGAGACATTATTTTCATCTCTGTAAGGTTTTGCGAGGGAAAACAAAATTTTTTAGATACAAACGAATTTAGGGGTAGTTTTGCTCAATTTCCACTTTGTTTGAAAATTAATTTTTCATCCTTTTGATAAAATTCGAACGAATTGGATTTTAATTGAGCACATTGTTTGCCAATCTTGTCATCGATTAAGGGTAGTTTTCGTGTCGAAGCACGAAAGAAATAGGGGTAGCAAAATTTTGGGATAGCCAGGGGTAGTTTCGCGTGCGATATCGATCGTCGAAATTATGGCAGTGGGTCAGGTGTCAGCCTTAGGGGAGAATTTAACCATCCCCCCTTACGATCAATAGGGCGTATGTGAAGCGAAACAACGAGAGAAATAGCGCGAGGGGGATGAAGGCCAATGGCTATGTAACGCTCATTCGCGACCCTCTGCGAGGGTGCAGCGCGAATTCCTCCCTCGTCATCCCCCTTGCGAATCATCGAACGAACCCAAACCCTGCAAATCTTACCCATTTTCTACATCCATCCCCTTAAATTTTGTTAAGGGATGATTTCAAACAAAAAAAAATAAAAAATGAAAATCAAAAGAATTGATTTACATTAAAAATGTCAAAAATTTGCAGCTCGTCGTCAACTCTTCGACAAAATCTGAAAAAAACCCTCATCCCTCGACAATTTGCGGAGTGTGAATAACGATTTTAATTCTTTAAAACAAATTTTTTTTTTCAATGTTTCGAATCTCTCTCAACCGCTGTTGCCATAGCTGCTTCCTCGTTGCATTTTCTCTCGCGTGAAATTTTGTTTTCTCCTTTTGCCGAGAGGAAAATGGAAAAACGGTGGCAAAGCTTACGCCCGGCTATATAGCTATATATATATCGCTCGGTAGAGGGATGGCGTGCCACGAGGATTAGCATAGCTTCCCCCTCATTAAAATACAAACACCATACCGCGCCTTTTGGTTCCAGATAGAAAGAGCCGAAAGCTCAAAACCAACGAACTAACCAACACCATCCCCAATCCCCCTACCCTCCTACAACCCCTACCGAATAACCCACCAAGATCAGACCATGGCCGCTCTCTCGGTTGCACCATCGACCACCACCACCACCATCATCGACTCTCGGCCAATCTCCAACGTCGAACAACTTTTAATCTATATTCGTTAAGTCGCCCTGAGTAACTTTTCCAACGGCGTCTGCGTTAATTTTATAATATTCGGGCGGTACGAGACGAAAGACAAAGGGTAGGTTTTTGTTTCTCTCGCAACACGAAGTCGGAAGGCTCGTCAATCCTCTCGCTCTTTCACCCTTGTCAAAACGTAAAATCAAACGAGATTGGGAAATATCGTGAAATAAAATTCCCACCCCTATTGTGTTTTTTTCATTTTTTTCAAAAATATCGAAAATTATTGGAAAATTTGTGATAAAATTTTAAACATCGTGAGTCAATTAAAATTACGATTTTGCATTTTCAACCAAAAATCCAACGAGTCGGTTGAGAAAAAAAAAGGAAAATGTGACGAGATAGAGACAGAAGCAGAGAAATGGCGCGTCGAATGATTCTCGTCCCGTTACCGGAGAAGGGATGTACATAAGGGATGGTAAAAGAGGTGGTTTGGGGGTTGAATTGTACGAAACGTTGAAATCCCCGGAAGGCACAACTACGCTTTCCGCCTCGTCGATCGCCACATGCAAATGCTCTCTCTTCTCCTGTTCGGGCGCAGTCATATCTAACCAGAACGAAAATGCTACAGGGTGAATGTTACAGATACGTAAAGTCGTCGTACGGTGATGCTGACCGAGTTTTTCCAGACGATTTTCATCGTTGGTTAGAGTCACGAGGGAAAATTTTCAACGCAACGGTTCAGTTTCACCGTGAGGAATTTCTATAACGCGCTTAATGCATACGGGGTGGATACGAGAACTACCCTTCTTTTTTCAACCCCTATCTACCACTCGGCGAAATATACTACTCAGCCGAATTTACTCGTCGCCGTGCTGTCTACCTCGTATCGTCCATCGACTCCCTTCAATGAAGAAATGTGATTTTTATTTTTCCAACCCCTAATTTTTCCAACGATATTTTACAATGGGGGTTGAAACTGTGAATGGTGTAATTTTTAAAGATTGGAAAAACGGTTAAGATCGTGGATTATTGTACGATAAAAATGATCGACGAGAAATGTGATTTTGTAATGAAAAATAATTATTCTTAAAGCTAGGGGGAAGTCTTACCGACGGTTTACGTCGTTATTACCTCGCAGAATTAATCACGTTTCTCCACGATTATAAAATGTTTTATTAACGAAGAATATCCTACTCACGAATTTTTTTGAAACTTTTGCAAAAATTGTGAAAAACAACCCTTAAACCATCGATAATTTTTGCGATGATTTCATCAAAATTACGAGTAGGTCGACCTTCGTTAGTATAAATATAACGATCCTGGAGAAAGATAATGACGTATGTTCCCTACAATCGACGTAATTTGAAATTTGCAATTTTTACCATCAGTCGGTAAACAAGGGGACAATGCTAATTCGCCTATTTTTCCCTCCCAGAAAAAATATACCTCGACTGACAGAAACGTCACAGGAAAGAATTACGACATGGTTAAAATTCCAACACGGCGATACTCGTCGATAAAAAAAGCTGTCAACAAGATAATCGTTAATTCGTAAAAGCAGCTGTAAACATCTCCGATAAACACCGTGGCCAGCGTCCCATCAATTTTCAGAGGGTCTTAACGGAACTCGAGACCGAATTACGGTCATCGGTTTAACCGTTTTCCTTTAACGACCCCACGGGGTTGTTTACCGGATCACGGGGATTTTCATCCCCTATGCAGCAACACAACGAGCACGTGGTCCATGCGCTCCAGGGACCATGCCAGAAACACGTGATGATGATGTCTAGAACGAGAGAGAGAGAGAGAGAGAGAGAGAGAGTGACGAGAAGGGATGAAAGGAGCGAGGGAGATGGGAGAGGGATGATCAAAGGACGCATGGTGAGTGCGTCAAGGACGAAACGAGTGATTTAACCCTCCGGGGCCAACCCTTAAACGTTTCGTCCACACCACTGCCAACTCCTCCCCCCCCCGCCTTCTCCCTCTTCCATCGTTCGTCCTTCCGGACTCTCTCACAGGACATCGATAATTTATTTACTTGCATTATGACCGCTGATGGACCCTTCACGCTTCCATTAACAATTTTATCATACATTGCTGAACAACCAAATTATCATCGTCGGTTTACCAATTACCGAGGGTGAATGTTTTTTTCAACCCTCGATTTTTACGTAATTTATTGTTTAATAATTCTCTCGAAGTAAGTTTTTTTCAAGTGAAAAATTGATTGGTTTGTCAATCGACTAATTAGTCGACCTAAGTAATTAATCGATTGATCAACTATCGATCGAGTCAATTAATTTATTAATTGAAAATTCAACTATTCGTCGAATCGACCAATTAATGAATTCTTCTCTAGTGCTCGAGTCCCTTTTATGAACCTCCTGTTCATTAAAGGGTGTTTGCTCAAACATCTTCCTTTTATCGTCATGAAAATCGCATATCCTAGATAAATATTAAAAAGGATATGGGCAGGAATGTTACAGGAGGCACGATATAACTGCTCAGCTGGAACGTGAGGTACAAACGAGAACATCCCTTATTCGCTCAACGAGCCCTGTTTATATTAACGATTCGAGTCTGAAAATCCTGGGTACGTTGGTCCTCCGGCATTTTCGTCGAAGAACTCGTGGAACATCACGCGTTAAATACTGAAAACGTTCGTAAGTCCGTGCAAACTCAGCGTTACGTTTCACGTTACTACCCTTACGAGGCTCCACCTCGAGAATAAACACACGCAGCTTGAAAAGCTTTTATCCTGTAGTTATCCTTGACTCGTCCTTTCATGGACGAGCTTGCAACCCCAACCCCTTCATCCCCCATTTTTTCTCTCTCTCTGCCTCTCTCCAGTCTCGTTTCACGATTTCACGAAAAATCGAAGATATGTCCGACTTGGCAGCTTTTTCCTTTTGACAAAAAAAGAAAATACACAATGGCGATATATTGACAAATGCGACATAAGGGATGAAATAAAAAAAAAAGAACGGGAAATGCTCCGACAATTCAGCCAGCTGTTTCAGGCACAGCGTTACGTGGGAAACCACTTCGGCGTTGTTGCCTTTTTCCCTCGTACGTTCTTTCCCCGTTCGAGGGTGGTTTGGGGGTGGTTTTTTTTCGTCGAGGAGAGGATGAGTTTGGGTTTGGGAGGATGAACTGCGCGATCTTCTTTTTCATCCCTGAAGATTTTTCGTCTTTCTTTTAGGAAACTCCAACCCCTAAAAAACTCACCCCTATCACGGTTTTATCGAGTATTTCTCGACGGTTAAAACAGCCTGGTTGATACATATGCAGAGTCGATATCTTCGGCAGTTACTCTCTCTCTCTCTCTCTCTCCCTTCCTTCTCAAGTCAGGTCCTTAACGCCGCCACGAAGCTCACTCGGGGTAGATAAGAAACGTGTGGAAGAAAATGCGAAGAGGGTTGCTTCGGTGATAATTTGGTACCGGAGTCGACGATAACGGA
>OX637867.1:14603415-14945011 GCA_951802705.1 Netelia virgata | reverse complement strand
CGTACGTACGTACTAAATTCGAGTTCATCCTCTCCTGCTTACGTTTCTTTTAATCTCAAGAAAGAAGCCTTCGAATTTGTATTTTTTGAAAAATTAATAGAATATAAAGTGTCACGAATTTACGAATTTTTTCAAATATTTTGTACAATAATTAAGATTTCTGTCCTATTTTTAAAATTTTTAAGACACAGAGTATTTTGCAAATTGGAAATTTTGGAAATCAAGTTTGATTGAATTTTGAAAATATTCATATTTTCTTTCTCAAATAATTGTCGAATTTTTCTCCATACTGTGTTTCATAGTTCGAATTACATATTATTATAAATTTTTACGATCCGATTCTGAAAATGAACAATTTTTAAATAATTTTTGTTTTCTTTTTGCTAAATTTCAAATTTTGGCTACGACTCCGATTTCGAAAATTCGATCGTGAGGTAATGTGAAAAGATCGAATGACCAGAAGGGAGAAGAACGAGGGGAAGAGGTTTGTGGCAAACGGGTCGAGAGTAAATGGTAGGTTTGCAATGCGAGTTAATGTTCAGCTGTTACACGTAATTCGACTTAATTACTAAGGGACCCCCATACAGTACGAAAGAGTGTGTGTGTGTGTTTGTGTGTGTGTGTGAGAGAGAGAGAGAGAAATTTCGTGGAAAGTACGACGTCGTCGTAGGACGATTTCGAAAGTGACGTTCGACATACACGTTGGACGAAGTTATACACGAATAACCCCTCTTCGACTTTGCTCCATCAATTTTCCACCCCTATTATGCTAAATTCGAACGTTATTACGTTTTACGTAATTTCCTGGCACACGAGGATATCCTTCGTCCTGGCTACATCGAGATCTATTTAAAATCCAGAAGTCGAGAGTTAAGGGTTGGGGGGATTTTGGGGGTTGGAAATTGTAATACAACGTTCATTAAAAATAGCCACGATTTTTTTATGCTAATAAAAATATCGTGCGACGTGCAATCAGACTCAGCAAGAGAGATGGACGGAGAGAGAGGGGGAGGAAAAAAAAAATAGAAAACAGTAGGGGAAATGTAATTTGGCGTGAGACGATTTTCAACGCTTTAAGGGAGCTCGAACGAAAATTAGCAGAAACGTTCGTGGCAAGTATTAAGTACTACGGGTTTTGAGTTTTGGTACCGCAATAGTGAGTCGAGGGGTCAAGCCCTAGCCCCGGGGCTCGCGATTCTCGCGCTCGACGAGAACCAACCCCCTCCCTACAACCCCTCGTTTATACATAAATATACGTACAACGTATAGGGCAAACGAAGCGTCTAGTGGAAAAGGATCCGCGTGGTGCGTGATTTACGCGAAACCTTCACAAAGTGGTAGCCCGCGGACAAGCTGGGGTGGTTTCAGCCCTTAAAACAAAAAACTACCCCTTTCACGAATATTTCGAGGATTTTTCGAAAAACAAAATTGAGATTTCGATGAAGAATTTTCGTACGAATATCGAAAGTCTGAGTGAAGCGACCCCTGGATGGGCAACATAGGGGGGTGGAAGGTATGAGAAAAATCATGAAGCCCCCAAGGTTGCCGTTCGGTGATCATCGTCGGTCAGCACAAACCGATGGCAAAAAGAAAGAAGCTCCGACGAGGCAAGTACGCTGCTCTCAGCTCTAAGGGTTGAAATAGCCACCCTTACAATCACAGCTGCATAACCACCCCCTCAGGTCTACCACAAGAGTCCAGTCGGTTAGTCGCCATTTTAACCCCTCTCTCTCTCTTTCTCTCTCTTCTAGTCCTCGTGGATACTTTGCCATTTCTCCAACCCCCTCGTTCTCAAAAAACCTCCCTTAACATTATACATATACGTCGAACCTACGGGGGAAGGGGGTTGAGATGCTTTTTCTTGCTTATAACCGAGAAGATCGTCATGGGTGAAGTTCAACCACGGGAAGAACACGCGACGGGGCCACCCCTCAACCCCTACGGTTAGGGGTAGGGAGTACCTCTAGCCCATTCTGAGAAAGGACGTGTATATATACCCAAAAACGAGGGTGTATTGAACGAACAAGGAGGAAAGAGAGAAGAGAAGGAACGAAGGAAAAGCACGATGGAAACTGGCGAGGCCAGTGGCAAGATTACGCCAAAGTTGTGCTCATTTAAATAATGTCCACAATAAAGTATGCAATAGGGGTGGTTCGCGGGAGGGGGGGGGGGGGGTGAGACTCGGTGGACCGTGCTGCGACATGAGACAAAGTAGGGGTAGGTTGCCTCCGCGTTCTACGTATTCACGAACCACCTTCATCCCCTTCAACCCCCCACCAAAACTACCCCTTCTCCAAACTCATGTATATATGTACACGAATCGCCGGCTCCCTGGCACTCCTGGGTGCAGTCACGTACAGAGTACTCCTCTTAACCTATAAGCATATAAATTATACTGTGAAATATACAGCTTACATGCCGTACACGTTGTATTACTACGATTTCGTAGAATGAAAATTTTCGTGGCTAATGGAGGAAAGGGTTTTTTAGGTCGAGTTCGGATTTTTCAAGTTCTTCAGGGCTGTTTAAGTCGGTAGATCGGAAGCCTTTTTTAAATTTACAACGAGATTGCAATTCTAGACTTAACGATTTAAGGGTGGTTTTCGTTGGATTTTTCGTCAATTTGTTCGACCGACTTTTTAGATTGTTCCAATTGTTCGATCGTACGGCTTAATGACTTCGGTATGTGGAGAATTGACTACGATTAAAAATCAACCCCTAAATATCGAGGGTGATTTTTGTATTTATTTTTATTTCGATTTTTTTTTCGACCATCTTGTTTTTTACTAGACGAACGAAACTTCTTGTCTCGAGATCGAAAAGAAGGTGAAGGGTGTTGGGGCTCAGGGGGTGAATATACAGAAAGTTTTTCCTAAATCGGGTAGTTTCTAAGGGCGCACGCAGCTCGCATCCCTCTTCCGGAAAAATCGATCCTCGATATCCCACGAACGTTCCTACGTAAAGGGTGCGTTACGTTAAATCGTCACGGGGGGGTAGGGGGAAGAAGTTGCAATTTCAAATCGGCCACGGTGATTCAAGCACAAAAATCCTCGTTTCTCCCTAGACTCAAACTTTTCCTCGTTCAACGTCTCCGTAAAAAAAAAAAAGAAAAATCCTGACGATACGAAATGTTGGAAACATGAAAAAAAATGCTGATTTTTTTTTCTTTTTTGTTTTCTCTTCGAGACGTCCGCTTAGGTGAAATCGAGCGTGTCTAAGACGCCTCGTCAATTTTCCAACCTCGTTCCACCGTTTTTCTTCGAGTTTTCGGCGTTTTCGAATTTCAACCTCCTCTCAACCTCCGTTTTTCTTCAATGGGTCGTTTTTTCTTTCCACAAAGCGCAAAAAAAGAAATACATATATCGCTTCTCTTTGAAACTCGAAGCTAGAAAATATTCCACCCTGGACTGACGGAGTAGGAGAAAAAAAAGAAGAAAAAAAATAAGAATAGTAAATAACGCATTTGAGTAATGGAGGGGGTTGGTTCGAGGTTTTTTAGAATATAAAGAGCGCAACGTCACGGTACCAGGGGTGAGGGGGTGTTGAAAATGAACGTAATGAAAAACCGGGGGTGGAACGAGGAGGGAGGCCGCTTAAATAAAATAAAGGTTGTCGGTGTATTATTGGCCCGAAGGCGGCTTTTTCTCATCCCTTAACTCGAACATATATATATATATATTCGTCTTTCTTATTCCACGTCTCTCGAGCTTTTCTCTCTTTATCTTTTGCCGCAGTTTTCCTACCTCGGGGTCGACGTGCTTGCACACTTCATCCCCGCGAGAGTGCGCGACTGTATTTCACTTTGTAATAAGAGAGTGACGGGACGGAGTCATTCGTAAAACCCGTTTGTATACGATTATTTGCTTTTATACGAAACGCCACCGAGAAGTAGCTTCTCTCGACGCGTTTGAAGCTCGGGTGAAAAAAAAAAGAAAAAAGCGAAAAAAAAACAGCGACAGCGACGACACTTTTTCATAAAGCGAGTTACGACCCTTAAACTTTGTCATTGTCGCGAAATAATTTTTCTTTCTAACGGAATTTGCAAGCGACGAGCACTTTGAATTTCATTTTTTTGCAAATTTTCGAGGGGATGAAAAAACAAAATTTAAGGGATGAAAAAGAAAATTGTGAGAGGTGAACAATTTTGTTTTGAAAGGATGAAGAAAACATTGTTAAAGCTAAGAAGTTTCGAAAATTAATTGTAATTATGGTGAAAAAATTGTAATTTCTTTCAACAGGGGATGAAAGAGTGGAAAAAAGGGTGAGATTAAAATTTTGTTCGTACGGAATGAACGATGGCTGAAAATTATTCTTTAATCCCTCGCTACATCACTTGGAAATGTCTTTTTTTTTTGTAACTTCACGTCGTGTACAAACGACTTTACGCTATTATTTGTTCGTATTACTCGTGCCACCCTCTTGAAAAGATGACGGTCGACATTAAGGCTCGTTAAATTTACAGCTTTTTAACCGACTTCAATCATCTCGAGAATACGAGAGGTTCTAAAGTAGGGAATAAAAAAAATAAGAAATAAAAACAAATAAAAATTTACGCATTCGACAAATCATCCCTCCATCCCTTTTCTACCCGACGAACATTTCACCCTCGATGATAATTCCAGCCCCCCCAACTCGTACGATCGATTATCCTCGTCAAGAATTCACAATAATCCATTGAAACCCGAAACTCGAACGATCGACCAAATTCGATCACGAGAATTCGATAAAGGCAAAAACCACCCTTAAATCACTCGCCCCATCGAAAATTCGATTATCGACGATATTAAATTGGCTCGATCAGTCAAGGATAACGAAAGCGAGTCTCGACCCCCCGTAACAATCAATTAACAAATTAACAATCGCGATATAATCGAACAACCCTTAACACCATTTTTAAAAAATTAACTTTACGATTTTTAACTGTTTTTTTTTCAGAATAAATAGAAAACAAATTTTTCTTTCTTTGTCTACTGTGCGTAAAATATTTTTGTGTACTCGATATAACAACAAATGGGAGACAAGAAGAGAGAAAGAGAAGGAAGGCATAGAACTGGAGGGCCTGGCCGATAAAGGGAGAAGCCAGTCATGCAGGTGTTGTCGCTGATTTATGACGGGCAATTAGAATCTAGACGCCTTATTTGCCCGTTGCGAGAAGTGCCTTACCCGCAACCCCCTGCGACAGGATAGACGGCAACGTTACTACTTCGCCACGAGGGAGGCCTCGAGTGTCGCTAGCATGCGAGCATTAAGGATCCTAATCTACGTCTGAAAGCCCGAGACTGCGATATATACACGTGCCCAACGTTTAGAGCGAAGCCTTAATTCAACGTAATTGCTCGAAGACCAAACGTGGCCGAAGCCAAGAGCTGGAAAATTGTAAACAAAAATCGTTTAAGTAGTTATGGTCAGTATTGGGTCAGACACGACTACGTTTTTTTCAATCTCTAATAAATCATTCTAAAAAGCTGAGATATCTTCTTCGAAACAGTTTCACTGTCACGCTGACGTCTGAAAGGTATCGTCGAGAAGACATTGCCGAAATTTGAGACAAGTAGTCTGGTTCGATATTGTATCAGACACCATATGTAATGTGAACAAAAATTTGTCTAGGACAGTAAAATATTTTTTTCAGAACGTTGTCAATATTCGATTGATATCTGAAAAAGATTATCATATGGTCGATAATTGCCTAAATAATGAATAGTGAGAAATTGGTTGAAGTAGATATGCTCAATATTTAGTCAGACGTTGCAACATTTGTTTTCCAAATTATTCTATATTAAAAACAAAAATATTTGCATCCAACGGTTTCCTACCTTACAATAATTTTATGATCCTATGAAGCTGTAATAAGTGTAACAAAATAATACAACAATTAATTAATCAAATTTAATAAAAAACAATGAAAATAATGAAATATTCCAGTAGTACAATCTTCTCGATAAATATTCGATGATTTTGTGATAATCGATAATAGGGCACGATCAATTAAACACCAATAACTGTCTTCGGCTCGGCGTTAATGCAAACCCCGTTATCGAGAAGTTCCTGGCAGTAGTGTTTTTGGTGTAAAATCTGTCGAGGGGCAGCAAGGGTATGAGGGGGATGACGGTCTATGAGGAAAGTAAGAAAGACAGAGAGCCGAAACGATTCGCGTTTCAGTTTCATAACGGGACAAATTCAATTCCTATAAACATAATAGATGAAACAAGGACGAGGTTGAAACGAGGTTTTGTAGGTCTATCTCGCTCTCTCGTACTCGATTATATCGAGCAATGAGCTTTCAATAAATTCAACTCGATCACGATTGTTTTCTCTTAATTATATACATCACCCCCTATATATAAATATACGATATAAATAAATATATATATATGTACAATTCTAGGAAAGAGAAAATGAGTTAAATCGAGGATGGAGAGGGTGAACGATTTCGGGGTGAATCGTGGATAAAGAGGGTTTTAGGGTGGGAGTTGATATGAGAATCGAGGGAGAAAGTATACGAGAGAAAACGTATATCGAGGCTGTGTGCTGCGAGAAAAGAAGAGGGTGGGTTACTCATCGTGCTCGCCTTCGTCGGACATTTATCCAATTAACCGATTCCCCGATCTATATGTCTTACGGTCCAGGGGGGGTGCAAATCAACGAAAACTTCGCAGGTAGAATAAATATCTTCATTAATTTACGATTATTATTAATATCATTATTTTCATGAAATACATTATTATTTTTTATTAATTATCACAATTCTTTATATTTTATTATCACAAAAACTATTATGATTATCGACTATTTTTATTTACGAGCGTCCATAAAAAAAAAAATAAAAAATTAAAAAAACAGTAAACAAGAAATAAGGAAAAATGTGAAATTGGTCAAACGTGTGAATACTCCCATGGGTGGTTTTGCAAATTTAGCCAAAAATAGCCTACCGTCCTAGGCTGTTACGTCTCTCTCTCTCTCTCTCTCTCTCTCTCCTTACGTCTAAAAGTTGATCTGTTATGTTTAATTACAGCGAGCTGATATTGACGGTTCGGTATGCGACTGGATGGAACAAGGGGTGGTTGCATAAGGGGTGAGGATTGGTTGCTTGTTCGCAAAGTCACCCCTTCCTACGCGAGGGTTCAGTGAAGTCCCGGTAGGAAAGGACGAGAGACACGGTCGCGAAACGATCGAGGAGGCAACCCACCCCTTCTCCTCGCCACTGTCGAACGAAATGGCCAGCAATATTGTCGTCAGGGGGTTACTGGCTGGAGGGATTCGCGACAGGGTCAGATATTGAGAAGCGGGTTGAAGGGGAGGGGGGGTTTAGAGACAGGGGTTGAGAATGAAAAGGGGTAGAAAGAGAACGATGGAGGCTTTGGTCGAAGGATCAACCCTGGCACGAGGCAAGGGTTGTAGAGGTGGAGGTTGTGGAAAGAAGAGAGAGAGAGTGACACGGGAAATTAATTATACGCTTCTGGGAAAGTCGCAGAACCTCGGTATGGAGCAACGACTCCAGGCTTGCACTCTCCTCTCGTCTCGTTCGAAAGAGAGACGCGACTTGACTACTCACCAACCCCTTGACGATTATAATTTTCTACTTTTATTTTTTCTGCAGTTTTTTTTGTTGTTTTCTAGCGATATTTAAAAGAGAATGTTGACGTTGACTAGACGTCGGATAGATTTAGGGATTTTTTGGGGGTGAAATGATTAGTTTTTCGTTTTTAAAATTTTAAGGGTTGAAAATTGGTGTGAAACGGCACATAAACATAAATTTTGTATTTTTGAAGATATTCTCAGTGAGTATCATACAATTGTGGAGATTGGGTGCATTTTGAGGGGTGAAATATTTTGATATTTGGTTAAAAAATGTTAGGGGTTGACAATTTTTTTTACAGATTTTTTTTTACTAATTCACATTAATTCTAATTAACATTGCTAGCTGAAAAAAAATAAAACATCTCGGAAATTTTTTGTACCAAGGGTGGTAAGAAAATCGCACGAAAATTCGGTGGAAAGATCAGTTATTAACAACAGAAATCACGAAGGAGGGTTGAACGAGACGAGAAAATAATCCGCGAGCCATCAACTACCAACCCTTAAGGTGGTAAACACAAATGTCGGACTTTCACCCCTTTCCTGCCCCACCGATTTTTCCCTCAGATCATTTGTTTTCGTAAAATCACCTTAATTTCATTCCACCCATCCGCCATTACGGTACACTGCACCCTGAGTTCAACCCCCTCCTCCCCTCACGTTTTCAACCCTTCTAAATAATAGCCGGTGAAAATATCTCAAGGGTGGCTCGACTCGATAAACAAAGGGGTGTTAATGTATTTCCCTAAGTCACGCCCAGGAAGACGAAAGTATCCCGAAAGACAAAAAAAAATTCTGTAAAATTTCATTATTTTACTTTTCAATATTTTTTAGAACAAGGGATGAAATGTCATCCGAGGGGAGTGGGAAAAAAATTCCTCCTCACTGACGAGCTGACTTTGTATTCGTTAAACAAATAAACGCGACGCTTCCAGAATTGCAAATATTTTCTAGCTTCGAGGGAACAATAGGGGTGGGGGGTTAGAACGAAGAGAGGGGGATGAAAAAAAAATCTTCATATTCACCAGCTGTCGGTGTCGCGCTCGAACGTAAGGAATATACTTTCTTGGGCGTGAAATCGAATTATGGCTTTGCCGAGTGAGAGAAAAAAAGTGTCGGGGGGTTGAAAAGTGGTTGAAAAATTTTTTTTTGGGGCGGGGGGGGGGGGGCTTGCGATCGAGCGTCGAGACAACTGACGTTCCGATCTTTTTTTATTCTTCCTCTCTTGTTCGTCTCGCGCTCGAAACTCGGAGGAATAAAGACGAGATACTGTTTTTTTTTTCATCCCTCTCCGCGTTCGCTCATTTGTTCGTCGCGTTAAATGAGAAGCGAGAGAAATCAAGGGCTCGTCAGGGTGAGTCTCTCTCAACCCTCTTCAATCCCAAGACTCTTCCAACGGCTTAAAAATAGAATCACGTTCTTTCCGGCCTTGTCGACGAAAAATATCTCGCTGCATGATACCATCCCCCTACCCTTGTGCAATAAAAAAAAATTAGTCACGCCGAGAAATATACGTGAGAAGTGTGACGAATATTTCGGCGGTAAGGAAATCTGCCGGTAAATTGGAGAATTTAATTTCTGAACAAGATTAACGAGATTCGAACGTTTTTTTTGTTACTTTGAAAAAAAAAGTTATCGAATTTCGAAATTCCAAAAAAAGAGACAATTCGTAAAACAAGGAATGGAAGAAGAATTTTGTTTTTTGTCCAGAAATATTTCAGGACACGAAACTCTAATTTGGTTTTGAATTATTTACTATTTTGTTGTTTTTAGAGAAAAAAAGAAAATATCGTCTACAAGGGTGGAGAAAATGTCTAGAATTAATAATTTTAGGGATTCGTTCAATTGCCAAAATCATTTCATCCCTTAAGATACAAAATCGTTCGATACGTCGTTATGAGAATTCGTTGAAATTTCTTTTTTATTTTTCTTCTTTTTTTACTCGGAGGAACACGAAGAGAGGAGATGCACACACAAATCTTTGGTTCGGTGCTATGGATGGTTGGACAGCGGAACTCGGTAATGGATCCCCGGATGTAGTCGGTAAGGGAGTGTTTCCTGGGCACTCGGAATGTGCGTGTGTGTCTGAGGGAGAGAGAGAATCAAGAAGCATATACCATACTTCACCCTCACACGATATACACCCCATGCCTTTTTCCACCCCCTAACTCCCAACCCCTAGTGCCAAGCTCTCTCAGAACAAGCCGCATACAGTTCGACACTCTTTATCTTTTCGTTCCACGTTCCACCAAAAAGAAATGATGCTCAGGGTGAAAACAGGCTGAAATGGCCCAGGTTGCTAAGTTGGACCGGAAGACCCCTAAATTTAATCAACCCCTAAATTTTCTTCGTATAAAAATTGGAAATTTGTTAATAAATTGATACAATTTTAATATTATTGAATTATTTTCTTAGTAATGAAAGGTCAAATAGGTAGGAAAATGTTTTTTTTTCGAGGGGTTGAACAAAATTCGCTGGGTGGAGATTTTGAAAAATGGCGATTTTTGGTTGTCATAAAAATTGACAAAGTCAATTTTGTAACGACGTTTTTTATCGAAAATCGCTGATTTTACTCCAGCAGGGTTGAAATTTTTCGTCCTGAAAAACAATCGAGCTTTTCCCAAAAAAATACAAATTCAAATTATGAAAACAAAATCTGCTCTTAACGTTGATGATACAAGCTAGATCAAATAATGAGAAATCGATGAACGAGTTTCTCATTGGCAATTTTATCGTACGTGACGAATTTCGAAAAATTTGGCAAATTTTGAAAAAATTGAAATATTTGTGGTATTTCATATTTCCCCCATTTTCTCGTGGCGTACATTCGTAGTGGCAAAGATCGCGACGAGTCGTCGCGAAAGAACGAGAACGTCGCGTAGTACGTATTTCATCTGTCTTGCAATCCCTCCAACCCTTACTATCCCTCACCCCTTTTACTAACCCCCACCCCTATGGGCGAAAAATCCCAACGAAAAACTTTGTCGATTTTACTACGATGCTTTTCGTCGTTACTTTACGACGTTACGTACTCTAAATGTATATGCGACACTTCGACTGTTATAAAAAAAAATTATATATAGATATATAGATAGTTAAAAAATTTGAACATTATGTATTCCACCCTGTTGTATATCGTTTTGGTATTCCACGACAGCGTCGATGATGCTTTACCGATCGGGAACGAGAGAAGAATGTAATAAAGTCTTAAAAAAAAATGGCGAAGAAAAAAACATATTACATCAACCCCCAATGGGGTTGTTTCATCCCCTGCGTCACATTGCAAAAAGTTCGAACGTTTCAACACTCCAAGTGCTGCTAGTATATCGTTCTTCTTACGAAACATATTTTTATTATTCGAAAAATGAAAATGGAAATTTACCAAAAAATATATTTTCCAAAAATTTTCTTTACAACTGAAAAGTAAGCAATTTGTTGACCGATGAATTATTCCGTAACTAAAGATTTTCGTCATCAATTTAAAACCAAAGAAAACGATCAATTTTACAAAAATTTATATATTATCAAAATTTTTATTTTTTTCCAGTTTTTATTTTTGCAAAAATTTAAAAAATCGTATGTATTTCGAGAAAAGTGCGAGTCTGTAGTAAAACAAAAAGTTCCAGCTAGTATTTCGGCCCAGAGACCGCGCGTTTACGTCCCACGAAAAAAACAAAAAAGAAAAAAGAAAGAAATAAGAAATAAGAAAAATAGCAAAGAGGACAAAAATATTCCTTATTCGAAAATATGTCACATTTATATATATCGTTATGGGCGTATAAGATATAGCGGTGAGTTCGTCGATACGACGCTGCACGCCCTCCCAGTTCACCCCCTTCGCACCACCAACCCCTGAAATTCTTTTTCTCCCCTTTTTTCGCCGGCGCCTTGTCTCTGCAATTCTTTTTTTTTGCTTTCTTCTTAACGCCCACGTGGCGCAAGGTTTTTTTTTCCGCACATACAGAAACGAGAGTTACGCTCGTGCTCGTCGATATTTATTTTTATTGCCAGCTCCTCCCTCGATATTCCCTGAGTCAACAGATTTCTCGTCACCTATAACCCGAAATCGATTTTCAACCCTGGAGTGGCCGAGGTCTCGACCCCTCTCTGGTTGACGTACATTGTAACCAAAATTATTGGTGCAATATTTTAATACGTTTTTCTTTTCATATTTATGTTTGTCCATATATGTTTGTACGGTTTCCAACCCTTATGGGCCCAGCTGGTGCACAGGGATGTTTATGAATGACGTGATATAACGCAACCCATCCCCTCTTTGAAATGTGATTCGAGATTTAGGATTTTTTAACGACAACATTTTTCAGAATAAAAATTCTAGAATAAGGAAAAACTCACCGAGCGACGCTCAGGATAGGAAGGAATATCTCTGGTAGGACATCTTGGACTATCTTGGATGACTTTTCAACACTTTTAGAAATTTTGGAACATCATTGGAGATTCCGAGGTCGGTTGCTACAGTTTTGAAAACTTTTAGACGTTTTTTAAAACTTTTGTAAACTTTTGACAATTTTTGTTTATACTTTTGGAAATGTTAGGTAATTTAAAGAAACTTTTGGACATCATTGTTAATCTCGAGAGAGTTTTCAACATCTTTGAAAATTTTTAGACGATTTTTTGACACTTTTGTAAACCATCGACATTATTTTTTTACACTTTTGAAAATGTTTGGTGATTTAAGGAAATTTTTGATCATTTTTCAAAACTTTAGGTGATTTTTGAGAAATTTGCAGTAACCACCCAACACTTCTGAACTTTTTCGTAGACTCCGAAACTTTGGCACGACAAAAGAACCTGCAAGAACAAAATTGAAAACGAGAAAAATAAAATCAGGTTTAAACAAAAAAAAAATAAAACAGAAAAAATAATGGCAAAGATTAATTTCCGAGCGAACGAAAAACGTTTTTTTTTCGCATCTAGTCGAAGAGCCGTGGATGAAGTATAGAGCGCGAAGCGTTCCTGAGGGGTTGCTGTACGAGAGAGAGTATGGGGTAGTTCACATACAACCACCGTGGTTGGCGATGCCCGAAAAATTTCGGCCCCGTAATCAGTAATCAAATTTATTAGTTTCTATTGTCTTGAGAGCCCCGGCTGGAAATTCTTTTCCGATTTTATGGCGTGGAAAGACGATATAATAAGAAGCTCGAGGGTAGGGGTGGGAGTCAGAGAAAAAAGTGCGAGAGGGCTAAAAGCAACCCCCTACCCCTTAAGACGCTCGAGAGGAACTGCGAGTAACGAGGGAATAAGAATGGCTATAGGGGGGATGAATTTTCTCGTTGCACGTTTTCGAGCTCTCGTTGGCCTCGCTGTAAGGGTAGCAGGGGGTGGGTGAGAGAGAGAGAGAGAGAGAGCCAAGATTTACTGGACTCACTAGTGGCCTCTAACTTTACAACCGGAGGCAGGAAGTGCTCGCTTTCTTGCAAAAAAAAACCTTAAACCGTTATAACATCCCTTAGCCAACAATTTGTTAACAATTTTTCAAAAATAAGTCTCAAGGGCCATTTCAGTGCCAAATTTTTTGCAAATCGTTTTTTTTATTTGAAAATGTCACTTTTATTGAACGAAAAACTGTGAAAAAGAGCCCAATTCGACATTTAATTTTAAAATGGCCACCGATTTCTTAATTTTCATCGAAAAAAAAACCCTTCATACGATTCTACAGTTTTTTATACTTGTTAATAATCTTTTTGGTTTTTCTTTCTTTCGGACAATTTCTTAAGCAGTACGACTTTCTAACATCAGGAGCTATTTGTTTCAGATCTCCTTTTTCAGTGTTCAACAAAATTATATAAAAAGTAAAACTACAACAACAAAACAATATTTTTGCGTAAAGTCATTGAAATAAACGAGAAAAAAATCGAATTTTATTAAAACCGAAAACTCTGGAAATTTTTGTTTTCTAAACAAATTTTTTTGTTATCAACAAACTTATTATTTCTGTTTGATAATCGTATTATTTACAATTCGACGAGTCTCCTCGTGGCTGAATAAACGAGAAATATTATCGCTGTGGACTTTTCGTTGGCCAGGGGGTCGAGGGAGAATCGAGTCGGGGGTTGGGGGAGTTTGTTGAAAAGTTTCTCGAATTTCGGGAAATCTCGGAGGCCTGATGGGCGACGGCATGCTTCGTAATATCATAATATCGTAACATCGCCACCCTGGAGACAGAGGGTTGTCTTTAAGGGGTTGGAGGGGGTTGCGAACAGTTAGGGGATGAGGGCAAAACGCTTTCGGTATAATTAAAGTAGAAGTGTCTTTAAAATAGCCCCAGGTGATTGCGGTTGGGCGAGTCTCTCGCTCATTCGATACTTGTTATACCCCTAACGCTGTAACAAAAACTGCCCTCGAGATTATTCGACGATACTCCTCGTCCTCTACGACGCTTTTAAATACGAACGAGCTGACTTTTGTGAAATTAAAGTTGCTAAGTCAGCGAAAATACCACATTTCCGTTAATCGACGTTACATAATAGCTATTTTGTCGTTTAGAAGAAAAAAAAAACAAAACAAAACGTGTCGCAAATCATTCTCGTCCCTGTAAGGGCGTTGTATAATTTTCAGACTCTGCGTCTGCTATGAATCTTTGCTAATATTTTCTTAAAGACACAGTGAGTATTCTGGATAAAATTCAAGATTTTTAATACAAGATTTTTTTTGTGGAGTAGTTGGAACGATAGAATTATTTTTTTCAAATTCAAATTGTCTTTCAAAATTGAGGGGACCAGATCTTAGCGCCATCTGTCGAGTTTTTCGAGCAGCACTAACGTTTTCGTAGATTCCTCGGTGTTCGAATCGCGATAAGAACGAAGACCGAAAAACTCGACAGATCCAAAAACGAAAAATTGAGCAAAATAAAATTTGTCGTTTTTCAATTTTTTCCATTGAAATAAAAACTATTCTGATATCGCAGAGGTGCTTCTTAAATCTAAAGGCTCATTTATATTTATCAATTTGGATATTCATTTTGAAGGAATCATCCAAAGTCGTCTCACCATCAATCGCAGGACCTGCATTATCGACTGATGGTCTTTCGGACATCGATGATAACAGCCATCGCATCATTTTGTCCCCCAAGATTCTCCAATTTTTTGGCAGTTTGCATCGTTTATTATTTCGTCGTTTACAGTCATACTTACAAGTACGTAAAAACAAATTATATCTCGGAATGTTCCATAATCGGATGTTTAGTATTGTCTCAAACCCCCGCGTCGTAACGCTGGCTGCATCATTCGATTCGGCGGCGTTATGGAAATGTCCAAATAGTCTCCGATTGTGAATCTGGACAAGTCGATTATGAATATTAGAGAGCAATCGCAATTATTAGGAATAAGGAAAAAATTAGGATTAAACGTTATATTAACCCTTTAAAGCTCGATTTTTAAAAACAAATTTCCAATTTATTGACTTTTTAACGTATTCAGATCCGGTTTTCTGCAGTTTTTAGTTACTTCAGTGACGAAAGAACATAAAAATACAGTCTGATTGGCATAATTACTTATAATATAAGATTTATAAATAAGCAAACTAAAAAACATGACGTTTTTTTTCGGAAAAATTCATTTTTTAAGAATCTATCCAAGGAAATAACTTGAAATGTAGTGAGAGTGAGTTTTTCACGATTATAGGATCATTTGAAAAATGTATGCTTCAAAAGGTTAAAGGGTTGGACGTTTTTCATGTTGATTTTTCAGTTAATATTGGGAGTAAGAAAAAGCGTTGGGAAATTGTTTTTTTGGAAATTCTTCAACAAAAACTCTTTTGCGATGGCACAAACCTCGCTTGAGACAATGTTTTATTGTCGTCCGCGCCCTTTTGGCCGGAACACGTGACGCCTATTTCGCGCATTCGAAAACCAGCGTTTCTCATTTCCGGCGTTACGAGAGAAAAGTCGAAATACGTTCCTTTGTTTCGAGCGTCTGGATTTACCTCCTTAACCAACCCTGTAATTTCTCTGAGGGTAGCGTCCATCCTTAAAAATAAAGAAACTTGTTCAAGCCCGAGCTTTGCTTGGAATTTCGATAGCAAAGATTTGTTTTTTTGCGATTAGCGCTCACCATGTGTAAATTTGTAATTCGTTGGATGGAACGTTCCCTCTACTGTAGTCCATAATATTGTGATGGCGACCGGTATTGCAGAATACACGGAGCAATAGAGGGCATGTCTGAAAGACATTTTTTCTCAAAGTTGAGATTTTGAGTTTTGTTCGCGGCGCGCTTGAAACAATTTTCCAGGCGCGATCAGAGACTTATTTCTAACGAAAAATGTTAATTTTGCAAATTACTTTTGTTCAATCTACCTCAAATACCATAATTAACCTTTCAAGGACCTTAAATTTTTTGCATGGTCGCTAAAATAGTCGTTGGAAGACACAATTATATTTCTGCGCACATAACCTAAAACGTAGGCAATGAATATTAGCTTTGAGGCAAATATAATGATTTATAGACAGTTTCTATGTAATTCTGATTCGCTATTTGTAATTTTCAATGAAACTTTGTGGATGTTACGAGAGATTGCAGTTTTTGAGGTTATATCTGGCGCCGCAATTTCGACGCTCGTAACGAATGAAAAAAAACTCGTAGCTAAGACAGTAAAGAATATTATTAAGATATAACAAGTTCATTACCTTTTCTCTGTCGACCGGCTTTTCAGGGAGTTGTTTTTCATCAACAACCATCGATTCCAACGCTGAAGCCATATTTGCACCGTTTGTCAACAATTTTCGCTTTGCCGTGGCTACTCGTTCACCCGGAGGCTAGCGCCACTAGCGAATTGCGGCGGGAAAGCGAACCCCCAAATTTGTTCAATAATCCAAAATCCCTTATCGACACAACATACATTAAATATATTCAAAAATGCACTTTCATTGCTATATTAACTATTGATATTGTTGCATATTAATAATCAATAATAATCTTTGTATATTCATAAATACAAAGGAATAAAAATACGATTATCAACGACCACGATTATCCTTGACAACTGTTGAAAACTTGCAACCGTCGGAAAGTTTTCACGCGGTCTCTACAATATCCGCCGGAACAACAAAAATAATTTTCCTACAAACATAACCTAACGAAAAACAAAAAAATATTCTGATTTGAAGCTAGAATAACCGTTCGCACATAAATGTTTTATCATTCTCTTTATCAATTGTCAAACATGGACTTCCTAAGATTGTGTCAGCCCAAAATGTCGATATACCGACTGAAGGAAACACATCCATCAAACCTCGCTCAAAATAAGTTATCAATGCTCAAAAAATATATTACCTCATCACACAATCAGCCAACAAACTTTTCGGCGAATTATTCTACAGCGATGATAAATACTCTGATGGAACTTTCGCAATCTGTATGCCCCGTGATCTAGCGCCACTAGTCGCCCGTGGCGAAAAAACGAACCTTCTCCCAATGAGCCCAGAGGAAATCCTTACACGAGAAATGTTTTCAAGGATGCACTTTCATTCTCGTTATATTTACTATTGACATTGTCCCGCAGTAATGACCAATAAATATGAAATTTTCATTGACCTTCCCCCCAAGACTGTATAAAGGCCGAATCGACCATCGATCCATCTCCAGTCCCAATTCTACGTTTGACGAAATTTTACAGGAGACATCAACACACAAGACTTTGTTTTCGAAAAATATAACCTGCAAACCGTTAACAATAAAATGGTGCATTTCCTCTTATTTTTAACGATTTTGTCAAATGGATTCTCTTGTTACGAAATATTAACTAAAAAAATTACAACGATTGCAAACAATAATAAAAACAACAAAGCAGTGGATTTTAAAGACTTTGACGCCAGAACCGAAAGTCTAGCTCGTTTAATAAATCACATTACTCAAGAATATCTCATAGATTGCGACGTAATTACGTATCACGATGACAAACTCGACACCGAATACGAAATCAATTATCGTGTTATTTACAAAAATTTGCCACTAGTTACTTTCATCAAGCGCAGCGTGAATCTCACGAGCTCAGAATATTCAAAATATCAGCCCAGCGACAAGTGTTACAATCATATGATATTTCTGAACAATATTTTCGCCATCGACAAACTACTGAAACGAGAAATAAAAAATAAAATCTTGATCATCGCAGAATCGACACCCTGGGCTGTGAAGGATTTTCTGAAAAGTTACGCTTCAAGATTTTATGTAAATTTGCTCGTTATAACACACAGTCTCAGCAAAAGAACCAAGGCACGTGTGAAAAATATTATCATAAAATATCGAATAAAAACAACAGTAAATATTGTGTTAAGAAAATTAACAATGGAATGAAATTAGTGAATGAAATTTTTTACAGGAAGGTTCTTACATCTTGTACACGCACAAACTTTACACCGATGGAAGTGGATCGAGCTCACCTTTTTTGTTAACATCATGGATCAACGATTCCTTGACAGAACCCGAGACGAATTTATTTCCGACGAAATTTGTCGAAGGATTAAGGGGTCATCGGCTTTTGATATCGGCTGCTCATAAACCTCCGTTCGCCATACGAAAGTACTTTCTATTTATAAATTGAAAATAGTTGTCTTCATTAACGAGACTTGGACAATTCAGCTGGACAAATTCTTTATCTTTTTTTAATTAAAAGAACAAATATTTGAGAAAGAAATTTGAATTATGAAACGAATGCGAATTTTAGAAAAATCACATTGAATTAAAATTTTTGGAAAAATTAAAAAAATCAAAATTATACAGAAAATCCTCGATTTCGGATTTTTTTACATTTTTTCACAGATCTATGTCGAAAAGTGACGCAACAACTTGGGACGGAATAGACGTTCGTGTCGTAAGACTTTTAGGCGGAGTATTAAATTTTACAGCTGAATTTCGCGACGCCACGTCGTCGACCTTAAGGTTTTCCATAAATTAAATATTTTTCTTTTACGATATAAGTTTTATAAAAAAATAATTCCTTCGCGTTAATGTCCTCCTGAAATAATAATTTTTTTAATCATTTTAGTCCTAACGCTGCAGCTATTAACGACGTAAGACTCAACATTGCAGCAGCGGCGATCGGTGGAATTTACAAAACCACAGAAATCATTCATGAATTCGATACTTCGTTTGCTCACACGCAAGATTGTGCAACTTTCATCTCGTTGGCATCGACTGCATTGCCTAAGTAAACCTATCAAAAAATTCTAATTAAAATTATAATCAAACAAAATTATAATTGAAATTATAATAAAAAAATTAATAAAATTATTAAATACGTTTCGATAGTCAAAAATCATGAAAAAATGTTGTCTTCCTCCATCGTTGTTAAAATTGCCATTATCATAATTCTCTTCACTCGAGAATAACAATTTTTACAAACAAGTGACAAAAAAAAACAGTAAACTAATTTCAATCCTTTTTCCTGTTTAGGTATCGAGCTGTATTGGGTCCTTTTCAACAATCCGTGTGGTGGCTTCTCTGTGCCATTTATATAACGGCGATATTACCATTATCGTTGCACAGTCGTTACAGTCTTAAATCACTGTTAACAAAACCGAGCAATCTCAATTCAATGTTCTGGTACATCTTCAGCACCTTCACCAACAGCTTCACCGTGAAAAATCCAATGCTCGATTCTGGCCTTGGACAAAACTCAATTTCGATTCTCATCGGTATTTCAGCTTGCTAATAATGATAAAAATAACAATAAGTATAATAAATATATATCGTAGTAAAATAAAGCTTCAGTCGTATCGAAACACGAGCGAAGCTCGTCTCGTTATTGCAAATTTAATGAAGCGCATCGCGACGCTATGTTTTCTTCCAACGAAACGATAGGAAATAACTCTTGCCAAGGTTGACTCCTAGCACGTGTTATACCACTGTAATTGTCTCGTTTCGTATATAGAATTTTATTAAATACGTAATAACAAAATCGAAGCTACATATTTTCTATAGAAACCATTTCGTGCCAATTCGATCAATTTTTCACTTCCTAATACGTTTTTTGTTTTATTTATTTCAAAATAATTATCAGTGCTTTATCAGCTTGAGAATAAAAATTGCATTTTTATTTCACATTTTTAGGAAAAATGTGAAAACGTTGTTTAGAATTATTATTATTTTTTTCCTAGGAGGGATGAAATTTTGATTAGAGATGGAACGACTTATATATTAGCTAGTACACCTGTATGTTCTTATTATTATTATATTTATTGCAGGAATCTATTGGCTCTTCACGATTATAATAACTTCTTGTTACACCGGATCGATCATGGCCTTCATTACTGTGCCCGTTTATCCTACAGCGATAGAGACCGCCGATCAGCTACTCAGAAAACGCTATCAAATTGCAACACTGGGTAACGTGGCGTGGTTGAATCGATGAAAGGAAAATAATAATAAAAATTCTTTTTCTTTTTTTTTTAACAAAACAAAATTGTTAAATAGAGCGATTTTCGTCGTGACCTTGACGATGAATTTAAATCGCCAGATCACGACGGATGGGAGAGATGGTTCAATTACACGAGGATGGACGATCTCGTGGCGATAAAATTATTGAAAAATCTTCAATACGTGCCGAGCGTCAAGGAAGGCGTGAGAAACGCGAGTCGGGCATATTTCTGGCCTTACGCTTTTCTCGGATCTCGCATTCTTCTCGAGTACATCGTACAGGCCGAGTTTGCACCCAAGTAAATTTAATTTACCAGTAAAACTAATTAATTACTTTTTCAATTAATTCAAACTATTTGTTTAATTAATTAATTAATTAATTAATTAATTAATTAAAAAAGTAATTCATTAGAAAAAATAAAAATTAATTAATTGATTAATTAATAATTAATTCAATTTGTTTGGAAATGAAACGGGCTGGTTTAAAATTGGTTACTTAGAAATATTTTAACGATCCATTTTTAAATAATTCTTCTTCATTATTTTTGCTGATTTTCTTTATTAAATCATTTTAATAACAACATTATTTTTATTATCGAATTTCAGTTGGTCGACGAAGAGATCCCTGATGCACATAAGCAACCAGTGTTTCGTGAAATACGGAGTGACGATAGTTTTATCCACGGAGTCGATTTATACCGAGTCCTTTGATAAAGTAATCGTTCGAGCTCGACAATCGGGACTTTTGGATAAAATTATACGCGACGTCGAGTGGGACTTGCAAAGATCCGCAACGGGACAATTATTATCGGTAAGTTCATCGTATATTTTTTTTAAATTTTAATCCTAACGTTTATTCTTATTTTTATAATTTTTTTCTAAATTTTGTAAATAAATGTTTGTGGTTTTTTGTTTTCAAGGTCACTGGCGCTCATAAATTGCAGCGAGCTTCGATACAAGAGCGACGATTAGCCCTCGACGACACGATGGGGATGTTTCTAATTCTGGGAGCCGGAACTCTCATGGGTTTTTTCGCTCTTTCGATGGAATGTTGCTTCCACGTAATCAAGAAACGTTGGTTCTCGAGAAATAACGAAGATAACTCCGACGTGACGTCGGAAGATTTGTACGAGCGAAATTTAGAGTTTTGGACAAAAGAGTACGAAAACGAGGAGAGCCGAACGTTTTCGGCAAAAAGCATCTAAATATATTCTAAAAAATTGGGCAAATGTTTATTTAAAACGTTCTAAAGAACGACGAAGTTTCAATTGAAAATGCCGGCTATCGATATTTTCATGGAGTTTGTAAACATAAAAAAAAATCGAGTACTAAGAAAAAAATGAAATAGAAAAATTGTTCAACAGCGACGTTCTTTTATTCATCAAGCTTGTTATTTCGTTGTAAATAAATAAATCTACCGACATTTACGAAGCGTTGGGTCGAGTGTCAAAAATATCGAACTTAGCCTTATTTTCGTCCTGGCGATGTTTCGCTTCGGGAAATTGGAAAATCTTTCGAGATTTTGTAATTCGTATGATCGACTCGAAAAATTTTGTCTCGTTCCTGGTAACGTATTGAAATTTGGTAAATTTGATAAATTCTACGTCGTAAAATAGCGATGGACGGAAAGAAAAAAATATTTAAATAAGTAAACGCGCTTGCTCAATAATTTGTTTTTTATTTTCTTTCACTTTATTTCCTCAGAATTAATTAAATCAAGACGATTAGCTCACACCGATGTGCCAGAGCCGAATTTCGACGAGTATCGAAAAAAAAGTGTCCAAGATCCCAACGTTCCGGCATATTGTAGCTCGGACGAGCGCAAGGCCGTCGCCTATGCCTTTCCTTTCGGTGAGAAAAAACAACAAAAGTATGAGCCTCGGATTCATTTAATTTAAATTCGTTTAATCTTTAGTTCATAATTTACTAATAAATATTTTAATCCACGTTGGATCATTCAATTTCGTAATTTTTACATTTTTCTTTCCAATTTTCAAAATTTATATGAGAAAAAAAATGATCGATCGATTAATCGATCGATACAGTTGCAGGTGTCGTTGGCTGGTATGCTTACAAATCAGTCTTGATCCATTACGTCATGTCCATGGCGCCATCTCGTGACGTATTGGCGGTAGCCCAAATCGAATTCAAACTAACAAACGTGCCCGAGGGCAAGGTTGCCATCGCTAAGTGGCGAGGCAAGCCGGTTTTTGTTTATCACAGGTATGTACAAGCAAGAGTGAAGGGCGGAGGGGGGTGAAGAGACGTAAATTTAAAAAAAGCCATTTACATCCAACCATGGGTGATGTCTCGGCCTTTTTTTCGTTGCCAATGAATAATGAGGTTAATAATAGACTACACGAGCGTAAAACACTAACAGGCAACACGTAGACAGTTATAAATAGTCGCGAGGAATTTATAACAGTTGTTAGGACGAAGGCACGAGGGCTTACAGAAGTTTTATAAGTATTGGAGGTTAATTCGGTCCGCTTATGCTCTCGAGGATGCTTATAGTGACGTGTAAATACAATTAGAGGAGGCTGGGAATTGTTATCAGTAGTCGCAGGACACTTATTAGTCACTCATATGCATTATTTGACTTATAATAATAATAATAATAATAATAATAATAAATAATATAATATATGATTTATATTATTGTAATATTTTAATACTATAATATATCACACATATTATTAAAATATTATAATAAATATGTATTATCACAAATAATAATAATAAAATATATAATATAATATATGATTTATATTATTGTAATATTTTTATAATATAATATATCACATATATTATTAGAATATTATAATAAATATGTATTATCACAAATAATAATAATAAAACGAGAACGATGATAAAACGTGGATGGACAAAATGATGTACGACTATATGAAAACGTTGGGTCGTTACAGATCACAGGAGACAATAGAACAGGAAAGGACCACCGACGTGACGGAGCTCAGAGATCCTGAAGCGGACGAGGCAAGAGTTCAACGACCTGACTGGCTCGTTGTTATCGGTATATGCACGCATCTCGGCTGTATACCGATACCAAACGCCGGTATCATACGAGGAGGATTTTACTGTCCCTGTCACGGTTCCCATTACGACGGTGCAGGACGAGTACGCAAAGGACCTGCCCCAACGAATCTCGAAATACCCCAGTACCATTTTGTCGACGACGAAACTTTGCTCATCGGCTAAATTACCCCAATTAATTTTTATTCGTTGCTAATAATATTGAAAAATGATAAAACAAATTAAAACAAAAAAATTCGATAAATGAAAATGGGTTTTTCTTTGTTTTTGAGAATTTTTCTTTATTTTTTTTCTTATTATTTTTGAGAATTTCTCTTTATTTACAAGCTACCCACACGTGTCCTCTCTTCGTATATACAGACCTGTCTACGCAGGAGATCGTTAATTAGGATAATTTCGTTTTTACTTTAATTCATTCGTTTATTTATTTTCGTTATCGTCGATAATTTTTTTCTCCTAATTTGTTCTTCTCTTTTTTTCGTACAAATTTGTATCGAATTATTGTCACTGATAACGATTTTGCACAAATAAGAGGGAAACAAAATTGCAAGATTTTTAACGGAATTGCCTGAAAAAAATTGTTTTTCTTTTTCACTCTCAAGATAAATTTGTTTTCTTCCGAATTAATTATTACTTGGAAATTCATGGAAATTCTTATTGAACGAGCTGCGATGATAAATAAATCGAGGCCTATGGTTTAAATAACGATAGATGGGCTAAGTGAAGGGTGGGAAAAAAAACATTGCACGGAGAGGAAAAAAAAGGTCAAATATCTCGCACGACGCGAGAGATTCGAGATGATTTTATGTATCGGTAATGTTACATTATCTTCGGTGGATATGCGATGTTTCTTGGTATTAAATGACTAGGGGTGGGAGGTGAAGGGGCTTTGGTGAAAGGTAAATGCGGCTATACGGATACCGAGAGCTCTTTTCGTATCGAGGCAAAATTATTCGACTCTCCGAACTTCTTCTTCTTCTCGATCCAACGTTGAAATCGATTTAGATATAATTTTATTTTCCCTCGTCGTACGTTCACGGGACGTGATGTCATGGCTTCGATACGTTCGAGGCTCTCGACGATGGCCTACTGGAGTCCTCGTTTTTTTTGTCCAAACTGAAAAAATGTTAATTCGATTTTAATATTAAAAAACATTGTTTTCAAATTTTGTTATTTTTTTGTTTTTTGTTATAATTAATTTTATTATTTTATTTTATGAATTTCATCAGTTTTATCGTTACCCATTGCTTCTCGAGCTTCGTTTGAACATGTCTGTTAGTTTTTTCTTCAAATTTCTCTTCTCGTGCTTCGCCTCTTCCGCCGTTATACTCGCCTCCGAACCGGAAGTCTGGTGATACGAAAAATACGTATAACGGTTAATTAGTTTTAATTAAAAAAAAAAAAGATTATTCTACGTAATTATCGAATTACCTGCATGGAATAATCGAAAGAAGCATTTGGATCGTCGACGCTCGCTGATTTTGTTAATTTCGTTGTTATTTTGCGAATTAAATTTTTATTGTATTTCTTGTCTCTTTGCAGCATTTCGCTCTTCGTCGAGCCACCGGATAATCGACTGAGCAGAAAAGTATAATATATTTTATATTATACTTTGAGAAAACAATCAAAATTAAACGACGTTCGAGAAGATTTTTTTTTTCATTACCTGTCGACACTCGAATCTCTTTGCATATTGAAGTGACGAGAGTCGACCTCGGAATCCAGAGATTGCATGCTCGAAACGTTGCTATCAGTGCCCCAAATCGACTGTAAAAAAATGTATAGTTTAATTTATCGATTTATATTATTATTATTCATATTCGTATTTCCCGCCATTTTTTTAAATTTCGTGCGATGCACAAGGACATTGTGAAGGTCATTATCATTATTTTGACAAAGACACTGATAGTCCCGATACCAAAAAAAAGAGCTTCGTGCATGATCGAAAATCGCTAAGGGATGAAATCGTAGAATTTTAGTTGTACGAGAAACGCTGATAATTTTATGAAAAAAACGTCTTGGAAATTAAAACTTTAATCCTCGATTGAAAAATTTTGCTTTTGCAAAATTTTCGCGAATTCGAGAATTTGTTTGCCCTTAATAACAACAGTATAGGAATTTAAGGGTAACAGGCCAAATCTTGTCTCTCAATTCTAGTTCGTTTGTGAAAAATCTAAAAATTAGCTGAATTACCTGATCCGTTTTTCCTGACGTTTGTTCCAGCGACAGACTCTTCCTCTTCAAACTCGGTTTGCTTCGACTCGGTGTCGATCCTCTTCCACTATCGTTATCGATAGATGTCGAGCTTAAAAAAAATCTTCGATAAATTTCTCTCGTCTCGACGATATTTTAATTTCCAAAATAAAAAGAGACTCACCGTTTGCCAAATTTCTTCGATTTCGAGACGTTACTGTCGTCGATAGCTTTCTTCGATTCCTGCAGTTCTTTCGCCACTTCCATCAGTTTCCCAATCGTGTATTCCAGTTTTTCTGTTCTACCTGCGAGATTCGTCGACGATCCTGCGACGATAATTTTTTTATTTTGTAAAATTAGAAACGGATTTTTTAAATTCCTGGATATTTTTTATTTTTCACTTTTGGTTGAAGAATTTAATTACCTCTAACGTCGTCTCTACTCTCGAGCATTGGCGACGATTCTCTCGATTTTGGTCCCTGAAATTAATCAAGTTTTCACTTTGTCATTGGTCAAGGTCAATTTCATTACCTTGGTCCTTCGAGGTGGCGTTGGTGTGTACGTGTCAGGCATTTTTCCATCGGTTTTATTAGGACTCAATTCTGGAAAGAGGCGCATCAAGTCGTCGACCTGTTGGAGCAAAACATTTACGTTCTTCGCCTCGGCTTGCTCGAGACGTCTTTTACTGGAAATAACGTCGCGCAGCTCCTCGCGTTCTCTCTCGTGACGCTCCTTTTCCCTTCTCATCTTCTCGTTACTGGTACGTAGCTTGGCATGAGCGTCCCTCAACTCGAGAAGGTCGCATTGCAACTATTGAAAAATTCAGATCGATCATTAAATTGTTATCAAATTTTTTATCATGAAAAATCTTCGTAGAATAAAATTTGTAAATAATTTAATTTTGAAATTAACCCCTTACCACATACAAAATGATATATAGCTTATAAAGTTTCTTTTTTTTTGTATGTATGTTAAAAGATTTCCTTTTTCAATTGATTTGCTTTGTTTGCAAAAATTTAAAGTTGATTTTGAAAAAAACAATTTTTGTTTACTAAGTGAGAAAAATAAAATAAATTTCCATTAAAAAAAAAACATTTGTCTATTCCATCCCTTCCATAATTCATGGAATAAGGAGTTAAATTGAAAATTAAGTCGAGTGTCGATTAAGTGGTTAGAATTATTTAAATTCATGCAATTACTCACTTCCACGAGTTTCTTCTTATTCTCGTCTTTCTCCTCGTCGAATACTTTCTTCAATTGATCCTGCCTTCTCTTGTTCTCAAGACGCTCCTTGTCACGCTCCCTCTCGACCTTTGAAAAAGCAGGAGGTGCGAGGCGAATAAATAGCAGCGTAATGCTTTCGACGCTATTGCCAATACCATGCCACATACTATAATATATATACTATATATATATATATATATATATATACTATAAATACTATATATATATATATATGTACTAAAGTGAACTTATAGTGAACAATTTTAAACCGTAGTTACTACGAGTCTCGTTCACGTGGTAAACAAGTACTTGGCAGGATGATTTTACCTCGAACAAAGTTTGCCTGAGATCTCTGGCGAGTGTTGCAGTCTCCTGCAACAATCTCTGTTGCTCCTCTCGCTCTTTCTGCCAGGCCAGTTCCATGCGAACTTTCAGACCTGGAATCTTTGTTCTTCCACTTGCCAGCAAACGCTCCTCCTCCAACTAGAACGATTTTTATTTATGGGATCGAAATTATCGGTATCGATATATCAATAATGATGAATAAAGTCATTATCGTTGACCTATATTCGATAACTATGTGAATTATTGCACAACACTTTGAGCTCTTGTGATTTGATGCAGGATGTTTTTGATGCAGGATGATTGTTCTAAAGCATTACATATTTACGTTTGAATAATCTTGTTGAAAATATTGAACGATCGAATATTTTTCAAATCATCAGAAAAAATAAATTCTAATAATTCTTTCGTACAAATGTTGTTTTTAATGAAAAGTATAAAGATTGTAAATTTTCGAAAGAAATATTGTCTTTATTTATGAAAAAAAAAAATGTTTTTGGGAGGAAATAGAAAATTTTACAAAGAAAGGAAGGAACATTTTATCAGATAGATAATTATCGTCTCTCGCGGGTAAAAATTAATCGGTACATCCAAATTTAATCATACCTCGTTGATCCTGGACTGCATCTCGGCAAGTTTAATCTGCCATCCTGATTTTTCGGAAACGAGTTCGGTCTTGAGTTTAGAAGCCTCGAGTCTGCTCTCGGACAATTCATCCTCCATGCAACTAATTTGTCTCTCGAGACCGGAAACGTTGGTCGTCGATGAATTCTCGTCGTCCTAAAAAATCATGAAAAATATGAAGGAAAAAAAAAGAATAGGAAATATCTCATGGACATTCTCTCACGTTCTCGATTTCATCTTGGAGGTAAAAAAAAATACAGATTCGACTTTAATATCGTTCGATGTCTCACCTCGTCCGATTTTCCAGTCGACGTCGTCGACTGTCGACGTTGCCTCGCGACTTTTAAATCGGCGATGGTTCTCTGGGCTCCTTCGAGCATGTGCTTGTACGTGTCGCGTTCTCTCTTGTACCGTGAGAGCTGATTCTGTATCGATTGTATCTCGTCGTTTATCGCCTTTATCCTGTGCTCGTAACGTAATTTAGATTGCGCTATCTCTGCCTTTTTCGATTTCTCGGCAGCGGCTTGGGCGTTCTTGGCTTTTTTCACTTCGGCCTGAAGAGCGTCCGTGTCCGCTGTGAAATTTCGCTGTACCTTCGACACTGCGTTGTAGTCTTTCAGCTTGCTCGTCAGATCTTCGTTCTAAAAATTTTTGTTTGAATTAAAATCGTTTTTTCGAAATTAAGAAACATTTTTTGAAGTAACAAACTTTGTGTTTATTAAATTTGTTTAAATGTAAAATTGAGTAAAGTTTGCAAGTTTATTTTGAAACGAGGAGAACGTTCTCACGATTTTTCTCCCATCGGAAATTTGATCCTTCAGGGAATTGTTTTCTTTCTCGAGCCGAGTTATTTCTTCCCTCGCTTCTTCCAGCTGGAAGTTGCTCTGCGATCGTTCGAGCTCCCGCAATTTTTCCTGGAAGTGGAATACGCAGTTTTTGATTAATTATTTTGAATTATAAATTTTTTATTTCTAATTTCTATTTTTAAAAAAAATGTATTTCTCGTTTCGTTAATTTTTTATTCGAGTTTTAGTCACGACTGACCTCGAGTCGAGACTTTTCTTTGGTCCAATTGCTCGACTGAGTCCTGATACTTTCCTGAATTGTCTTCAATTCATTTTCTAGGCTGCTCAACTGTTTCTTCTGTTCGAAATTTTTGCTGTGACAGAAAATTACGATAAATAATTATAATAATTAATCTCTCGTCGACGCGATTTTTCTTTCACACCTCTCTAGAGCAAAATCTCACTTTTCACCTGTTTAGTGTCTGATTCTCTTTCTCGATACGTTCAGTCGACTCCACGAGCTTGCCATGCTTCGTGTTCAACTCGTCGTACCTCTCGAGGTTCCTCTTAACTTCGTCCTCGAGACCTGACGAAAATAATAATAATAATAATAAATATTATATATTGAAAATACAAAAATTTCAATATTTCCAAATAATTTTCCAATTTTTTTGACAAATATTTCTAAATATATTCCAACGAATTGTGTAAATATATATTTTTAAACATTATTTTTCAATGGTGAAAAAATTGCCCACTGGAAATTCGGTCGGTGTAACTTTGCTTCAGCTCGTTCATCTTTTTAGCATTGATCCCAGCTTTTTCCAACGACGCGACTTTTTTTTTCAAATTAGCAACGTCGTTCTCCCTGTTCAATTTGTCCTCCTCGGCGTGTGACTTGACGTTGTCGCGTTCCTTCTTGACTTCAGCGAGCTCGGCAGTTATTTTGGCAAGTTTGAACGACGACGAGGACTTGGAGGTCTCCAAATCCTGCTTGGCTCGTTTTAGCTCCCCGTCGAGCAGAGCTTTCGTCTGTTCGACCTGGACCCGGAAATTAAGAGAAAAAAAATCCAAAAAAAGGGGGAAAAAATCAAAACGTAAAAAATTGGATTTTTCGTTTGGCCAAGTGCCAAGGGGTGTGGGGTCTTTGTTTCGAAAAGGGACTCAAGCTCCAAATCGTATAGGCTGGAATGCTCACGGAAACGATCGTCTTCGACATTCGGATCTCTCGGTCCGCGGACAAGGACAAATCGTCCTGAATCTTTTTACACTTCTCCTTCTCGACAGACAATTCTTTTCTCAGCTCACTCACCATCGTCTCCATTTTTGCTGAACTCTTCTCCGTTGTCGTGGCCATTTCTGTCGATAAATAATGTTATTTAGAAATTAATTGGATAACATTAATTACAATGACATTGACAATAAACAAGGTCAAGTATAGTGGTGATGATTTTTTTTTTTTTTACGAAAAATAATTTTTCTGCAGACAATTGATAAAAATGAACATAAAATAATCGATAATTACCCAAATCCTTTTTAAGCTTTACAACTTCGTTGTGAGTTTTGAGTTTCTCGGCCGAAAATGACAACAATTTCGACTTTAGTTTTTCCTTCTCCTCCTGAAGCTTCGTTTTCTCAGCGTCCCAAGCTTTTCTCTCCAATTCCCTCGCAACGACGGAATCCTCCAATTTTGTCTTCACTGAACATAGTGAAAAGAAAATTTGTTGGAAAATTTATATTTTTTTGAAGAAAATAATTTTCAGTAATTTTTTAATTCGACGCTAGATAATTCTTACGGCTTTGAGCGTCGGCATTTTTATTGTCGCCAGTGAGTTTGCTCGTCTCCAGTTTCTTCTTCTCTTTCTCAATCGCCAATTCCTTCATCGTATTTTCCAATTTCAATTTCAAAACTTCGTGCTCCTTCAACAATTTTTCATACTTCGCATTGTTGTCAGTATTTTTCACTCCCGCTGTGTCGATATCTTTGCCCTCGATTATACTCGCGAAAATTCCAAAAACGTCGCCTGAAATTTTGTGCAAAAATCCCATTAATTTTTTTTATAATAAAAAATTTTCGTTTTTTGAGAATTTTGAGTTTTTTTTTTATTTTTCATATCACTCACCGATTTCTTTCTCCATGTCCTCGACCATTTTCTTCAATTGAACTTTCGTAGTAAAATCGGACGAGGCTTTTTTCTGATTTCGATTTTTGTACTCGTTGCCAAATTTCTTAAGGACGTCCTCTATCCTCTTTACCTCGTCGTATCGTTTCTCAAGCTCTGTCTTATCGGTCTCTAATTGTTCGGCCTTGCGTTCGATTTTTCTCAACTTGAACGACAATATTCGACAATTTTTGTTCGACTGCTCCAGACTTTTTCTCAAACTCGTGTACTCGTCGGCCTGTTCCTCCCTGAAATTGTCCTGCATCTCGTAAATCTCTTCCTCCAAATCTCTTATCTCCTTCTTCATGTCCTCGTTCTCGTCCATTAAACTTTCGCAGAGCGTCTCGGCCGCTTTCAGCTTCGAGCGAAGCTCCTCGTTCGCTTTATCACGTTCGCTTCTTCCTACCCTCGAATTCGTCTCTCGCTCGAGATGTTTTATCTTCGTCGCGAGACCGGTCTTTTCTTCGCTCAATGCTGACAATAATAAAAATGACAAAAAAAAAAGATCAAAATTACAACAAAAGTTTTTTTTTTCAATTTTTTCAAAAATTATTATTTAGCGAATATTGAAAAAAAATTGATTAAATCGTTTGAATATGATATTTTTATTATTAATTCAGTTTTTGTGAAAACGAAAGTTAAAATATATTCTTCAGAACAGTGGAAATAAAAAAGTCGAAATAATAAAAATATATTTTTTAAACAAAAACAAAAAAAAAAATATATATATATATATATATATATATATACAAATGTTGTAATTTTTATCGTTTTTTCGTCGTTACATAGAAAATGTAAGAAAAAAATTGTAACCTACTTTCGTTTTTCGCCTGGAGTTCCTTAACGATTTTTTGAAGTTTGGTCAGCTCGTTGCTCGAGCTTTTCGAGGACACGGTGTCAATGGTCGCCAAACGACGCAACAAAATGTCACTCTTTTCCCTCTCGACCCTCTCGCATCTTGCTTTCATGTCGTTCAACTGTGCCCTGAGTTTCTCAATTTCGTTCTGTAATTAAAATTAACCGTCGCATTACGTTCATTTATCCTCACGAGAAACAGACGTAACGTGCGATTTCAAATTTGACTTGATTACATTTTCCACCTCTAATTATCATCGCCCTCGGAAAACCCCTGTTAATTAAACATTCAAAGATCGAAAGAAACATTAAAGTTTTTAAATAAAAGGATAACAAATAAATCAATTAAAATTTTTGGAAAAAAGGAAAATCCCCCAAAAAATTGTAACTTTTCAATTCATTATTTCTTATTCAATTTTATTTAATTGAAATCTCCTTTATGGCAATAAATTGAAATATAATGAAATATTTACAAAATTTTTAATTAAAAGATTGTAATTTATTTATTTTGTTTTTAATAAAAAATTAACAAATTTTCATACCTTTTCCGTTTTTCCTCCTTTCTCCGACATTCCGTCTTGGCCATCGTCGTTCTGACCGTTGTTTGCTTTGTTCGCCAGATCGTTGGGTCTCGGTTTTCTCACTTTTATAATAAATTCAACGTCGTTTTCGGAATTGGTCCCGTTGCTATTGTCGATAACGCCTTTGATTTGCAATTTTTGAGGTCTCTCGAGCAACGTTTCGTCGATCGAGTGACGACGATAATTATAACTGTCGGACTGCGAACCGGCGTAATTACGCGTTCTCGTTGACGTCGCGAGATTCGTCTCGGCCTTTGAGAAACTCTCCTGTGATTCCTGGGTCACGTCTAGTGCCGAGCTCCAGGTCAACGAGGTCGTCGATTTTGGCGAGGATTTTGCATCGTCCTTCGTCAGGTTCGAAGTCGATGCCCATGTTCGTCTCGACTCGGGACTTTCGCTCGAACTAAAAACAACACAAAGAAAACAAGAGGTAAATAATTTTAAAAAAAATCACAATTTAATAATTCGAAAATTACAAACGTTGGTAATTGAAAAATTTACAAATTTGGGATTTGAAAAATTGGTAAATTAGAAAATTGAAAATTGAAATTTTTATATTTGATATATTTAAGATCGTTTGAATTTTGTTTTGTTATTCATTATTAAAATTTGATTCGTCGAAGTTTCGTCCTACCGGCCTGAGGACGGTTCCCACGATTTAGCCGAGAGACTCGGCGACGAAGCTGTCGTGTCTTTCAGATTTCCTCTCTTTCCAACGTGGTCCTTGTAATCTCTGAAAAAAAACACACGAATAGAAAAGAAAAATGAATTTTCCAATCAAACGTAACATAAAATTCGAAACGACTACACGGGGTTTCAGATACCCCAAAGCTCAAGAAAATATGGCAATTACCATTAGTATTTGCCATATTAAATTAATTCCCAACCGAATTAAGAGTTTTGGCATGAGAGTTATCGGAATCGCGGGGTAATTCGGGTCACCCAATATTTCCAACAGTAAGAAATTCAACTCGTTCAATTACGTTCCATAATTTTTAAAAACAGTAAAAAATACTTCGAGAATGATTTTCAGCCGTTACGTTTTCCATCTTTGCAAGATTTTCACGTAATTTACAAAACAAGTTTAGTATCGAAAATATGCAAATCGGTAAAAAGTACAAAAGTAATAACACACATCGTTAGTTCGAGGTCTGTAAATGATAATTGGCAACCTAGAGTAATGGACGAGTCGCGTATTAAAAAAAATAAATAAAAAAAAATTAGGCTTACGCGTTGCCATAACTTTCGTCGTGAGCCCGACTTATTTCTCAATTCTTTTTCGTAAATATTCATAAATCCGAGACTCGTTCATAAGTGAAAACTACGTATTACGTGATTTATCGAACTATAATTAACGCTCTAATGACTTTAAACGGAGTAACTCGCGGTGCCCTCGGGGGGTACGGGCAATGCGGGTCATTGAAACATTTTCTTTTCGTTCGCCAAAAGAGTGTAACGCGACGTTCCCTTCACTCGAAGACCTTCCAGCATTCGCGTCGGACACGATAGACTCAATTCCGAGCTTGAGTTGGCGAAGAAACAAAATTTAACGAAATTTTTCCTTAGGCGACCCGCATTACCCCCATCGACTGGATACAAAGCTTCCTGGCGTTCCCAGAGGCTAATTTCGAAGTAAAACCGGCAACATTAAATAATTTCGAACGTTGGGGAAACACAGTACTCCATTTTGAACATTGGGTCGAAAATCTGTCTAGCTTCTGGCCAGTAAAAATTTATCTCCGACAGAGATTGACGAATTTTTCCTTACGTGACCCGCATTACCCCCAGCGTTCAATTTACGAATTCCTGACGTTCCAGAAGGTCAATTTCCATTTGTAAATATTGAAAATGACGAAAAAAAGACGATCTTTGTAAATTTTTTCCGAAAATCTTCAATTATACTCGAATTATTTTCGAATATTTTTCGAACATTCTGAAAGTGTTTTCTGGGATAAAGGGTCGATTTGTGTTCTAGCTGAAAATTGAATTTATGTGGAACGTGGAGGAAAAAGAGAGACCCTCGCTTCCTATGTTTCTGCATATTTTTGCTCATCCACCCTTCCGCAGCGATGTTCCCACTTTACTCGCCATACAATGGTACACGCTGTTAACAAGTAGGGAACGCCAAGCTCGGCAGTTTAACTCGCGTTTTATCGAACGATCGGTAGAGTGAACTCAATGGCATATTTTGCGTACGTTAAGAAGGTTCGAACGTAAGATAAATAAATTCACGTTTTACGCTCGTGAACGCTTTTGCCGGTATCACGCCTCGTTGAAAATTGGTACAGCGAGTTTCGCGCGAGGTTTAATCGTGATATAGTGAGAATATTATTTTATTCGTAAATCGGGGTAAATTGGGATATTTAAAAAATTTATTTGTGTTATTTAAATCGAGGATGACATTGTGAGGGTGTTGAATTATTTAACAACGAATATTATAGGGATTGCTATTTTTTAGAATAAATTGCGAAACGATAATAAAAATTAATTGGGTTAAAATAGGGGATGAAATTTGAAAATTGGTACAGCGAGTTTCGCGTGAGATTTAATCCTGACATAGTGAGAATATTATTTTATTCGTAAATCGGGGTAAGTTGGGATATTTAAAAAATTTATTTGTATTATTTAAATCGAGGATGACATTGTGAGGGTGTTGAATTATTTAACAACAAATATTATAGGGGTTGCTATTTTTTAGAATAAATTGGGAAACGAAAAGTTAATTGGGTTAAAATAGGAGATGAAATTTGAAGGGTGTTAGAATATTAAACAAAAATATGATAAGGATTTTTAAAAAAACTGTCAAATGATAAGATTCATTTAGGTAAAAGGGGGTTAAAAATTTTTGTTTAGTGTTACAGGCGTTATAATTGTTTGAATGATAACAAATAGGGGATGAAATTGTGAGGGTGGTAAATAAAATAATTAATTCAACGGTGATGACAATTTTCAAAATAAGTTGTAAAATGACGAAAAAAAACTTGAAGAATAGGGGATGAAATTATAACCTCGATTTTCAAACGTAAATTCGTGCTTTCATATGTACCTGAAACAGCGTTTACATCGCGTTGGCCATCGAACCTGGGGATGAAAACCAAGGGGACACAGTGTGTCCCCTGTGACAGAACCGTACGTCTTGTGATGCATCCTAAACGATATTTCCGAACCATCAACCATCGTTGCAAATATCATTTTTTTATCAATAATGAATTAGTGGAATTTTGCGAAAAGAAATCTTTTTTTTTCTAAAGGATATGCAACTTTTCACGTCCCAGCCCTTCATGTCATCGTCCTTTCACATTTCAATAACAATATAACGTCAACATGCGTCAAAATTAATAAAAAAAGAAATTTGTTCATTTTTCAAAAATCATGAAAAATTCAAAAATCAACATTTTTTCAAAATTTCCACCGCCCAATGTTTATCGTGTATTTATCTCGTATTAAATTTCATTTAAAATCAATATGAAAAACGTAAATAATCTCGAGTGATTCACGAAGTAAAGAAGAAGAAAATAGAAGAAACCGCGACAATATTTTTCGCGAGGCTAGTAAACGAAACGTCGCGATGGTGGGTTATGCTTACGTTATTCTCGAACGCTGGTCGAGACGTTCGCTCAAAGATCTATCTTTGGCTCGATCATAGTGAGATTTAGTGCGCTTGAATGACGATAGTAAATCCCCAACGTATCCGGGTATCGCACCAAACGAACATCGGCGTTAATCGTCACGACGCGATCAATCGATTTTTGATCTTCTCTATATAAAATTATATTTTTCATTAAACAACCAAAGAAAAAATAAAATAAATAAATAAATAGAAAACCCGACGTGAATTATATAATCGTTCACTAAAAACTTCACGTCGCACGTAAACTTTGCACTTCGCGCACTTGGTCACTCGCGAAAAAAATTCACTCGAGAATTTCTCGATTAATTCGCGGTTTCTCTTTTTTTCTCTCCGTTATTCTTTTTTATTTTATAATTAAAAAAGACAAAAAAAGAAAAAGAGACGAGCTTTCACTTACGTAACGAGCGCATCTCGGTTCTAATTCGTCGGTCGCGTCTTCGTCGACGATGACGAGCGTCGCGACGACGTGGCTCGCGGGTATCGCCGGTTCTCCGGACTAACCGCGTCCCGTCTCTCTAACCCAAATGCAGCGTTCGACGCGATTAAATTTATCCCCGGGATTGCGGTGCGAGGGTTTTAGCTAGCTGCTTTCGAGCTTCGTGTCTCGGTCACCAACTTTGCGCGCCCTCGTCCGCCGGTCGGCCACTTTGGGCCTCGATCGCGCCAAATTGAAAGATCAAACGAATAAAAAATTGGGCAACCGCTGAAACGCGTTTTAACTCGATTTTGCAAAGAGCCGGAGAGAATTTGAACATTTTGAAAAAAAAATGAGGGTCGCTACTGAGCTTTTTTCGAGGATAGAGGATGATTTTTAAAATTTTGAAAAATTATTGAAAAATTCCCTAGATCGTTAACGTCAACGTCGGAGAAAATTCTCTATATGGTGAATTCTAAAATGGCAATTTCGCGTATGGTGAGAAAATCTCGATTTGGTGAAATTTGTACTACACAAATTTTCATCTAGTGATTTTTTTAAATAAAAAGTCACTAGGGAAGAAAATAAATTAAATTGCAGAAATTGTAACAGTAAATTCTTTGTACCTATATTCCCCTAGAATTTACCTTCCTAGGGACTTTTGATGTTTTCTAAAAAATTCAAAAATCAATTTGTCCCTCGCACATAAATTTCATTCATCGATGACTAAACATCTCAAAAGTTCCTAAGATTTTCATAACTACCCTCGAAAAAACAACCCTTAAGTGTCGAAAAACTTTTCCAATTTCAAAAAACCTAAAAATTATCTTCGTTTTTTTTCCAAAAAATAAACAAAATAACAAAGTAAAAAACAAAATTTCATTATTAAAAAATTACCGCAAGATCGTTATTTATGTTTTCCCCTCCAGAATTATAACGTCTTGATTAAATTTTGAAAAATTTTCTTATTTTTCATTTTTGTTTTCAAACACAAATTAGTCCAACCTCTGCCCATAAGTCCTTTCACGTCGACAGTCGCAGCTACGTTCTCGACTACGTTGGCTCGTATACCTCGTTACAATCGGGTCTCGATTCTCTCGTGTCTCAGGGGTGTACGAGAGTCACGACGAGACGTATATTATTCAACGATACAGTGGGAATCAAGGAAAACGAAAGAGCACGACGAGAGGAAGGGAGAGAAAAATATACGAGAAAGTATGTAGGAGGATAGAAGGCGAGCGTGCGTGCACGTTTGGTTCGTTGCCAGATTATATATTTATCTCTAGGATATATATAGGCCATGGGTCTCTCTCGCTCCTCGAGGGTGCGAGAGTGCCCGAGGAGTTCCGTGCGGATATAACGGAGCGTGGCGCACACGCGACGACCACGCGGACTCCGATGAGTTGCAAAATTCTATTTATTTTTCGTATCACCAAAAATGATATTTAAATTAATTTAATTTAATTGAATTACAATTTAATGTGATTTAATTTGATGTAATTAAATTTAATATGTTTCAATGTAATTAATTTAATTGAATTTATTTTATTTTATTTTCAGAAGTTTTGTTTTATTAATACGAGAATAAATCTTCGGATCGATAAGAAATTTATCCATTTAATGGATGAAACTATCGTGACGCACAGAAACGGACAGAGTCTCGCCAATTTCCGCAATTCTCGTACCAAAAAGGAATAGAGTGTTTTTCCGCTTCTTTATATAGAGCATAAAACCAGCCACGATCTCGAGAGACATTCTTCGAGCTTGGCTGTCTCGTTCCGGCAATACCCGATTCTCGCTTATCGACGCAGTACCTCTCTCTCTCTCTCTCTCTCTCTCTCTCTCTCTCTTGGGAGATTTAGCAAGTAGAATCTCGTGGCGGTGGTGCGGCATTGAAAAAATAAATTCATGAAACCCATATAACGTTTCGATGAACACGCGGTCCAGTCGAATATAAAACAAACGAAAATTCGACCTCAACGATCAACCCGGAAGTTGGCGAATTATTCATCGAAAATGAACGAAAAACGTGAAATTTCACAACTAATATTGTTTTGTTTTATTAGTAACTGCTTAAAGACCACGCGAATATGATTTTTGTATTCTACGGAGAATTTTCGAGGACGACATAAACCTAAAAAGTAATTTTTGAAAAAACATAATAATTTCCAGAATTATTTGGCACAAGGAAAAATATTATCGTGAAATTGTAAATTTGGTGAAAATGAATGAAAGTGTTATTACGGATTAATGTAGAAAAATATAAGAATAAAGATAGAATTTATTTTGTCCGCGAGTTTTAGATATTTGTTTTTTAAATAAAGAAACGATGACAAGTGCTCCAAATTCGGAAAACCTCCATAACAATGAAGGAGGAGTTGGAAAAATAGCTTGTGAATGATTATTTGTAAACAAATTTCTAACGAACCAAATGCATCTTTTCTCCCCCTCTCTCATCCCTTCCAGCATTAATGCCGTTGTGTAACAAAAGGGGAAATCCGACGAAACGTTAATCTTAAGGTACAAATTATTATTTAAATTTTGTAAGCTTAATGTATATAGTATAGTGTTTAAATATTTCTTTGACATAAAAATTCGTGATTTTTTTAAATTTTATTCGCATTATTTAAAGAATCCTATGTGCGAATTAATTATGTTTTGCATTCGTGTTACCTGAAAAGGTATATTCTAATATGTTGATTTCAATTTCATTTCGATGAATGAGATTTTTCAATTTTTAAATGGATTAGTTTTATTGTAATTGAAAAACAAATTGTAGAAACATATTTCTAGTAAGATAATTCTTCATGAGAGTCCGAGAGGATAGACGCTGATCGAGAATGCTTCTGCCTCGGATATCCCATTTGCGTGTGCAAAAATAAACACGCTCACTACGGACGCGATACGAAATATCGTTAAATACGACGATACTCGATAGGACGAATATTTCGCAATGTCGATCGTTTCTCTTTGTTTTTTTGTCTTCTTTCTCTTCTTTCTCTCGATGGAAAATTATTCGACGGGTTTTCAGCGAATTTTCTCGTAATTTTTCGCCAGTTCAAATAATATTTACAGACGAATCAGACGACCAGTTGCATTTCCTTTTTATTGCAGAATGGCAGTGTATCTGTATATCAGGATAAGGAATGATGATCGACTTTCGTAACAATATCTTTATTATATGTAGTTTTATTATAAACGTATGCGACGCGCTCGTGCGGTGGTTTTCGTACAACTGATGACGCTAAGACGCGTGACGCACTCGGTTATCGAAAGACGGACAAAAGAATAGGGTGCGGCAGTCACCGCACACTGCGCCGTCTTCGGACCTGTATCGCAAATACATAAAGAGAGCAACGGCGATCACATCACGGGATTTACAACACTTTTCAACGTTGATAATTTTTTCTGCAATTCTTCGATATGTCTTGCCAATATTGTGTTACGCTCCCGAAGTTCCAAGCATGGATCTGATATGGAAACGCACTCCTCAGAAACGTTTCTGCAAAATCCTTCGGGACATTCGCAGCGCGAATAGGTCGTCTGGAAGTAAAAAAATGATCACGCGACGAAAAATAATCGTATTTTTTCTTTTTATGTTAAAGTCGTTGGATTATCGCGAGTTTTTCTTACCTCAGTGGGGCTGCGGTGGCGAGGCAACGGTGGCGAACAGCGAGCGTCGATATATCTTCCGGATTCGCTCCAAATCTCGTTGGCGCCACAGACGTGCTCACCGCGGTCGTAATCTTATTCTAGAGGGATGTATTCCGTCGTCGTCTCCGCCGATGCGTCGTATACGCAATCTGCATATAGAAACAAAAATCGTATTGATCTCAATTTGTAACACAGGTTCTTTTTTTCTCATCGCCGAAAGTTTTTAATTTTTACCCATAGCGATCGCTACGACGATGAACAATAGGAAAGTCCCGTAGCGAACCATTTCGATGGATATTTCTTCTGTTTTTGCTTATTTCGCTCGTCAGTTGACGTTCAACGTACGATAGAACGACGAGAAAGACTCGGCTGGCTTTATATACAATTTCATCGGGGAATAAGAGTAAATGAAGCTTCCATTAATATTCACACTATTATCGCTTCGAAAACAACTGCGTACTTAAAATGTTTGAACGTTAAATTTATCGCCTTATGTCGGGTACGAACTTTATCGATACCAGAGGTGGAAAATTGTAACGACAGAGAGCACGTGGGTCAATCGAACGTTAATTTGTCTCTTCGCTCGACGTATTTTTAAACGAGCGAGCGAATAAATAATTCGAATTAGCAATTTACTAGATAAAAGACGCGACAAGATTTTCAAAAAAATGTCGCGTGTTCAAGCGTGTAGGGTCCGTAGGTTCATCCGTATGGAATTGCTTATCGACGAGTGGGATTAATTCACGAATATAGGATTCTATTCGAGAGAAAGTTAGCTCGTTAGATGCTCGTTAGCGTTAGCTCGTTAGTTAGCTCGTTGACGCTTCGAGTTAATTGCAGACGAGAGCTTCTTCGCGTTTTTTTTTATCCTTGCTCGTGGACAAAAAGAATAATTTTCTCCACATATGGACACGATTATTAGGTAAAGAAGAAAAAGAGAAAGCAATGGGGTAATACGGGTCACCGATATTTTTCATCCCTTAAGGCTTTGAAGCGCGATAAGAAATTTTATGATATTTCCAGCACGTGATATGTTTTTCGTGGAGGAGAGAAAAAGGTTTTGTATTATATTTTTTTTTTATATATTTTTTTATTACACAAACATCGCCCTCGAGAGACTCGCTCGAAGAACTTTTCGCGGCGGAGCGGGGTAATTTTAATCTATACACTCTTTCGGCCTATCTCGCTCACTCAACGAAACGTGGCAAGTTTTATTTTTTTACTTGATTAGTGCGTTTACTCAGTCGCCGCTCGCTTTATAAATTACAGAAATTTACGCTAATGAAATAATTTATCGCGACAATTTTGTATTTCTTAGCCTCGATATTATGCGATCGTGACAAAAATCTGTCGATCCATTTTACCAACCCTAGACCATCTTCTCTATCTTAGAGCACACACCGAAAAAATGTCGAACGCTTGTCTTTATTTTTTTGTCTTCTTTCATCTCGTTTCTCTCCATGGATAATAATTCGACGGATTCAGTGATTCGAATTAACGATCTTCTCGTAATTTTTCACGGGTTCAAACAATATTTACAAAATAATTCGACGGTACGTCGCGTTATTTAAAAAATATTTATTTTAAAAAATATTTCGACGGAAAATTGTCGTAATAAATGTTCATTAATTAATCGAGAGCAAAAATATTATTATTTTTTTTAAATATTTTGTTGTTTTTTTGTTTGTTTGTTTTTTTAATGAAACAACGTGGACCGTGCGCTTTACTCGTGAGTGATAATCGAAAATTTTAGGCCGACCACCGAGTCGACCAGTTGAAGAAGGCTACCGATAGGATACAGAAGGAAATCGAGGAAGTCACCGAGCGGGAACACGAGCTCAGGAACGTCGGTAGTATTAAAACTACGTCGGACGAGAACGTCGACTCCAAGGTCATTATTATTATTATTATTATTATTTTATTATCATTTTTATTAATTCAATATTAATATAAAAAATGAGTAAAATAACCGTTAATTTTTCCCCGAATAACAAAATTTCTTGAAAATTTATTAAATTGGGCGCAAATGAGAAATAATAATTTGTCGATATTTATTTGCATTATTTAATTCTCGTTCCAGGAATAAAAGTTTCTCTGAAAATTTATTAAAATCCAACGAGATAAGCAAAATCGAAATTTATATATAACTTTTTTTTGACATTATCGAATATTCTGTCTTCTTGTAAAAATTATTAACGTGGCGCACGTTCGAATATTCAACGCCGGCACAAATATCGTACGATACTAAAATATAATTTACGATGCAAGAATGTAGACAGAAATGAAAAGTTTCCCGTAGTTCAGAGAATTGGGTCGTATTAAAAGAGAAAAAATAGAAGAAGAAAAAAATCGACAGGTATCACGAGTGTTAAGAACACCTGTGCAAATTTCCACTGAAAAAGACTTCGTTACTGAAGCATTTTTCGCATTACCCCGAAATTCCTGGTCTGAAATGGTTGAAAACTTCTGGTAATCCTCATTATCGATAGATTCTCAATTTTTGATGATTTTACATTGAAACTACCCACGAATTCGTGATCAGCGAGCAATTTCCGATCAACATAGATTCTTAGAGCTTGAAAAACGATCGAAATTCGGAAAAATTTAACACTAGATTTACCACATCAGACAAAATGAGTGTTGGTATAATGGAAAAAGAGATGGTTTCAAAAAGAGCTGGTAGATCTAGTGTTTCTGTATCAGCGATTTCGATGGGTATCGCGAAACCTCGAAAAAATCGACTTTTCGCGAAGCTGTATCTCCGTTCTCGTTCGTCCTACAAAAAATTTCACGAGCAATTTTTTAAAGAGCTCGCCGAGAGCAGACGAATTTTGAAAATCGCCGGGGCCGACAAATTTTGAAAACGCCCATAACAATGAAGGAGGAGTTGAAAAAATGGCTTGTGGATGAATGGCGTCGTATTATCACGGATTATTGGCAAAACATTATTTTCAACGTGCCAACCCAATTTATTCAGGTTGAGACATTATATTGGATGAACATTATTTTATTTTTAGTTACAGTTTGTGTTTAAACGTATCTCTTCGTTGAGCATTACCGACTTACCGAGTAACGTACCGCATGCATCTTCTCTCCCCCTCTCTCATCCCTTCCACTATTAAAGTCGTTGGTCAGTTCGAAAAAATTTAATTCCCTTACACAAGGTATTAATCTTAAGGTACAAATCATTATTTAAATTTCGTAAGCTTAATTTATATAGTGTTTGAATATTTTGTTGACATCAAAATTCGTGATTTTTAAAAATTGTATTCGCATTATTTAAACAATCGTACCTAGGTGCGAAATAATGATGTTTTTGCGTTCGTCTTACCTGAAAAAGTATGTTCTAATATGTTGACTTCGATTTCTTTTCAATGAATGAGATTTGTCAATTTTTAAATGGATTGATTTTACTGTAATTGAAAACAAAATTGTAGATATATGTTTCTAGTAAGACAATTGTTCGGGAGTGTCCGAGAGGATCGACGGTGATCGAGAATACCTCTTCTTCGGATATTCCATTTGCGTTTCCAAAAATAAATAAAGAAAAAATGTTTCCGCGATTCCTGAATCGATAACGGACGGCCACGCTCGCTATGGACGCGATAGGAAATAACGTTAAACTCGATGCGTTTTCTTTATTTTTTTTCTCGTCTTTCTCGTCGTTTCTCTCGATGGAAAATTATTCGACGTGTTTTCAGTGATCAAAATTAACGAAGCTTTGATTTTCTCGTAATTTTTCGCTCGTTCAAATAATATTTACAGACTCCGTTCGAAGATTATTGTGTTATGCCGTCCAACTCGTCGATGGATCTGCTATGGGGACGCACTGTCGATAATCGTTTCTACAAAATCCTTCGGGACATTCGCAGCCCGGAAAGGTCGTCTGGAAGTAAAAAAATGATCGCGCGACGAAAAATAATCGTATTTTTTCTTTTTATGTTAAAGTCGTTGGATTATCGCGAGTTTTTCTTACCAGAACGCTGCTGCGGTAGCGAGGTCTCGGTGGCGAACAGCGAGCGTCGATATATATTCCGGATTCGCTCCAAATCTCGTTGGGGCCACAGACGTGCTCACTGAGGTCGGCGTCATCGTATTCTGGAAGGATGTCTTCCGTCGTTGTTTCCGCCGACGCGTCGTATACGCAATCTGCGTCGTGAAACAAAAATCGTATCGATCTCAATTCGTCTCACAAGTTTTTTTTTCTCATCGTCGGAAATTTAAAAATCAAATATCAAAACTCACTCGCGACCCCCGTAGCGACCGCTACGACGATACAAAATAGTAAAAGTCCGCAACGAGCCATTTCGATGGAATTTCTTTTTTCTGTTTTTGCTTATTTCGCTCGTCAGTCGATGCTCGAAGTACGATATAATGACATTGAAAGACTTAGAAGCTTCCGGTAATATTGACACAGCTATCGTCTCATTATCAGATACAGCAGTGCCGTTAAAGTGTTTGAACATTAAATTTATCGTCGTACGTCGAATATGACCGAGTAAACGGAGCAATCGAGTCAAAAAATAAAACTTGTCGCGTTTCAGCGAGCGAGCTAGACCGAAAGGGCGTCTCGTGCGGATGATAATATAGATTAAAAATAAAGCAGCACGAAGAAAACATTAGGGACGAAAATTCAATTCGATTTAACGAAGCTATTATTTATTCGTTTAAATATTTATCGTTCTTCGTAAATGAATTTCTTTTATGTAAATTGAATTATAATTCTGCCTCGTGTCTCGAAAGTATGGAGCGTCGCTGTTCGGATCGCATAGTTTCTATCTCTCCGGTCCCTGTCGTAAGAAAAATTCGCGTTAATCCAACGATTTTAAGAAGACAAAATCATTATACGATTATATTTCGTCGCACGATTGTCTTTAACTTTTGAGTAGAAACGCAACTAACACGTGCCTTCGTGGATAAAATCGATGCCCGGAACTGTCAAAGATTCGAAATCGTGTCGAAAGAACGTCATAACAAGTTCGAGAATTGCAGAATGAATTATCAACGTTGAAAAGACAACGCGAATTGCGGTCTCATTAATTCGTAAATATTATTTGAACTCGCGAAAAAATACGAGAAAAATCGCTCGTTACAATCGAGAGAAACTACCGGAAAGAAGACAAAAAAATAAAAAATAAACGTTCGAGATTGCGAAATATTCGTCGCATATCGAGTTTAGCGACAGACGAAGAAGTTTCTCGTACGGACGTTCATTAATAAAGGACCTCGCTCCACCGCGAAAAGTTCTGCGAGCGAGTCTCTCGAGTCCGATGTTTCAGCAATAAAATTTGTTTTTTAATATAAAATAAAAAGAAAATTTAAAAAACCTGTTTCTTTCTTCCACGAAAAAAATATTACGTGCAAATAAATTTTTTTGAAAATATCATGCTTCTCCATTCGTTCCTCGAACCTCGAAAGGCAATTTTTCTTCCCAATGTCATAATATTTCTTCTTATATAGTACTTCAACGTGATAAGGGATGAAAAATATCGGTAATCCGCAATGCCCCATTGCTTTCTCTTCTTCTTCGCCTATCATTTCCATCCGAGGGAAAATAGCGTCGCAGGTTTATCGATTTCAAAATATTTTTCTTCGAGCTTACACCGAGAAAATAATTTTTTTCGTCCACGAGCGAAGATAAGAAACACGAAAAAGCCGTAAATACGAAAGCGCAAAATAAGTGCAAAATCGTGCGCTCGAGTTCGTAAAGATCGAGAAAAAATATTTTACGCCATCGTAATTTCGTTATCGTTCGCGTACGCGACTGACTCGAAGGACATTGGAGTTAAAAGAAAATTCAGGCCAGACCGCGCGTGTGCTTGAAAATCAATGTCCAAAGCAATGCCTTAAGGCCTTAGGCCACTCTAGAATTTTCGAAAAATCGATTTTTTTTAAATTCCAAATGGTCCCTTAGGACCTCAAAAATGATGTCCCAGAAGATTATGGCCGGGAAAAACCTTTAGGTACTCGGTTTTCGAATTTTAGTACAAGGCCGTCTGGTCCGCATGGTGCCCATGGCAACGCGCTAAAGCTACAAATACTTTGGCTGAGTAGAAACATAAGCCAGCTCTTGCAATTGAAGTCTATGAAGCTATCAAACCAATCTATGAAGAACTGACCAGTGAAGATCTTCTAACTCGGTGCATCGCTGGTTACACACAAAACAATAATGAAAGCTTCAATTCCACTGTGTGGGCATTGGCCTCGAAATCCATTTCGAGCGGTAAAACAATCTTGGATGTAGCCACGGATATTGCAGTTTGTGTGTTCAATGACGGGTCTGTTTCAATTTTGCACATAATCAAGGCAATGAACTTGGAAATCGGCTGAGTTAGCTTCACTGGTCAGTTCTTCATAGATTGGTTTGATAGCTTCATAGACTTCAATTGCAAGAGCTGGCTTATGTTTCTACTCAGCCAAAGTATTTGTAGCTTTAGCGCGTTGCCATGGGCACCATGCGGACCAGACGGCCTTGTACTAAAATTCGAAAACCGAGTACCTAAAGGTTTTTCCCGGCCATAATCTTCTGGGACATCATTTTTGAGGTCCTAAGGGACCATTTGGAATTTAAAAAAAATCGATTTTTCGAAAATTCTAGAGTGGCCTAAGGCCTTAAGGCATTGCTTTGGACATTGATTTTCAAGCACACGCGCGGTCTGGCCTGAATTTTCTTTTAACTCCAATGTCCTTCGAGTCAGTCGCGTACGCGAACGATAACGAAATTACGATGGCGTAAAATATTTTTTCTCGATCTTTACGAACTCGAGCGCACGATTTTGCACTTATTTTGCGCTTTCGTATTTACGGCTTTTTCGTGTTTCTTATCTTCGCTCGTGGACGAAAAAAATTATTTTCTCGGTGTAAGCTCGAAGAAAAATATTTTGAAATCGATAAACCTGCGACGCTATTTTCCCTCGGATGGAAATGATAGGCGAAGAAGAAGAGAAAGCAATGGGGCATTGCGGATTACCGATATTTTTCATCCCTTATCACGTTGAAGTACTATATAAGAAGAAATATTATGACATTGGGAAGAAAAATTGCCTTTCGAGGTTCGAGGAACGAATGGAGAAGCATGATATTTTCAAAAAAATTTATTTGCACGTAATATTTTTTTCGTGGAAGAAAGAAACAGGTTTTTTAAATTTTCTTTTTATTTTATATTAAAAAACAAATTTTATTGCTGAAACATCGGACTCGAGAGACTCGCTCGCAGAACTTTTCGCGGTGGAGCGAGGTCCTTTATTAATGAACGTCCGTACGAGAAACTTCTTCGTCTGTCGCTAAACTCGATATGCGACGAATATTTCGCAATCTCGAACGTTTATTTTTTATTTTTTTGTCTTCTTTCCGGTAGTTTCTCTCGATTGTAACGAGCGATTTTTCTCGTATTTTTTCGCGAGTTCAAATAATATTTACGAATTAATGAGACCGCAATTCGCGTTGTCTTTTCAACGTTGATAATTCATTCTGCAATTCTCGAACTTGTTATGACGTTCTTTCGACACGATTTCGAATCTTTGACAGTTCCGGGCATCGATTTTATCCACGAAGGCACGTGTTAGTTGCGTTTCTACTCAAAAGTTAAAGACAATCGTGCGACGAAATATAATCGTATAATGATTTTGTCTTCTTAAAATCGTTGGATTAACGCGAATTTTTCTTACGACAGGGACCGGAGAGATAGAAACTATGCGATCCGAACAGCGACGCTCCATACTTTCGAGACACGAGGCAGAATTATAATTCAATTTACATAAAAGAAATTCATTTACGAAGAACGATAAATATTTAAACGAATAAATAATAGCTTCGTTAAATCGAATTGAATTTTCGTCCCTAATGTTTTCTTCGTGCTGCTTTATTTTTAATCTATATTATCATCCGCACGAGACGCCCTTTCGGTCTAGCTCGCTCGCTGAAGCGCGGCAAGTTTTATTTTTTGACTCGATTGCTCCGTTTACTCGGTCATATTCGACGTACGACGATAAATTTAATGTTCAAACACTTTAACGGCACTGCTGTATCTGATAATGAGACGATAGCGGTGTCAATATTACCCGAAGCTTATTTTACGCTTATTTCGCTGATGAAATTGTATATAAAGCCTGTCGAGTCTTTCTCGTCATTCTATCGTACTTCGAGCGTCGACTGACGAGCGAAATAAGCAAAAACAGAAAAAAGAAATTCCATCGAAATGGCTCGTTGCGGACTTTTACTATTTTGTATCGTCGTAGCGGTCGCTACGGGGGTCGCGAGTGAGTTTTGATATTTGATTTTTAAATTTCCGACGATGAGAAAAAAAAACTTGTGAGACGAATTGAGATCGATACGATTTTTGTTTCACGACGCAGATTGCGTATACGACGCGTCGGCGAAAACAACGACGGAATACGTCCCTCGAGAATACGATTACGAATACGACCGTGAGCACGTCTGTGGCCCCAACGAGATTAGGAGCGAATCCGGAATATATATCGACGCTCGCTGTTCGCCACCGAGACCTCGCTACTTCAACGTCGCTGTGGTAAGAAAAACTCGCGATAATCCAACGACTTTAACATAAAAAGAAAAAATACGATTATTTTTCGTCGCGCGATCATTTTTTTACTTCCAGAGCACCTTTCGGGTCTGCGAATGTCCCGAAGGATTTTGTAGAAACGATTCTGACGAGTGCGTTCCCATAGCAGATCCATCGACGAGTTGGACGGCATAACACAATAATCTTCGAACGGAGTCTGTAAATATTATTTGAACGAGCGAAAAAGTACGAGAAAATCAAAGCTTCGTTAATTTTGATCACTGAAAACACGTCGAATAATTTTCCATCGAGAGAAACGACGAGAAAGACGAGAAAAAAAATAAAGAAAACGCATCGAGCTTAACGTAATTTCCTATCGCGTCCATAGCGAGCGTGGCCGTCCGTTATCGATTCAGGAATCGCGAAAACATTTTTTTCTTTATTTGTTTTTGCAAACGCAAATGGAATATCCGAAGAAAAGGTATTCTCGATCACCGTCGATCCTCTCGGACACTCCCGAACAATTGTCTTCCTAGAAACATATTTCTACAATTTTTTTTCAATTACAATAAAATCAATCCATTTAAAAATTGACAAATCTCATTCATTGAAAAGAAATCGAAGTCAACATATTAGAACATACTTTTTCAGGTAAGACGAACGCAAAAACATCATTACTTCGCACCTACGTACGATTGTTTAAATAATGCGAATACAATTTTTAAAAATCACGAATTTTGATGTCAACAAAATATTCAAACACTATATAAATTAAGCTTACGAAATTTAAATAATGATTTGTACCTTAAGATTAATACCTTGTGTAAGGGAATGAAATTTTTTCGAACTGACCAACGACTTTAATAGTGGAAGGGACGAGAGAGGGGGAGAGAAGATGCATGCGGTACGTTACTCGGTAAGTCGGTAATGCTCAACGAAGAGATACGTTTAAACACAAACTGTAACTGAAAATAAAATAATGTTCATCCAATATAATGTTTCGACCTGAATAAATTGGGTTGGCACGATGAAAATAATTTTTTCCTTCGGCTGGCTTTATACTATAAAGCCAGCCGATTTTTTCTCGTCATTCTATCGTACGTCGAGCGTCAATTGACGAGCGAAATAAGCAAAAACAGAAAAAAATTCCATCAAAATGGCTCGTTGTAGACTTTTACTATTTTTTTATCGTCGTAGCGGTCGCTACGAACGAATAAGCAGTGCGTTCGCATAGAACATTGATACCCAGAAATGACAAACATTCGAAACGATACGAACATGAACGACGATAGTCGGATATGTAAAAAAATTATACGTAATTTTTTGTAATTTTAATAGTTATCGCTGAACGCAGCCTTTTTTTGAAACTTACTACTCGTTAAAACATCGCGAATGAAGTATTTTAGGTGAAAATAATACTTATTATTTCAAATACGTGGCTGTATTTCGAAAAATAAACGAAATAAAGAAGGGCTTTCGATTTCCAGAATTGTGTCAAATTTTATTTCCTCTCGAACCAATTTCCTCAAGGACTTATAAAATCGCGAATTTACCTCTCGCCTATTAATTCACGGTCAAAAAGTAAAAAAACCATGAAATTTCACAGTTTTTTCGAAAATTCCCCCATTAATTTCAAACTATCAGAAGAACGAACATCATTTTCGTTATGTGAAAATTATTTCCACGAACAAAAAAAATCCCCCCTACAAGGTCCTTTTTCGCGGGCGAATCCCTTCGAATCGAAAAATCGCAATTTTCGAACTATCCCGATGGTAACGTGATTACGTTTTCGATTTTTCAAATCTTAGCGACCTAAAATCGTGGAGAAAAAAATGTTTTTGCCCATCCAAGTGTCTCTTCTCTGCTGGTATTTTTTCACATACCCGTATATCTCTCGTCGTTTCATTTTATCGGATCACTAGGCTATAGGCGAGGATAGAGGTAGCATGAGTAAGCGGCGTCTGACATTCCCACGCATTTTGCGAATTTTCTCGCGAGACAGAGACAGAAATCTTGAAATTCCAAACGATTCTTCGACGTTTTCTTATTTTCCATCGCATTTTTTGCCTCTCTCTCTCCCTCCCCTACACGAATGACACGTAGGGAACCTCGGCCTGGGCGTAGATATCCGTGTTCGTCCATGATCCATGCGCAGCATCGACGAAGATACGTTCGTCTTTAAGCCTTTAAGCGAACATTTGGAATTCCTCTTGATGACGCGACGCTTTCGTAGATCTCGCGTCATCGTCCAATCTTTCAGACTCTCGTTTTATGTATTCTCTAAATTCGGTTTGAGTCGAAAAATCCGCGCTGCTAAAAATTTTAATCGATCGATCAATCACTCGAACCGAAATCTCGAACTTCAAAGACAAAATTTTGTTTTTCTCGCGTATCGAAAATTTGTAGATTTTTTGTCGACGATAATAGCTCATTATACAATTAACTTACGTCGAGTCCCTTGACAATTGATTAATTAAACATTTTAGTGGAACAAATTTTATTCCAATTTTTTTTTCGTTTAAAAAAAACTCGTTTTAATCAAGCGTTTGGACCAAATCTTCCCCTAAAATACATCCAAAGAAAACAGAAAATACATTCGTAACCAATTTTCAATCGAAAAATAAAATTCCAAAATTTCCAAAATACAAAATGTTCTAAAATTTGTTTTTTTTTTATTTTTTCCGAAAACCAAATTTTTTATAAATAATTTCTTTTTTCCGAAAACGATAAAATTCTTTCGTCGATAAATTGTAGAAAACAATTTTGTGGCATTTACACCAAGACGTCGTCGAAATACGGAATGCAATAAAATTCCCACGCATTTTTAATCCTCCGTCGTCGAACAACGACGTTACGATGAAACACGAATGCCGACGCTCGTCGTACGTGAAAAATGAGTGAAAAAAGTTACTCGAACGTCCGGCTGAATGTCGAAGTCGTCGAGAGAATCGAACGAAACGAAACTATTGGCTGTGTCTGTGCATAACTGGCTGTAACTACTGGATGGAAGCGCCGATGACGTTTCGTGGCGCGTTAATTCTCTACCGACGCATCGACTGTATAAATTATAATACCGTTCAAGTGTATAACGTACTCCTGAGAAAATAAACTAACTTAACGCGAAGAACTCGAAGCAAAACTGCATTTAATTATACGTAAATATATCTATATTGACCGACTATAGATAGATCGTAACGGTCCAAGTGAAGAAGCCAGAATCACCAATAATCAGCGTACTAAACGACACACGTACGATGTATCAAGAAATATCTACACGCGTATACAAAATATTCATGAAAATCAATGAATTCATCGATTCTTAGGCACGAAAAACGACTCTCGATTTATTTGCTTTCGAATTTTATTTACATTTTTTTTTACTTTCTTCTCCAATTATTCATGAATTTGTGGCAATAAAAAAATTCCGAAACTCAATTTTTGTTGGGTTTTGGTTAAATATGAAATTCGCATTATTTTTATAATAATTACGAACGGTGCTCGGCCTGCGTTGCAATACTGTTTTTATGTCGTAATTTATTTTACAGCAAATGGCAATGGAAGAATTTTTTTTTAATTATGTTTATTCAAGTATTTTGGAGACATATTCAACGGCGATTTTAGAGCTGAATGCGCCGTTCTGCAACTATCTAGAAGAGTAGCTGCGATTCTAGATGATGCGGTACAATTTTTGTTTTTATCGTATTGTTGCCAAAGTAATTGAAATGAGGAAAGTATATAATAATTGAAATGAGAATGGTATATGAAATGAGTTCTTATACCATATCGCATGCTCGCAAAGATTTCTGCATTAGCAGAATAATTTTATGGGATTCCGGGAAACGTGAACCGCTTTTAACTACAACGTCATAATTTCTTAACGGTAGCGTTTAAAAATGCGATTTTTGCACGAGCGATAGCTCCATTTCTTAGTCATACGTTGAAACCGTTATCATTTCAATAAAATAAAAACTTGCGAAAATATAGCGCTATATTTAAAACAAATAAGTGTCTTTTATTTCGCTTTTCATTTTGATGGCTTCATTTGACAGCTGTCAAATTAACATATGCGATTAATTTGACATTCGCTGTCCAATGAATTATTTCACCAAAACGAAAAGCGAAATAAAAGACACTCATTTGTTTTACATATATATATATATATGATACCGAGTCGATCGAGTCGTTGAAGCAAATGATTGTGTTTTATTTCGTATTTCATTTTGGTGTCATACTTCATTTGACAGCTGCCAAATTAATCTCTATATATGTATATACATAAATGTTTATTTTGTTTCGCCCCATACGCCTTTATTTTTGTAAATAAAATTATTCTACTAATGCAGAAACCTTGCCGGGAGTGGGGACTACAACTCACCAAATTTTCATCGCAATTGAATGAATGGTATATGAACGTATGCAGGACAAACAAACATTCTTCCATTTTTATATATAAAAAAAAAGATTCGGAAATATATATTTTTTATAAAACATTTATATATGAATGAGTGTGTGTAAGTATTTGCGAGCTCGTGAGCACGATGACTCTCTCACATCACGACAATTACGAAACGATGACGAAATAATCCTCTTCTAGTATCGATGCGCTCATATCCATGGCATACTATATTAGTGGGATACTTATTGTTAGTAAAAGCATGGGAGCCAGTATTCAGCACAGTCGTAGACCGCGAAAATCCTAGAGTTCGATTTAAGAGTCAGTGTAACACGGAGAAAAATTTCGACGGGTTCCCTTTCCCAGCGGTAGTGCAGAGCTCGCAGCATTTGGCTACGAGCCGCTGCGCACTACCACTAGATGTCACGGCGCGCGTCTGCTACGAAGCCCCGGTACACGAGGCGGACCGAAGGCCGAGGCCTCGTAGCAGGGCCAGCCATGACCCGCCCCGTTCGAAAATCTAATACTAATGCTCGGCTATGCACATGTAACATACACTAGTGTGCGTGTTACACGTACGCTGCAAGAATTTCTTTCTCGCTACAATATATAGCCGAGCGTACCAAACATTCAAGTTTGTTTTTGCTGCAACCACAGCAATAAATAACAGAATTATGATAATTCTGAGTATGCAACGACAAACGTCGTTGGCATCTCGCTCTTTAGCAGAGCGGTTTTTATTAATTAACATATTTGTTAATTATAAATTCTTACGAATTAAAATTATGTCCGTCTATTTTAGCAGACGGAGATAAACAACGACGAACGTCGTTGACATCTCACTCTTCAACAGAGCGGTTATTAATAATTAACATATTTGTTAATAAACATTTATAAACAATTAAAATTCTCTCTGTCCACTTTAGCGGACAGACTTACAGCGTCAGACGTCGCTGACATCTCGCTCGTTAGCAGACCGAGTTTATTAATTAACATATTTGTTAATTCATTATTTTTAGAAATTAAAAATATCTCTGTCCATTGTGAGGACAGATTCACAGCGACAGGCGTCACTGGGATCTCGCTCTTTAACAGAACGGTTATTAATCTTTAACATATTTGTTAATAAACATTTATCAACAATTAAAATTCTCTCTGTCCAATTTAGCGGACAGACTTACAGCAACAGATGTCCCTGACATCTCGCTCTTTAGCAGAGCGAGTTTATTAATTAACATATTTGTTAATTCATTATTTTTAGAAATTAAAAATATCTCTGTCCATTGTGAGGACAGATTCACAGCGACAGGCGTCACTGGCATCTCGCTCTTTAACAGAACGGTTATTAATCTTTAACATATTTGTTAATAAACATTTATCAACAATTAAAATTTTCTCTGTCCACTTTAGCGGACAGACTTACAGCGACAGGCGTCGCTGACATCTCGCTCTTTAGCAGAGCGAGTTTATTAATTAACATATTTGTTAATTCATTATTTTTAGAAATTAAAAATATCATTTTTTCATCATTTATTGAAGAAACTGCGCTGATATTTTTTATCATTCAGTGTATATCGGAGAAGCTTCGCTAACATTTTTTCATCATTTATTATGTATTGAAGAATCTGCGCTGACATTTTTTCATCATTTAGTATGTATTGAAAAAACTGCGCTGACATTTTTTTATCATTCAGTGTGTATCGCAGAAGATTCACTAATCTTTTTTTATCATTTAGTATGTATTGAAGAAACTGCGCTGACATTTTTTCATCATTCAGTATGTATTGAAGAAACTGCGCTGACGTTTTTTTCATTATTTAGTATGTATTGAAGAACCTGCGCTGACATTTTTTTATCATTCAGTGTGTATCACAGAAGCTTCGCTAACCGTTTTTCATCATTTAGTATCTATTGAAGACACTGCGCTGACATTTTTTCATCATTTAGTATATGTATTGAAGAATCTGCGCTGACATTTTTTTATCATTCAGTGTGTAGCGAAGAAGCTTCGCTGACATTTTTTCATCATTTAGTATGTATTGAAGAATCTGCACTGACGTTTTTTCATTATTTAGTATGTATTGAAGAAACTGCGCTGACATTTTTTTATCATTCAGTGTGTATCGCAGAAGCTTCGCTAACCTTTTTTCATCATTTAGTCTGTATCGAAGAAACTTTGCTGACTTTTTTCATCATTCTGTGTTTAGCAAAAAAGTTTTATTAAACGATGAAAAAATGACTGCAAAGTTTCTTCGATACAGACTGAGTGATGAGAAAATGTCAGCAAGGCTTCTTCTGTACACACTGAATGATAAAAAAACGTCAGCGCAGTGTCTTCAATACATACTAAATGATAAAAAAATGTCAGTGCAGTTTCTTCAATACCTACTAAATGATGAAAAAATGTTAGCGAAGGCTCTCCGATACACACTAAATGATACAAAAATGTCAGCGCAGGTTCTTGAATGTATACTAAATAATGAAAAAATGTCAGCGCAGGTTCTTCAATGCATACTAAATAATGAAAAAATGTCAGCGCAGGTTCTTCAATGCATACTAAATAATGAAAAAATGTCAGCGCAGTATTTCCAATACATACTAAATGATGAAAATATATCAGCGCAGTTTCTTCAATACCTACTAAATGATGAAAAAATGTTAGCGAAGGCTCTCCGATACACACTAAATGATACAAAAATGTCAGCGCAGGTTCTTGAATGTATACTAAATAATGAAAAAATGTCAGCGCAGGTTCTTCAATGCATACTAAATCATGAAAAAATGTTAGTGAAGGTTTTTTGATACACACTGAATGATAATAAAATCTCAGCGCAGTTTCTTCAATATATACTAAATGATGCCGTGCCGAGAATCGATCACAATGCTTCGGCTATGCATATATATATGCGTCTGGGTAATGTACACCCAGCATCTGTCAAGAAATATGTATTATACAAAAATGCAATCATAGATGATAATCAGTTCTTATAAACTAACTCTCTCCGTTCGTTTTAGCGAACGAAGGAGGACAGTGACAGGCGTCACTGTGATCTTGCTCTTTGGCAGGGCAGTTTTTATCAACTGACAACAGTTTTTCGAAACTGTAATTCTCTTCATCCGTTTTAGCGGACGAAAGAGAACAGCGACTGACGTCGCTGGCATCTCGCTCTTTAACACAGCGAGTTTAGTAATTAACATATTTTACAATTAAACTTATAATAATTTGCAAATATATTCTGAAAAAAAAATATTTGTAAAAATTAGTTTATGGCATGTTGCCATATCATTCGGGTCCCGTGAATGACCCGGGCCTCGTGCCGCGCGCACGATATGCGGCAGCTCGTGTTCCCCCTCTACCCCTCTCCGCAGAGACTGGCAAAGAGTAAACACAAGCAGTGCCGAGAGCCGATCGCACTGCTTCGGCTATGCATATATATATGCATCTGGGTAATATACGCCCAGTCAGCTGTAAAGAAATATGTATTATACAAAAATGTATTTCTTGCAATCATATTATATGATAATCAGTTCTTATAAACTGATACTCTCTCCGTTCGTTTCAGCGAACGGAGGAGGACAGCGAGAGAGGTCGCTGTGACCTCGCTCTTCAGCAAGGCAGGTTTTATTAATTAACACGTTTGTTAATTTATAAAATGCGTTGGAAATGGCACTTGGGTAGTGCCTGGGAAACACCCACCCACACTAACCCACTTATAACTCGTATAAGCGCATTTCCTTGCTTCCCAACGCTGAAAAACACACTCTGTGGTATTTTCGCGTCGATACGCTTATGTGCGTAACGTCATGTCTGTGTCGATTCAACGACAGGGAAATAACGCTAATTTGCGAGATTTTAGCATTTCAGCCAAGTGGCGGCGCATTTCTGGTACATCCTGCGAATACATGCGATTTGCAGGATCATCTTCTAATGCAATCGCCGTCGCAAAAGCAATTGCGTAAACGCCACAACTGAACGAATCAGGTTGCTTAGTGACTGGCTGAAAAATTATATTTTCGTCACCGACATACGGGTATCGTTTTAGTATATACCTCTTTTCTTCCGAGCTCAACAGCTCGTACTCCGAGCGGAGAAGACTATCGTAGACGATTAATTTCGTTCCATCGTAATGAAGGCAACACCAGTGCCTTGACTTATTACCGCCAATTATTTGCAAGTCCGATTTACCACCATCGTTGGGTTTTATGAACTTGTAATATCCTGTATAACAAGCAGGATTGCAATTAAATTGGGTATTTTGCCGCAAGATATTTTGAAATAAATCTATGCAGGTATCCGTCAAAAAACTGTTAGTTTTCAAAATCAACGAAATTACCTCATCTGCGGAAATGTCTTCTCTTAACATTTCAATCAACTCCCGATTTTCATCGGAAGATTCGATTTGATCATCGCTTTCGATCGCGACCCAATCGTCAGTACGATTGCGTACATCTTTTTGTACACCGGGAAAGGACGAGATATCGTCTCGTTTCGCGCCCGTGACAAAAGCGCTAATGCGCAAGGATGAAGCATTTTTTTTTCGTAGTGCCTCTTCCCGAGCTTGTACGATATAATCAGGATCGCGGATCGGCATATTCCTGCTACGTCGGCTATCCACGATTTCTGGGAGTACACAATTAATATAGAATTTACATAATGAAGATTCCATGTTTACCTCCCAGAAATTATCGTTTCTGTAAACTGTTACCAGTTTCAGATCTGTGGAATTCCACAGCGCGAAGATACAATAGTTTCGCATCGTTATGTGCAATTGACCTTGCACCTGGTAATAATAAGCGTGAGTCTGTCTCAGGGCTTCCTTATCTTTTTTATCGAATATGCCTCTTAGGCAGGCTTTTTCGTCGATAGCGGTTTCTAAATCGCCATTTTGTGCCGAGAATGGACACTTGATTTCGACGATACCATCGTCATCGATTAATCCATCTGGAGACGCTCCTAGATAAGGAATCTCTCGATCGATGAAGAGACCACAGGCAACAATTTTTTTGCCCAGTTTTTTCTCAACTGCCTGTCGAGCTGCATCTTCGTTTGCAATCCCGTATTGTATGGCTGCCGAGTCGAGGATCTTCGGATACCGAATACTCGCAACCATATTTCCGCACGAAGTTGTGGGTAACATACGGCATATCGGCCCGAATTGCGATGCCGTTATCATTTCAGTTCGCAACTGATGCCACAACTCGCAATTGCGTTGAGAAACTGTATCTCGTTCGATCTGGCTGCAACGTTCTTGGTTCGATCGCAACTTAGACATATGGCCATCAGCAAAAATGTCAAAAATGTCCTTTTCGACATCTGGCTTTTTAGCCGATGGACCATAATCTTTGTCTGTCCCCTTAAATTGGCGCAGCCGACCAGTGCACTCTCGTTGCTTATATACGCGGTCACGTATATTTTTGCGTTTTCTAACGCGTTCCATTCTCTGGATAGCGCTGGGAATTGCGCAGCGGCTACCGCGATATACTTTTGACAACACGGATTGCGTGTTGTGTTGTACCATCGCTCCGTAGCATCTCATTTGATACGAATTCCGCATGCAATGATTTATGCGCTTGCCTGAATTCAATTTATTTACAATTGAATTGCATGCTTCTGCCACGTTATTCGTAACATTTATTAATAAACTTTTGGCGTGGCCGCTTAAATAACGTACTGCTTCGTAAATAGCAGGGTACATACCAACATCATGCAAAATTGGTAATATGTTTTCTTCCCCCTCTTTCGGTTCACAACTGAAAGGGAGGGCGGGACAATCGGTATGATCGCCGAAAACATGACCGGGCAGAGCCAGTATGTCTTTGCAGAGTGCCTTTGTTTTCTCTGCCTCCGACATAATTTCTGCGTTGCGGAGGTCTCTTACATGCTCGACCAATTTGCGAAGTTTCAGGCCACTGGACAAGACGCACTGACGAATTTTCGTCACGTTCACTCTTTGTTTCACGGAAACATTGGCAAATTTTGTTTTTGAAGCAAGCCTCAATTTTTTGCACATGTTCCGGAACAAGTGATTATTACACTCGACTTTGTCGACAATAATACCGTATTTCATATACGGATTTGCATCTCGTATAGCCTGATATACGCTGCTGTCGCCGTCTGCAATCAGAGTTCGATATATCAGGCCATTTGACGCGATGCTACTCATGAAACCTTCGAGAATTATATCAGTTTCCATGGCCGTTGAGCTCCGATCCCGACCCCAGTTTTTATAACAAACATGGGGGGGTGGCTCTTTTTCCAGCACCTGTGCTCTCTCGCATGTTGCACAATACTTATTGCGTACAGCAATAAATAGAGCCAATTTGCTTTCTTGGCCGAAAATCATAGCTGTGCCGGATAAAGCATCATGCTTACCACCGGCATACGAGCGTTTCGCCCAACAGCCATCCGCAATTACATTGATGTACGGGACGCCATCAATAACATGGCCCTTTTCTATTGCCATCGATCTTTCTATCGATGCTGCCCGTTCCTTTTCTGCTTCGGCAACGGCATGAAAATTGTCGTACAATTTCTCGCGGTATCTACGATATGTATTCGCGCTCATGGGTGGAACAGCTATTGCAGCCAATTGTTCTTCCATTGTGCTGTATCCGGTACCTGAAGTGATGGTACCGCATACAGCACCTTTATTGATACCCATATCGTCACCTTCATTGGGGTCGGTCCAAATATTAAAAGTGTAATTACACATTTGGCATTTGAAAAAAAGCTGCGTTCGCAAGCCACGGTCGAGCGACTTAAATAATTTAAGGTCGCTGAAAGGGCATTGCAGTGCGGTATTATGATTATCAAACTTTTCGTGTAATTCTTTCCAGAAAAAACTGATATCAATAATCCGCCGACCATCGATGGCGGTCTCTACAATGCGACCTTTGTCCATAGGACCATTCTCAATTACGAATGAATCTATATTCTGCGAGTTACTCGCAGCTAACCGTTTCATCTGAGAACTAGATGAATCCAGTTCGCAACGCTCGTCAGTTTTTTGTTTACTCACACGCGTTATGTTGTCCCGGTTTTCATCGGAAAAACTTATTTTCTCTCTGTTTAAGAGATTCGAGTCTGAGTTAGTTGGACTGCTCAGTACACCGGAGATAGATTCCGGATCGTCGGGTGCATTGGCAACCCGGTCTTCTAATTGATATATTATATTTGCACGTTTGCATGTTTGCGGGAAATTAAAACTGTCCCGAATCTCGCACACCGTTTGTGCGGTACACGTAGGGTTAACTACACTTACCACCTGCGTGGAGGGTCCAGCTGCAGCCTGTGTCGCAGCAGTATCAAGGTCACTGACCTTGGGAATCGGAGCAGACCCATCCTTTAGAGCGAGCTCCGATAGTTTTCGAACTTGGCGCCTGAAAAAAAAAAACATCGGTTAAATCACACTCTTTGTGCACTTATTTATCGGTGCACATGCACGAAAATTAATAATATGTTGAGAAACCGACGTTTTTTTAGTTTTTAAACAATAAATAATAGATTTAGAATAAAAATGCGAATGAGAAAATGATCTAAAAATGCAAGTGAGCGCACACGCTGTCCAAACGTTTCCTCTTTATTTAAGAAATACCATTTTTATCGCGGATCGGTCAATGCATAAGTCTTTTTGTTACGTTTAAAGTGTGCCAAATTTCGTCTATATTTTGTTTTGGTCCACGGGTAAAACTGTGAACTTATTTGCTTGCACAAAATACAGCACAAAATGAACAATTTTGTTACAAACTGCTTTAAAAGTAACATTATTAATATTTCGTAATCGTTAAATAGTGAACCGAAGATACTTTTCTGAAATTTTGTCATCATACGGTGTATATCAAAGAAACTGTACTGATATTTGTTCATCTTTAAGTATGTATCAAAGTCGCTTCACTCCCATTTTTTCATCATTCAGTGTGTATCGCAGAAGCTTCGCTGACCTTTTTTCATCATTTAGTATATATTGAAGAAACTGCGCTGACATTTTTTCATCATTTAGTATGTATTGAAGGAACTGCGCTTTCATTTTTTCATCATTTAGTATATATTGAAGAAACTGCGCTTTCATTTTTTCATCATTCACCCTGGATTGAAGAACCTTTGCTGACTTTTTTCATCATTCTGTGTTTAGCAAAAAAGTTTGATTAAATGATAAAAAAATGTCAGCGCAGTTCCTTCAATACATACTAAATGATGAAAAAATGAAAGCGCAGTTTCTTCAATATATACTAAATGATGAAAAAATGAAAGCGCAGTTCCTTGAATACATACTAAATGATGAAAAAATGAAAGCGCAGTTCCTTCAATACATACTAAATGATGAAAAAATGAAAGCGCAGTTCCTTCAATACATACTAAATGATGAAAAAATGTCATATTTCGTAATCGTTAAATAGTGAACCGAAGATACTTTTCTGAAATTTTGTCATCATACGGTGTATATCAAAGAAACTGTACTGATATTTGTTCATCTTTAAGTATGTATCAAAGTCGCTTCACTCACATTTTTTTATCATTCAGTGTGTATTGAAGAAACTGCGCTTTCATTTTTTCATCATTTAGTATGTATTCAAGGAACTGCGCTTTCATTTTTTCATCATTTAGTATGTATTCAAGGAACTGCGCTTTCATTTTTTCATCATTTAGTATGTATTGAAGGAACTGCGCTGACATTTTTTTATCATTTAATCAAACTTTTTTGCTAAACACAGAATGATGAAAAAAGTCAGCAAAGGTTCTTCGATCCAGGGTGAATGATGATAAAATGAAAGCGCAGTTCCTTCAATACATACTAAATGATGAAAAAATGAAAGCGCAGTTTCTTCAATACACACTGAATGATGAAAAAATGTGAGTGAAGCGACTTTGATACATACTTAAAGATGAACAAATATCAGTACAGTTTCTTTGATATACACCGTATGATGACAAAATTTCAGAAAAGTATCTTCGGTTCACTATTTAACGATTACGAAATATGACATTTTTTCATCATTTAGTATGTATTGAAGGAACTGCGCTTTCATTTTTTCATCATTTAGTATGTATTGAAGGAACTGCGCTTTCATTTTTTCATCATTTAGTATGTATTCAAGGAACTGCGCTTTCATTTTTTCATCATTTAGTATATATTGAAGAAACTGCGCTTTCATTTTTTCATCATTTAGTATGTATTGAAGGAACTGCGCTTTCATTTTTTCATCATTTAGTATGTATTCAAGGAACTGCGCTTTCATTTTTTCATCATTTAGTATATATTGAAGAAACTGCGCTTTCATTTTTTCATCATTTAGTATGTATTGAAGGAACTGCGCTGACATTTTTTTATCATTTAATCAAACTTTTTTGCTAAACACAGAATGATGAAAAAAGTCAGCAAAGGTTCTTCGATCCAGGGTGAATGATGAAAAAATGAAAGCACAGTTGCTTCAATACATACTAAATGATGAAAAAATGAAAGCGCAGTTCCTTCAATACATACTAAATAATGAAAAAATGTCAGCGCAGTTTTTGCAATACCTACTAAATGATGAAAAAATGTTAGCGAAGCTTCTCCGATACACAGTGAATGATAAAAAAATGTCAGCGAAGGTTCTCCGATTCACAATGTATGATAAACAAATGTCAGCGCAGTGGCAAGAGTACGATTTCCGAGGCCCCGCGATTTGACGATTGATTCTTATAAGACGAGAAAAATCGAAAATGAAGAATAAAAATTTTCAATATCTCGCTTACTGTTCCAGATATCGATACATATCGATATTCTTTTTTTTGCAAAATATCGCGGTAATTATGAAGTTTCCGAAAAAATCATAAGAGACACTTTATGTAGGAAATAAAATTTCCTATAAAAAAGGTTATATGAAAATTTTCAGTAAGTGCATATTTTATTATTTAAAAATTGTAGACTTACCGAATAAAATACGTTCGCTTCCTTGTAAGCCGCTTATGTTTATTCCGGCCATTCGCCATACATTCGCTTGATTTACACTAATTACGCGCACATCACTTTCACAATAAATCCACTGTATTCCAAAATTGCACTACGCACTGCAATAAATAAAGGAAACAACGGCAAAACGCGCGAGTTAAAATAAAACGTCGCGGACTACGTTGTATTACATTCGCGTGCTCGGCGAACTGAGCTTTGTCCGACGGCACGTGGCTTTCGAGCGCTGCGACGATCTATATATATATATGTATATTGGGCGCAGTCGAAAGCGTCCAATGTTTACATTTTTAAAGTCCCTTGTTCTTGACGTGTTGCATCGCGTCGTGGAGCGTCAACACAGAGTAGTACCAAACGTCGAGATGAAAACCCCACAAATATATGATAAAATAAAATTATAATATGATGCAAAATAAATGTTATGGAACAGAATAAAATTCAACTATAATATTACGCTAATGAAAAAATATTAACAAACATAAAAATAAAAAATCAGAATATTTCGCAGAAAAAGAAATCTTTTCGCACAAAATAAAATAAAATAATAATATTGCCCGGGTGAAAAAAAATCGTAAAAAATAATCAAATAAGAGTATTATTTGATTATTGATATATACTAAGGATCAACAGGCAGTTTGTCTTAGGAACACTACTCTGCATTCCCGTGCTGGCAAAGTGATAACAAATATATAATTTCGTCAGTCAATATTTTGCCGTTTTTTAAGCAAAAGAATATTAAATTGTTGACGTGAAAAAAAAATTGCAAAGATAGGTTCGAACCATCGATATTCTCGACGAGTACAGAACGCCTTAGCCCACTGAGCCACCGTCGTTCATTGGAATTATATGCAGTGGGAACCGTAGGTAAGGCACTCGCTATCCGTTGTGGAGTGTTCGCTTCTTCTATGCTCGCTGACAGCGAAAAACTCAGCGGCAACGAGAAAACGCCGTCTCTATTTTGACGAGCACCGAGCGACCGATCGGGTTGAAACTTTGAGGATACCTAGAGGATTATGGTACACAGATCCTAAGACTCGTTTTTTTTTTTTTTTTTAATAAATTATTTTGTTAATGAAAAAAAAAACGATAAATTGTCATGCTCGTACGATATTTCTTATCGTGTTGAAGCCAACATCCATGCACAATGGAAAAACGCACATTTTGGGCTTTGTTTCATATCATTTGATGAAAAAATGACTGAAAATTCGTCGGTAACTCTCATAGCCCGCGCGGCGGACGGATGAGACGCGAGCGTCGAACACAGAGACGCCTCACATACGCGTTCGACTCCGCCGTGCACGTAGCTCTAATGCGGCGCACGTATATATATATATACTGTCGCCGAAGTGTATGGCTCGCCCGATCGAGCTATAGGCAGCTTCTTAGGGCGAGAAAGATAAACCGTATTGTGTCTGAATTTTACTATACAGAACAATCGGTCTGAATGGCATTGCTCTTATTGTTAGTCGTATTGTGCTGTATTGTGGTGTTAGTTAGAGAATAATCGTGAAGTATCATCGTTTCGTCAGTCAATATTTTGTCGTTTTTTAAGCAAAAAAATGTATTACATTGTTCACGTAAAAAAAAAATTGCAAAGATAGGTTCGAACCATCGATATTCTTGACGAGTATACAACGCCTTAGCCCACTGAGCCACCGTCGTTCATTTGAATTGCATGCAGTGGGAACCGTAGGTAAGGCACTCGCTATCCGTTGTGGAGTGTTCGCTTCTTCTATGCTCGCTGACAGCGAAAAACTCAGCGGCAACGAGAAAACGCCGTCTCTATTTTGACGAGCACCGAGCGACCGATCGGGTTGAAACTTTGAGGATACCTAGAGGATTATGGTACACAGATCCTAAGACTCGTTTTTTTTTTTTTTTTTAATAAATTATTTTGTTAATGAAAAAAAAAACGATAAATTGTCATGCTCGTACGATATTTCTTATCGTGTTGAAGCCAACATCCATGCACAATGGAAAAACGCACATTTTGGGCTTTGTTTCATATCATTTGATGAAAAAATGACTGAAAATTCGTCGGTAACTCTCATAGCCCGCGCGGCGGACGGATGAGACGCGAGCGTCGAACACAGAGACGCCTCACATACGCGTTCGACTCCGCCGTGCACGTAGCTCTAATGCGGCGCACGTATATATATATATACTGTCGCCGAAGTGTATGGCTCGCCCGATCGAGCTATAGGCAGCTTCTTAGGGCGAGAAAGATAAACCGTATTATGTCTGAATTTTACTATACAGAACAATCGGTCTGAATGGCATTGCTCTTATTGTTAGTCGTATTGTGCTGTATTGTGGTGTTAGTTAGAGAATAATCGTGAAGTATCATCGTTTCGTCAGTCAATATTTTGTCGTTTTTTAAGCAAAAAAATGTATTACATTGTTCACGTAAAAAAAAAATTGCAAAGATAGGTTCGAACCATCGATATTCTTGACGAGTATACAACGCCTTAGCCCACTGAGCCACCGTCGTTCATTTGAATTACGTGCAGTGGGAACCGTAGGTAAGGCACTCGCTATCCGTTGTGGAGTGTTCGCTTCTTCTATGCTCGCTGACAGCGAAAAACTCAGCGGCAACGAGAAAACGCCGTCTCTATTTTGACGAGCACCGAGCGACCGATCGGGTTGAAACTTTGAGGATACCTAGAGGATTATGGTACACAGATCCTAAGACTCGTTTTTTTTTTTTTTTTTAATAAATTATTTTGTTAATGAAAAAAAAAACGATATATTGTCATACTCGTACGATATTTCTTATCGTGTTAAAGCCAACATCCATGCACAATGGAAAAACGCACATTTTGGGCTTTGTTTCATATCATTTGATGAAAAAATGACTGAAAATTCGTCGGTAACTCTCATAGCCCGCGCGGCGGACGGATGAGACGCGAGCGTCGAACACAGAGACGCCTCACATACGCGTTCGACTCCGCCGTGCACGTAGCTCTAATGCGGCGCACGTATATATATATATACTGTCGCCGAAGTGTATGGCTCGCCCGATCGAGCTATAGGCAGCTTCTTAGGGCGAGAAAGATAAACCGTATTATGTCTGAATTTTACTATACAGAACAATCGGTCTGAATGGCATTGCTCTTATTGTTAGTCGTATTGTGCTGTATTGTGGTGTTAGTTAGAGAATAATCGTGAAGTATCATCGTTTCGTCAGTCAATATTTTGTCGTTTTTTAAGCAAAAAAATGTATTACATTGTTCACGTAAAAAAAAAATTGCAAAGATAGGTTCGAACCATCGATATTCTTGACGAGTATACAACGCCTTAGCCCACTGAGCCACCGTCGTTCATTTGAATTGCGTGCAGTGGGAACCGTAGGTAAGGCACTCGCTATCCGTTGTGGAGTGTTCGCTTCTTCTATGCTCGCTGACAGCGAAAAACTCAGCGGCAACGAGAAAACGCCGTCTCTATTTTGACGAGCACCGAGCGACCGATCGGGTTGAAACTTTGAGGATACCTAGAGGATTATGGTACACAGATCCTAAGACTCGTTTTTTTTTTTTTTTTTAATAAATTATTTTGTTAATGAAAAAAAAAACGATAAATTGTCATGCTCGTACGATATTTCTTATCGTGTTGAAGCCAACATCCATGCACAATGGAAAAACGCACATTTTGGGCTTTGTTTCATATCATTTGATGAAAAAATGACTGAAAATTCGTCGGTAACTCTCATAGCCCGCGCGGCGGACGGATGAGACGCGAGCGTCGAACACAGAGACGCCTCACATACGCGTTCGACTCCGCCGTGCACGTAGCTCTAATGCGGCGCACGTATATATATATATACTGTCGCCGAAGTGTATGGCTCGCCCGATCGAGCTATAGGCAGCTTCTTAGGGCGAGAAAGATAAACCGTATTATGTCTGAATTTTACTATACAGAACAATCGGTCTGAATGGCATTGCTCTTATTGTTGGTCGTATTGTGCTGTATTGTGGTGTTAGTTAGAGAATAATCGTGAAATATCATAGTTTCGTCAATCAATATTTTGTCGTTCATATGATTTCATGATTTACGTTTGTGTGGAAAGCGGGCTGGCGTCGTTATTTCACGAGGCACGTGTCCCAGTCGGCTTCGGAGGGGGCCGGACTCCGTAGCATAAGTAGATATACATATAGAATGGATGTCGATAGTGTGGCATAGGAGGCGTGGCTGTATGCGGTGTATTAGTCGTAACTTTTCGAGAGTCTCCTCCTCTGCCAGTTCCCGCACCCATCTCGTGAGACAAATACGTCAGCGCTCCACACGGAATTTCGTCACACTATTTTCACGCTGTGCCGATAATATTCTCGGTGTTTTTTTCCATAAAACCCCATCCTTATTTTTGCAGCCAATTTTGCATCAAATTAAATGAAACAAAGTTTAAAATGTGTGTTTTTTAATGCTACGTTGCCTAAGAGTCCGAAAATTTCGATAGAATCGGTGCAACATAAAGAATTGTCTCATTTCTCTAGTGATAAACTGAATCTGCAAAATTTTTTTCAAAATTTCGAAAAAAAATGAGTCTCATGTACAAGGTGACGTAATTCTCTATGTACTCGCCAAATTTTAATCTGATCGGTTGCTCAGTGCTCATACAAATAAGGATGCCGTTTTCGCATCGCTCGTCGCCTGTTACACTGACTCTTAAAAGTATTGATCGAACGAATATAAAAATATAAAATAATTTAGATATTTGATATTTAAATAAATATTTTTTCCCCATTTTTTAAAAATATTCGATATAATTTAATGTTTATATTATTTATCCATTATTATTATTATTATTATTATTATCATCGTCAAAGAATTTAGATTCTTTTTATTCGTCCGGTGGATTCACGAGCATCGAAGACTTGTCCAGTTCCGAGATAAACATCGAGAGGACTTATCGAAGGGTTCTAATTACGATTTTCTTAACGAGGCAATTAGCGAGTCCTTCCTGGTGCGAGGTAGTTCCCACCGACGCGACGAACAGTTTCGCTACGTGGCAGTCCCTCGTCGTGATAACGTCCAATCCAAAATTCATTACAAACTTTCAATCTGCATCGCCCTTTTATAATTCACGAAAATTCAATCAATTAGAAAAACAAAAAAATCGTATACTAGAACCAAATATATTCGAGCCTAATAAATTATCAAAATACTTCGACGATTCAAAATAAAAACATCCTGTTCTTAATTGTTAAATAAATAAATCTCGTATGCACGATAATCTTAAATAGTCGGATACGCGTATGCATTCTCGATCTCGTGGCAGTGCGAGCCAAGAAGGACGTCGAGGTTCTTAAAGGGATACGTGCGAATAAAACACAAAATATATATATATATATATATATACATATACATATACATATAGGCAGTAGTAGAGGTCCTGTGCAGATCAGACAAGACGACGAATGTGTCGGACTTGGTTCTCTCTCGAACCCAAGAGAGAGAGAGAGAGAGAGAGAGAGAGAGAGAGAGAGAGAGAGAGAGAGAGAGAGAGAGATGGCAAGGCCCAAGACAGTTCAGTGGCCCCTCTCTCCATATTCTCCGGCCCATTCGCGCCGCGTGCTGCTCTCTCGACTTTTGCCGTTGCCTCGCTTTTACCGTGTACTGCTCTCGCTGTTCTGTTTGCCTCTCCGTCAGTTTTTCTCCACCGGAGAGTGTTGGAAATCCCTCCAATCTTTCCCTTTCCCTCTTACCCATCCCTCTTTCCAAGCTCCCGACTCCCCCCCCCCCCTCAACCACCTCCTCCTCTTCTCACTCTCCTTATACCTCCCTGTGTATAGAATAAGATGGTAGGATACAAATCCAAAGGCCAGCAGCGCCTTGTCCTATTTCTGACGTCACGAAACGCGCGAGAGAACCGAACCCGTCTAGTGCACGACCGGTTACCGAGGCACAGGCGCGCATGCGCGCGGTCTCGCGCTCTCTCTCTTTCGCGCAGGCGCGGTCTCTCTCTCTCTCTCTCTCTCTCTCTCGCTCTCTCGCTCTCTCTCGCACGCGCGCGCGCGCAGGCGCGAGACGGAGCAAGCGCGCTAAGTACGGCGCATGCGCCTGGTCGTGCTCTCGCCACTCTACGCTCGCCACTACCAGGCCGGACTGTGGAACGTGTGTGCGTGCGGCTCGATGCGTGCGCGCGCACCCAGACGGTGAACGTGTCTCGCTTGTAACTCTCACTCACGGCAAGGCTGTCCCAGCGAGCGCCGCTGTCCCGGGCCATACGTGCTGAGAGAGGTCCGGATAGGTCACAAGAGACAACCGCGAAACTGTCCGTTCGTTACCAGTGTCGTAAAACGTGTGCGTGGATTTGAAAAAAACAAAACAAATAAACGATATTTGCACAAAAAAAAGTGACGTGATTATTATCTTTTCTTTTTTTCCTTAAATTATTATCGAATAATTTAATTAAATTTTTGTAAATAACAAACGACTCGACATTTTTAAAAGCACCGTTTTTTCAGTGACGAAAGAAAAAACGAGAATTTTTGTTTTTTTGTTTTGAAAACTTTGTATTATCGAAGATTTTTCTTTCTTTCTTTTTAATAAGTCGATTCTGTGATCTACGAGAGAAAAAAACGAAACGATTTGGTGCATCGAGTGTCGACAAGTGGATTATGGAAGATATCGGGGGTACGAGGAGGCCCGAAAAAATCTGACAGCCCCCCCAACGAGAGGGAAAAAAAAGAGGGACCATATTGCGACGAAGGCGCTGGGCCGCCTACGTTGAGATCTCCTGTCACCTCGCTAAGGTATGCAACCACACCACGCCATACCACGTTGTGTCCGCGCTTATCGCTCTATAAGGCAAGTTACCAGTTACTGACCTCCCCCTCTTCCTCGTCCCTCTCTCTCTCTCTCTCTCTCTCTCTCTCTCCCTCTCTGTATCCAATCGTCGAACGTTTTAATAACGAAATTCTCACATTTTATTTCGTGGTAACATTTTTCAAAAAAATGAAATTATTGTAATTTTGTCAAAAAAAAGGTTAATTTTGGAAATGTTTTTTTAGAATTTTTGACAAATGAAGAAATTTTTTTTTACGAAAAATGATCATTGTTCATTGAAATAAAAATCCCAAATCGTGTTAGATCGTTGTCGAAGTGATTTTTGAAGATTTTCCAAAAATTTCAATTGACATTGATTTTGGATAAAAATTTAAAAAAAATGAATATTTTGAAAAATGGAATACGTTAAGCTATCGAACGTGCGAATACGATCGAAGTTAAGTACGTCGATGAGAAAATAAGAAAGTAGGTAGGACGTATATCTAGATTTTTAAGAACAGCTGCGTTGAAAAGTTTTGGCTGGAAGTGAAACGTCAAACTTTATTTACCGACCGCAAGACGTGGTCGGTCGGATCGAGCGCGTGAATTATGACTCGAGCTCGTGTGCATTGCCATTTGTACAAATATAATTATAAATTTTATTAGTTCTGTGCACTCCATCGTTGATATGATATTTATATACATACAGATTTTTATATATATAACCATATAGGTATAAATATTATGTGAACGATTGAGTGCACAGAACTAATAAAAATATATATATATATATATATATACAAAGTGTGTAACGAGCGAACTCAATCATTAACGGTATATAGTTATCGAGTCTCGCACCCAGCGTGCTACGAATACCCGAGTAGAAGTCGATGACGATACGCACCCATCAAACGTGCTTTATATGTATATATAGGTCGTTCCAGTCCAAATCGACGAATCCACGACGCTGGTCCTCCAAGTTGTCAATTTTTTAACCCACTCGTCACGGCTCTAAAAGACGAGCAATTTCTTAAATATTTGTCTAGCCAACCTTAATTTAACGACGATAAACAAAAATTCCAAAAACTAAAAAATTTAAAAAAAAAATCACCTCAAAAACAAACATACCGAGGATCGATTATAGACAAAATTTCGTGACATTTTTGGATACATAATGAAACAATTTGTATAATTAATTCAAATAAAAATGTTTTTTTTTTAATTTTTCGAGTTGTAGGATTTTTCGAAAAGAAAAATCTGAAAAAAATCCTCAACGATCTTTGAGGTTGTGTTAATCGTATAAAAAATTGGGGATGAATTTCCAGGGGGTGAGTGTCGACGAGTCGACACGGAAGGCCCCATACACGTGTAATGTATTTGCGTTTCTCCGATTAGCCATTAAACGCACGAGCTTCCACGTCCGCGTGCTAAAAACCAAATGGGAACACGACTGTCTTTTTATTTCACGACGTGCACGACGTGTACGAAGAAACGGTACGCCACGTGTTCACCGGGACGAAAAAATAAAAATAAAAATGTTACTGGGCAAAAGGGGATGCTGCGTCGCTCGAACGTGATGAGAGAGTGTGAAATTACGACGAGACTACTTCTCTGCGAGCCCGAGACGAGAGAAAATAGCGAAAGAGATTCTCCTCGTGTGTGTGCTGTAACCAACGTAGGAAACTCACTGGGAGAGCCATTGGATTTCTCTCGATTTCTTTCGCCCCAGATATTAAGGAAGCTTCGACGCTGCCAGTCTGCTCGATCGAGTACCAGACATTCGACAAAATTTTGTTTACATATTTTTCAAGGCATTATTCTCGTTGGATCAATTAAAGAAATTACGGTTTGTTTGTAATTTAAAAAAAAGGGGGAACGGATGTTTCCAAAAATCACAATTTCTGGGGCTGATTTTTTGAATGTCGTAAATTTTTTTTTTTTTTTCATTCTACTGATTTAATAATTTTTGTTTTGTTTTCTTGATGATTTATTTATTTTGCGTACTCGTTATCGATTTTTGACTGTATCGAGTGCTCAAACCTCCTCGTGTGACATTTTTTTGGAGAGCAAACATTCTTTAATCGAGGTCTAGTGTTATTGACATCACTTTCTTTTTTTTTGAATCTCGTGGATATGTATTTCTTGAAAACTGCCGAGACTCGATTTTATCTCCGAATATTTATCGGAGTTGATATAATTTCTGAACGCTTCGAATTTTTGAAAAATTCCAAAATGTTAAAAAAAATTTAAATACAACATTTTCTCTTTTCAAAATTAAAAGCAACAAATTTAATCGAATCAATCTCTCGCTGATTAAAATTCCTATGATTTACATACCGGAATACGATTTGATTCAATCGAAACTCGTTCGGAAAAAAAAGAAAAAACAAAAAAAACGGAAACAAAAATTTCGAGAAATCATATCTCTCTCTCGGCATAAAAAATAAATAATTATGCAAATTTGACGTACCACCTGTAGGTCGAGCGAAAAGAAGGATGAAAAAAGATCGAGACGACGGGAGAGAATTTTTCATCAAGATAAAAAGAAAGGATCAACGATCGTCCCAAAAAGACCCTTACATGGGGCGTTTCAGTTCGACTCTACAAAGCACCGGAACCAAAATTTTCACAAAATTCGCATCGAATAAATTTCTCGCCCCGAAGATCGATCAAAAAAACCCGTGAGCCCTTTAAGGCTGCGACAACTCGATAAAAAAACTCAGGACGAAATTCCAGAGGTTCGTGGACCCTGTCGATCTTGCCTGGAATGCCCCGTATACGTCTATAAAGAGTGAGGGAGAGTAAAAAAGGAAGAAAGTGGTCGTGGAGGAGGAGGATGGGAGAAAAATGCAGGATTGGTGAGAAAGAGAAGAGAAACATGAAAAATAATGGAAACAAAAGTGTTTTCTTCAATATATATATATATTGAATGCAGGCTTGGTGCATAGGACAACCTACGCTGCAACGGGCGCGTCTGTACATAACCAGTTTCTTCCTCCACTCGTTGAAGTCTCGAAGCGGTCGGAAGAGAAGAGACGAGGCGAGCGATCTCGCAGTGTCGAGTGGAAACAACATTCAGTACCAAACCCCACCCCCCTTGCCTTACCTCCACCGGTCCCAAGTACCTTCGATTCCTCTCGTGATTTTCTGCGATCCCTGGACCCGTATCGACGATAACCTTCGAAATTTATTAAAAAAGAAAACACGAGGATAACAAAAAAATACAAAAATGTTTAAATAAAAATAAATTATTTAATCCAAGGTACATTTGGAAATAAAAAAAAAAGGATAAAATTAAACGAATTGAAAAAACGGAGATAAATATTTAACTCTTATTTTGAAAATTGTTCAAAATTTTTGGAATTTGTATTGTTTATTTATTTTTATTTTTGTTAGATTAATATTGTTATTTGCTATTGTTATTGTTACTTAGCTTTTCGACGAGAATCGAGCGCGAACATGCGAACCAGAGAAACAGAGAAAATTACAGCGGGTATATAAATATAAATATCTCTCTCTCTCTATATATATATATATATGTAGGCTTGTGTATAATTCTCTGTAGGTCTGTAAGTCGCAGTGAGTACTCTCGCACCTCTTGGGTGTGTGTTGCGCACCGTCGACTCGACGCTCCCGGCACCAGCTATTATTACAGTATACACGTACTTATATATATATATATATATATATATATATATATATATATATTATATGTATGTATGTATATATAGCGTCAACAATCACCGACTATATGGGCGATTACGAGTCAATTTGCGTCCGTAACATTTAAAAAAAAATTGTTTTTCTCTTTTCACCAATTACGCAGAGAAATAAAAAATCAATTTTCGTTAATTCATCGAAAGTGGCAAACTACAATTACCACGCGTAAAATTTTGCAAAATTTCCCGAACGATTTAACAATTTTTACAAAATTCACGCTTCGTTAATGTCGTTTTTTTTTCTTCTTTTTTTCGATCGAATAAACTTTTCGTCGAAATAGAAAAAAATAATATGACCATTTTTTGCATTTTTGTCTAAAGAATAAAATGAAAATTAATCAATTTTGAGAAAAATTCATCACGTTCAGCGTCGTCGCATCGATAGCTTGAGAATCGACGAATCGACAACGTTAAACAGGAAAAACAATATTTTGTTTTAAAAACCAACAAAAAAAATTTCAAAAATTTCACAAAGTTGAAAATATTTTTCAAAAATGAAACAATTTGGTCGATTGTTGTCTCGTGGTGGTCAAGGGATAATTCGAAAATAAAAATGAAAGAAAAAAATTTTTTTGGCAAAATTCCGCATGAAACGCCCCATATGCATATATATAAATATACACAAAGCAGTATAGGAGTCTTACTAGAATTCTACGGCGAGTTACTCGAGCCCCGTAAGAAGTGAAAGCTAGCGGTTTCAGGGAAATTCTGACGCGATTCGCTGCCACAGCCAGCAGCCTCGCACGTCTACCTCCACTATACATATTCATCGAGACTCTCATCCACTCATCGAACGATTTCCGTTCGCTCTGATGTCCAGTCGATGTGTTGTTTTCATTTTTTTTTTTTTTTTTTTTCTACATTTATATCTTTAATTCCTTTCGTTTTCATTTCGTCGTTAATTCTTCATTTCCAGGAGGAAGTCACCATGAATTTAAAAACGATACGATGCCGATAATTATTCGCGAGTCTGCTCGTCGAAACGTTTATTTCGTTGCATAAAACAAAATTTTTGTTAAAAGTTCAATTTTCTTGATAATTTTTTTCTCTCTTTAATTATCTTCGAGTATTCTTTTTTTCTTTAAACGTTTTTACAATTATCGAATAACAACGTATGATCGCTGATTCGTTATTTTGTTGTTGTTGTTTTATTACAGTCATTACTCGTTTTATTTTTCAGCCAATTTATTTTGTTTTACGTTTCATTGATTTCTGATCGATTATTTTTTTGAAAAAAAAAATAAAAAATATGTCATCGACAGCTCGTTCGAATTTTCTTGTTGATTTTTTTTTTCTCGATTCGACGTGAAAATATCTGACAAGTGGCAAGTGCAGATCGAAGCCCCGAAGCGTAAATGCCGCAATGAAAGACGCGCGCGCGAGGCCTTCGAAAAAGAAAAAAAAACAAGAATTATACATACGCGTATATAAATCATCGTAATATAAAAGTAAAAAATAAAAACTCTCGCGATCGTAAGCCCGGGTGAAAGTGAAAGCCACCTGTTTCAGGGAAAAATTTCCGATGACTGTTTCGCGGCATTTCGTCAACGATCTCTCTCCGTCCGCCCGTGAGACACTTTTTTCCTCTTACTTTGTCTCGATTTCATCGGACACAAATTTATTTTTATATAAACAAAAATAAAAAACAATAAAATAAAATTACAAACAAAATAATCATTTTTAAGTATAATCGACGAATCGTTTCGTTACTCGGTTTCACCGCGAGACGAGAGTCGAGATGCGATCTCGAATCGAACGGTGGCGAATCGTCCTCGAGGTCGCGTCTCGTTCGTCAATGCGGTCCTCGAAGAGCTCGAAGCTCGATCGTTGTGGTGGGAGGTGGGGGGGAGAGAGAGAGAAGAAGTCGAGACCATAGCGAGAAGATCCGTCAAAAGGGAAAGTTAACGGCCGAAGCCACACGCCGCCGGTAATCTCTCGCTATATAGCTACTTACGTATTATACGATACTTGGCGGTTGTCTCGCTCTTGCGCGTTTACTTTATTCCTACGTGTTATATATCAACACGAGTCGACAGAATTGACACGAAGATATATAATTTTTGACACTGAATTCGAAATTATCGACCGGGAAAGACGATTGCCAATTTTTACGGAAATCGTGACATTGTTACAATATATGTTTTTTTTTGTAGATACGACATTGGCCATTTTTTATTTTTTTAATATTTTGTCAATGGATTTGAGACGAAGGTGATCGGGGAAGGCTAGAAATCGATTTTCGTTGAATTCTGATCATTTGTAAAAATATTTTGGCCGCCATTTTGAACCCGCCATTTTGAATTTAATTTTTTTTACAGTCTATTGAAAATCAGTGAAAGTAGGGAGAGCTAGATATGAATTTTTATTCCAATAGGCTAGTTTTTTTATTTCGTCAGCCATTTTGAATTTAATTTTGACATTGAGTTTGACACTAGTGACCTTGAAGACGTCCACGTGCTGATTTTCGTCGAAGTACGGTCATTTTTTGGTTCATTTTCGTCGACACGTTGACTCGGCCTTATCGGTATATATATATATATATATATTTATACTCGAAAAAAGGAGTCGATGAACCTTGGGGCTAACGAGTTTGCACGAAACTCATTTCTCCAGAGCTTCTCGTCGAGCATGATGCACCCGATAATCGCCACCGACGAGCTCGACGCCGATCGCTAAAAATATCCAAACGCGTTCGGTCCCTCGATAAACTTTTCTTCTCCCTCTTTCTCTTTCACTTTTATTCTCTCTCGTACACGAGGAACAGCTGATGAAAGATCCGCCAGCATTTTTTTCTCATCGCATTCCTTCTCTCTCTCTCTCTCTCTCTCTCTCTCTCTCTCTCTCTCTCTCTCTCTCTCTCTCTCTCTCTCTCTCTCTCTCTCTCTCTCTCTCTTTCCTTCATTCTTGCTTCATCTCCTTTCGTCGAATCTCACAATCAGTAAAGATGTACGTAAATAAATAATATTCCAATATTTTGAATGTTTATAAATTGACATGCCAATCTTAAAATAATTCTTACGTTGAGAAAAATAAACCAATACGATTTTAAAAAACTGCGATCTGCGACGAAAAATTGTTTTGTGAATCTTTCAAAACTTTTGACCATTTTTTAATATTTTAAATATTTGTGACAATTTTTTAGTATCGGAGAATATTTTTTAAGAACCTGTGAGTATTTTTGAGTGTATGTACAAAAGTCAGTAGGAACACATCCGGTGGCTACCGTACCTGTTTGTCATGCAGACTTACAGACGAATGAGAAGAGATACTGGGAATACCCAAAAGATCGAGGGAGAAAACCGAGACGTGACGAAGATCCATCGGCCTTGCTGTTCTCGTGTGTCATACTCCTCGAGATGATCCCTGTCAAGGTCTAACTTTTTCCTCCTTCGTTCGAGTCGCATCCTGCTCTACCGGAAGTCGATTGCGAATTCCATTAAAATCTCGCATCTAAATATTCAAATATTTTTCAAAAACAAGAAAAAAAAACCAAAAAATGCATCCCTTTTTATAATTAACGATGCAAATAATCAAATTAATCGGTCGATCGATGAATTATTAAATTAATTATTATTCATTAATTTTTAATTAATAATTCTTGAAAATTTCTTTTTCCCTTTGACTCATCGTCTCGTGGATCGTTGGTATTCTTGGTACAAGATCGTGGAATGAAATTAAATCGATTCGTAACACACGCGACACGTCGAGAATTGCTCAAGAATTTCATTCGAACGTGATCGTGCGATCGAGTTATGCATTTCGACACAACTCGTGAATTTTTTCATTTCGTCATAGACACAGACACATATATGTATATACATATAGATAGATATGTATATATGTCGATAGGAGAGATCGAGAGTACATATAGTTATCGATGCATATCTCTATTCCTCGTTCCAGATATATATATATATATATATATATATATATATATATATATATACACATATATTAAATTTTCTATTGTATCGTTACGGCGTTTATGTTAATAGAAAATATTTATATACGAATATCAAACGAGGATGTCTGGTATTTGCGGTTGGGCAATATTTTTCACTCAAGAATCTCTCGAGAAAAAAAAAAGAAACAAAACACAACATAATAATTATCGAAAAGATCGATCATTCGAACCCCACTCTCCTCATCATTTCGAAATTTCTCTCTTCACTTCTCTTTCCATCTGTTGAAAAATAATTTCGCCAATTATCGAAATAATTATCAATTTTTCAAAAACGACAATTAAAAAATTACAAATTCAAATTATAATTTTACAGCGTGTAATTGTTTACGAACGAATTCTTTTTATGTTTTGCACAATTAACGAGGTTTTCAAAAAATATTTTTTCAAATTCTTTAGTTTGAATATTTTTCGAATTTTTTTTTTTATTTAAACACGAAAATATGTTTTTTTCGTTCATTCGCGTATTACCGAGTACGTTACTGGCGAGAACCTCGTTTTGTATAATAGTTCGCGAAGGCCTCTTTCTTCCGTTCGCAACCCTCGAGACTCGCGCGTCCATTACGAAATCCGTCGAGCTGGTTCGCTCGCTCGGGGCCCGCGACTTCTCGCGCGAGTTATATAAAAGCACGAGCGACTTGTCTCTCTCTCTCTCCCTTTTTCTCTCTCGTAATTGAAGAGTGAAAATATGAAAGGAGTTTTCGTCGACGAGACGCGCGTTTAGTCGTCGACCACGCAATTTTTCTCTCTTGCTTGCTCAAAAAAGAAAAACACAAGGAAAGAAATTTTATTTTTTGAATTTGTATTTTTTATTAAAAAAAATCAAATTTTTCAAATCAACGATACAACTTTTATTTATCGTTTTTTAAAAATACATAAATAGAACTATGTTTTTTTTAAATATAATTATAAATATAAATTTAAAAAAAAACGTCGATTAATTTTTCTTTTCTCAATAAGCAGTTCGATCGATCGGAAAAATATGAAAAAAAAATAAAATTCATCGTAACGAAGTATCCCGTCGGCAAAAACTTTATTCAGGAAACGAAGGTGTGAAGAATAAAAAGATTTTATAACCGGAATTATGTGTAACGAAATAGCGTGAATTTATAGTCGGAAATATAAAAATTCGTCGGGCTTCGCGTATTCCAGGAGTCTTGGATCGTAAATTTATAACGCAACTGCGATATGAAAGAAATTGTACAGCTCGCACTTTTTTTTTAATTTCATTGCTCGCAATTTCGCCTCGCCGATCGTTATTCCAGTTGTTCGACGAAAGAATAGAAGAAAAAAACAGAGACCTAACGAGAATCGGCATCGTTAAATCTTTTAAAACGATGAAAAATTAAAAAGAAAAAAAAAACAAAAAAGTTTCGTCACTAAATATAATTATTATCGATTATCTACGGTCGATAACGATCGTATTATCGATCGATAAAAATCTTAATTACCTTTACGTTTTTTATCGAAATAAATAATAATTAATTTCTTCACGTTCGAGGTAACAGAAAATATTCCCCTTTCTCTAATGAATGTATTATTACTCGTTCGTCGAAACGAGCTAAAGTTTAAATCGATGTCTCTCTAAAAAAAAAAAAAAAATTCTATTTTCTTTTTTAAAGGAAAAAAAAAATTGCGGTTTTAATTAAAAATTTCATCTCGCGATTTTCCTCGTCGTCCATTGTTCGCCGAGTGCCATTGATAACGTTCCGAACGCAACGTAGACGCTGCTGTATTTTCTCGAAACAATGATCGCGATGGCCGGCGAAGAATTCGAGGGGATCGTCTCTTCGAATTCCTCGGGCTGAATCCTTCGTTCGTACATAGACGACGACAACGACGACGCGTATACTCGGATACTTTATATGACTGGTACCGAGGCTTGCGGTATAAGCGCGCTCCGAGGAATTGCACGCGAGGAATATTATTATAAAGCCCAGCGAGAGATTCAACGCACTCGGGTGCGTTAATTCAATGTCGGGAAATATGAACCACCGAATAAATATTTTCCGTACGAAAAACAATGTACATTCCACGATTGGAATAATTCTCTACCAAGTACGAACTTAACTTAAAATAAGGTTGATTTCTAGTTTCGAACTTAAGTCTCGACTCGAACATTTGACTCAAGCTGTGATTCGAATTTCCATTAAAATTTTTATTTCATTTTTTATTTTGTACTCAATTATGATTGGATTTTTGTTCAATTATTACTCAATTTTTACTCAATTTTATTATGTTATAAATAAAATTGGCCTGACACTGGATTTTCACTGAAACCCTTCGGCCCGATTTCACAGCCTGGTCCATATGACCCCGCTTCGATCTATAACCAGAGATATCTATCTATATATATATATATTGGTTATACACTTAATACATACAGCTTATATTTGTTGGCTGAGTGTCGGATTCGAGCACGTACGTGAAACGCTGTATATTTCCTTTCTCTTCCCGCCTTTATATAGCCAATTCGGCGTAACTCCCGCGGCGAGAGTTATATACCACGTTAGATTATCTCTCTCTCTCTCTCTCTCTCTCTCTCTCTCTCTCTCTCTTTCTCATTCTCTTACCTTCTCGTTATTTTCGCGGATTAAACCACTGCTACATTGGCTAACGTGAAACTATATGTGGGATCGGTTGACTCGCACCCTTAAAAAAAATATTGTTCTTAAGGGTGCAACTTACGTATATATATGTATGATATTTATTGCACACGTGTATGTACAAATTTGCAAGGAATATCGAAGTGAACAGTAAGAGAAATAGAGAGAGAGAGAGAGAGAGAGAATTTTGCAACGCTGTATTTCTGGCATTATCGTTAAATCGTAACTTCCGGACGTCCACTTAAATAATATAACGCACCGGATCGAGATACGGAGACGCTCGTCCCTGACTCCGTGCAACGAGGGAACGCTCGTGCCATTTCTTGCGAAGATAATGGCGCACGCCCCCTCGTGGAACGATTTTTCTTGTGTGTTTTTTTTTTTTTTTTTTTTTAGGAAAATTAATATCGTGGTTTCTAAAAGTCGAAGAATTTATTTTGCCTGGAGTATCGAGATTAATATTATTTTTGTTTGTGTCGTTGACAAAATCTAAATCAATAAAATCAACGGTCGATTATTAAAAACGAATCGCCATTTAAAAATTTGATTAATTTCAGTCGTTTTATTTGTTATTATTGAAATTTGCGGAAAAATCATTATACAAAAATATTTACTATCTCGCGTTATATTTTTACACATGGCAAAAAAAACAACGCGGATGAAAATTACTAAACAAATTTTCATTTTATTTTCATTTTGTTTTAATCACAATTTTCAACGACACGAAAATTCGTAAGACCGTGACGAAGGAAGAAGACGGAAAGTGAGAGACGAAAAATTCGATACTTTCGTGCGTTAATGCGCGTAGGTGTTTTTTTTTTTTTTTTAATCCCTCGTTTCTCATTATTTACTCGCTGTACGATTGTTCGCTAATGTTCCTCTGACTGAGAACAATTAAGCTAATGGGATTTTGGTACACGCCCGAGTCCAAGAGAGAGAGAAACGTATGAGAGGAAAAAATATCGCGCGACTTCGTTGCTACTTTACTGCCGCACAAACACACAAACACATACTAACACACATACAAAAACTTGGAGCTAAAAGTAAGTAGTGAAAAGTTTTGACTCGCGACCAACAGAGAGAGAGGACGCTCTCGCTATATGTATGCCGCGTGAGAAAACAAAGTCGGCCAACTTTTCCACTCTCTAACGATCGTGATGATAACGTCCAGACGTAATAATAATAATGATAATAATAATAATGAAATTTATTTCTTAAAATTACTGCCTTCGATTTTTTTATTTTCGATAATAATAATAATAAAAGTTTAGAATTATTGTTACTATTTAAAATCCTGAAAAGATTTGTTCAGAACGACGTCGATAAAACAAAATTGTGATGATTTGAAATCGATGCGAGTTTCAAATTTGACAAAAATAAAGTGAATAAATTAAAAATCGACAATAATATTTTTGAAAAAATTACTGTTCGAAAGAACAATGAAAAGTAAGAAAATTTCGTATATACGTTTTTTTCGTGCTCACCATAGTTTTCGAATTAAAAAATATTCGAAAATGAATTTTGATCTTTTTTTTATCGTCGAAATATTCGATTGAAAAATCTGAGAAAAATCGTGTCGTATCTCAAAGATGATATCTACCCTAGAAAAAAATACGAGCTCGTTTCGATGACGAAAATTCGAACGGGTCATTTCACATGGAACGCCTCGTATACGAGGTTTAAAATTTTTTTTTAAATCATTAGAACAAAAGGAAAGTGTCTTTGTACGAGAACCCTCGAAGATCCGGGAGGATTTGTGCATCAGCCACGATAACTCGAGGAGCTCTCGCAGAAATGCGTTTCAGGGTTAAACACACCGCGTAAAACGAAGAGGGAAATGGTCGTGTGTCCCTCTCGCACTCGCAGACTCTCGCGTTCTCGAGCTGGGCCCGCTGGTCACACTCGGCTCTTGGACTCGAGTCGCCTAGAGCCCAAGGCCGTTGAAGGTCACTCGAGTTCATTTTCTCAATTTTTGTATGTTTTGCATTTTTTTTTACCCTCCCGTTGGTCTTCCCTTTCTCCCGTGAGAGCCCAGCCTTGGGTTCCTTATTCTCGATTCCCTCGAGCGACGAGAAATGGCGGTAAACCCTGTCGCTGTCCGCGAAGCGGTCAAACCGACCCTTCTCACGTATAGATATATAAATATATATTTATGTGTATAAGTATCGTCCTTCTGTCTTTCGAAAGACTTATGCCTTTCTTTTTTCTCTCGCTCCGTCCTTCGCTCTTATCTTTACCCCGTTTTGCCCATTACCTCCTTCTGTATACATATATATATTTTTGTTTTTTATTTGCCAGTAATACAACCTCCGGGATGGTCTGACAAAATTCCTGTACACTTTCTCGAGATTCTCAGCGTTTATTATTTTTTTCTTCTAATTATTTATTTTATAAAATTTTCCTTTGAAAAAAAATATTTTTTAAACAATTTTCAAATTCAAGTATTAGAGAATTCTATATTTGCCGTAAACGTCGATAAAAACATATATTTTGCAATGTTTAATCGAAAAGAAGAAAAAAATCGAAAATAATAATTTTTTTATTAAGAAAAATAAAAATAAATCATACGTTTGTAAGATCGCAACAAAAAAATCCTCACTGTATAACGACTCGGTATCGCGTACTTTTGGCGTCGAGAAAAAAAAACAAAAACAAAAAAAACGAAAGAAAAATTCGCCATGAAAAATAGCCTCGTCACGTCGGTGAATTTCGATCTTAAAACTCCGACTAAATGATTACACGCCGAGTATAATAATGAGGTATCATTACTTCATCTTTACAAAGATTCTTCTTTTCTATTTTTCTTTTTTTTTTTACTTTCACGCAGAATCGTGTATCTTTAACGTACACAGTGGTATAATGTAGTATGAAGATGCCACTCGACGCCTTCACGCTTTGGGAGCTCTCGGATACAACGGGTGCACGTGTACTTAAACTAAGCGTGAATATTACTATAACTATAGATATACAGGTATATCTGAAGATATAGTAAGACTCACGCACTCCTGGTGTATATATAGGTATAATACAACGTATAATCGAGCTGTGGAGCCCAGGCTACTTGTAGCTGATCTTGCTTTCACCTCACTGGTCCATCTGTATAATATTTTGTACATATATTTTGGTTATTTTTTTCAATTTTTTAAATTGTTTTTTTTTGCTGCTTTTTCTCAAGAAAATTAGAAGAATTTCATTAGAGAGTGTTCTTACACCTACCGTCGTTTTATTTTAACGTAATGCTATGGGCACTTCCGTTCAGAATGAAAAAAGAAAATTAATTTATGTATTTGTAAATTGTTGTTGTTTTTTTTTGTAGAACTCAAAATTGATCACAATTTTTAAAAAAGAAACGAAACTCGGAAGCTTGAAGGCTATGAAAAAGGGAATTAAAATTTTATATGGTATATTTTTGAAAAATTGTTTTCGGAAAATAATTTATTTTTGCGAGTTGAATATTTTACAATGTACGTCTCGCGGGAATTCTCGAGAATATGTTGTCCCTGTTGACTAAGGAGAACCGAGAATGTAGTCGAGTCGTCTCCGACCAGCGGTCTGACCAGTACCGGACACAAACGCTGTATCTTCTCTTCTCTCGTAATCGCGAATAGCCACGTGTACTTTTTTTTTTATTTCCAGCGAAAGTTTAAATTGATACGGAATTTCTCGGCGTAATTGAGCGATAAATCAATTTTTTTTATTTTCTCCCAAATGATGGGTCTTTGATTCGATTGTTCAAAATTTCATTTTGTCAAATTAAAGTGATTTTATATTTCGTAAGAAAATAACTAAAAAATTACAGACTTTTTCTCTAAACAAAAATAAACACTCTACAACAAATCTTCAATATTTTTTGATGCAGAATTCATAAATATTTTCAAAATGCTAAAAATATATATACATATTTTCGTTTTTATTTAACATTATACAGCGAGTAAAAATTTCTAATCGACGAATCCTTTAAAAAAAACAAACAACGTTCGTATAATTAACCCTAGAATGGCAACCTCATTTTTGTTGACCTATTATGGTAACCTGGGGTGATAAACTACCCCAATTTTCTAAATTTCATACCTCAGGTAAAATTTCACGAAAAGGGCCCACCCATTCTTTTCATTTTTTAATGAAGAATCACGTGAGCCTAGAGTAATTTGGCTTCAAGTCGAAAAAGTTAGTTAAAAATTAGTCAAAGTTAGAAGGGAGAAAGGGCGCGAGATTTAAAGTTACCATTCTAGGGTATTTTCTCACACGCATAAAATATGTAAATATCGTTAGGCAGGATAAGGGAAGTACACGTTGTAATAAATAAAACTCTTCATTTATATAAAAATTAATGAAACATTTATTATCGTCGGTAAACAATATTTTAAAAAACGAACAGAATGATGCGTGGAGTGCGTCTCATACCGCGCGTCCCGGCGTGGCTCGGTTGCCATGGGATGGCTTCGCACGAGGAACCGCGAGATGGCGGCACCCGACTGATAAATATGGCGGCGAAAGATTCGATTCTTTGTTTCCTAAACCATTTTCCATGTGAAATTGTCGATAATAAATTTTCAGTCCGCGTTTCAAATGACTTCGGTTTTTTGTACGTGACTCTCTTCGATAATTTTAATCCAAAGGACTTCTGGCGACGGTAACTCGCGTGACTCGATATCGCGACGAAATCTTTCAAAGTTGCTCGGTAAACTATTTAGAAGCATGATCGCCAACAGATCCCCATTTATATTGATATCCATTTCGCTGAGTTTACCAGCCGTGCGAAAGTAGTTCCGAACGTGTTCAAGGACGTCGCTGCCATCTTCCAGTCGTAACAGGAGTTGTTTCAATAGCATTGTTTTCCGTACGATTTCTTTTGACTGATGGATACTTTCTAATTTAAGCCACACTTCCCTCGATGTAACGCATCCCTTAACACATTTTAATTCCGATGGTTTTATCGCGAGTATAATGTCCGATTTCGCTTTCTGGTCATTTTTGACCCAAGTTTGCACTTCTGTTTCGTACTCGGAGTTTCCCATTGTTTCCGTAGGTTTGCCCACTTCCCCATTAACGTAACTCCAGCCATCGTTCTTTACGAGGACTGCTTCCATCTGCATCTTCCACGTATCGTAGTTGTCTTTGCCAAGTGGTTGGATCCACCATCCTCCCGAATTCATCGTGTCACGTGACGCGTATGACTCGTCGTACACCGAACAATGCCCTTTCGTTTATTTAATCGAATGAGTCTATTTTCCGTTATTTGAGCCCAGAGCCTGTTAGGCAAAATACGAGAAGAACACTTTAGTGTAATGAACAAAGCTTTGGACTTATGTGAGCGACTGAAACATTTATTTTAGACGGGAGAACAAATAAATAGAACGATGCCCGTAGTGCGTCTCCGGCCATACTGCGCGTCCCGGCGTCGCTCGATCGAAGGAAGTCCCTTTACACGGCGAGCCGAGAGATGGCAGCACTCGGCAGTTTCAACAGTTTTTAGAAATGCCCATAAACCTAAAAAAGAAAAGAAATCTTGAATAAAAAAAACCTTGCATCAGGCAAAAATAATTGATCGATCGTAGAAACAAAATTGTAAAAACGATAAAACTACGGTCGATAGCGTAGCAGACTGGATTCTTACCCCTTGCGCCATCTATTGGTGCCAATGTCTCCATGTACGAAAAGAGCTTTATTGTAAACATGTTTTGCATTATACATATATATATACATCAAACTGGGCGTCTTATCTTGAGAAGAGAACGAAAGGAATAGTCGAGAGAGTCGTATAAGCACATGTAAAACCGAGTGCTGAGAACATACTATATATACACACATACCTAAAGAAATATATATGTATAGGAATTTACAATCTCTCTCGATCGTTTCTCGAGGTTGATAGTCGTTCTCGGCACACCGAGGGACAGAGACAGGACCCGTTGCCGCGACGATATAAATTACCCTCGGTAGGCAACTCCTCGGCGTGGCATTTGATGAGCCCTAATAGAGGACACGTTGCGATTGCGCTGTTACTTACCGCGTGCAACGTACTTACCACTGGCGCTGCAACGAAATTGGGTTAACGACTGTCGGTTAAAAAAAAAAGTTTTTACGTATAGGACAGAATTACACCTAAATATATCCATATATATAGGTGTGCGCAGTACAGGTGCGCAGGATGCTGTGAACGTGGCTCTCGGCCTCAAGTGACTCGTTACGTGTATTCACAGCGACTGGACACCGCTGAACGGGTGTCAGGTACAACATTCTTCGAACGTGCATACATAGCGAGGTGATTTTTTTTTCCTTTTTTTTCATAATTTAATTCGATATTTTTTTATTTTTATTTTTTTATATTGCGTTCGTGGCAAGATTCGTGGTCTCGAATACTTTGAGGAAAAGGCTAATAACGAACATTAATTAATTCGGTGAATTTATTTATAATTATAATGAATTAATTTTGGATTTTATTTTTTCGTGATATTAAATACTGTTTGAGAGAAAGAAGAGCTTATAAATTCCGTGTTTGGAAAAAAAATATTGTTTTTTTTTTCTTTTTTTCTTTTAGTAATTGGAGCTTTTTTGTTTTGATTTAATTGAGGAAAGAATCGTTCGTGGTTATAACGATTTTCGAGCAAAGGCAGCAGATCAATTCTCAGTTTCGTCGAAACGAATTATTTCCTTCGTTCTTTACATTTATTTGTTTAATTTTTTTGTTCACACCAGTGAAAGTGAGCATGGCGGAATGGCAGTGAGAACTTTGTAACGAGCCGAAGACATCGAAATGTAAACCAGAGCTAACAGTGGAATACAGAAATTCTCACAGAAATATATATATTTATATTTCTCTCTCTCTCTCTCTCTCTCTCTCTCTCTCTCTCTCTCTCTCTCTCTCTCTCTCTCTCTCTCTCTCTCTCTCTCTCTCGCTCTCTCTTTCGGTTTACATAGTCGTGCACCGGTGGTTCGGACAATCAGGCTTTAAAACCGCAGTAGCCAGTATCTTCCACTCGTTTCTCATCGTTATTTACCCACAAGCACACCTTCAAGAGCACACGTGGACAGCAAACTACAAAACTACCTATCTATGGGGCGTTCTTTGCGAAACAAATTTTTGTTTTCCTTCTTTTTCATTTTTCAAAATAATCTCAGACTTTTATTTAGGTTGAGAAAAATTAACAAACATTTTAGAATAATGTTCAAGGTGGCTGCGATGGTAGACAAAATTTAGGATGAAATTCTAAATTCTGATTCTCGGGAGCGACGATTTTTGGCGGAACGTCCCATATACGTAGAATAAATAAACGGGAGTATGTAAACCGCAAATCTCTGCAACACTGCTGTACAAACATTTGCATACGGACACTCATTCTTTCCACCTTCCTCCACTTTCGTCCAAAAATCGCGATTTTCGAAAATTCACCACGGCCACAAAAATAAAGATATCCCGATAATTCTTACGCCATTCTTCTCGTCTCGGTAAGCTCTTCAAAAAGTTATTCGTACTATTTTCTGTAGGACTAACGTGAACCGAGATACAGCATCGCGAAAAGTCGATTTTTCGAGATTTTGCGATATTCATTGAAATTTTCGATATATTGTATTCCGGTGAATTTTAACGGGTTTTCAAGTTATGTCAATCGCAAATTTCCCGTACATCAAAAACATCATGGTCATTCTTTCGACAGTTCGAATCTAATGGGCGGAATCTCGAAAAAACTGTGATATTTCACGTTTTTTCGACTTTTCACCCATTATTTTACGTGCGGAAAGCACGAAAGGCTATCTCGTTAGTCTATCTTTTTCCTTAAATAACTCTATAAAATAATCAATAATCACTAGATAACACTATGATAATTATTTACAGTAGCTCCTGAGTATAAGAATTTGTTTTCAGATATTTTTCAACACGGATGATTAACAACATGAAAATTCAAAATTCAAAGAAAAAATTGATTCCATCGTTTGCCGATTCTAAAACTAGGCTTAAAATTTTTCAATTTAACAAAAGTTTTTTGCAAAAAATGTAAAGAATATCGATGACTACTAACATTATTAACAACAATAATTTCTTGTCAGTTGAACAAGAATATCAAAATTTGAAAATTGTCTCGACAGTCCCCAATTTCTCCTCATTTTTTATTATATCGAAAAGTTCCAAAAAGTGGCCTCGAGGGACTTGATACAAATTGTAACTCGACTTAAAAAAATGTATTTTGTATCAGTGACAAATATATACAAAAATTTATATACACGTATTATATTTGTAAGGCCAAGAATTTTTGTTATTTATGCTCGCACCAAGTCGTACATCATAAGGATTCCTCCAAGCTTTATTACAACGTACGATGCTTTGCCAAGGCAACGCGAATTCAAAGGAATAAAACGCCAGAAATGCATAAAGAGCGTCGAGTACACAAGAAGGAGAGAAGAGAGGGAGAGGAGAGAGAAAGAAAACAAAAACCGAAAAATATATCTATACGTACGCATAAATAAAATTGTGAGTGCGTGAACGATCTTGTGGAATTTTTGTTTTTTTTTTGTTTTTTTTTTCTTTCAATTTTTTGTATCTTTTTTTCTTTCTTAGACATCGTTCGCCACGCAATTCTCCGGGTACTCGCGTGTGCAGAGATATCGAATGCAACGAGGAACGGTTTTGCATACTCATGGGACAATTATGCTAAGCGAGCAACGATCGAGGAAAGCGAGCTTCGATTCGATTAAAACAAAAGAAAAAAAGATTTATCCACACGGCAGATAAAATTATATAACGATGAATTTTATCGGTGTAATGAATAATCGTGTGTGTGTCGTTCGATCAAACGGGTCGAGGAAGAACGGGATATTTTATCAAAAACAATTTTAATAGTTTATTGTTTCCATTTTTTTTTCGAAAAATTCGTCAATTTTCAAAGTTCAAAATTTTCTAAATCAAGCTTTTTGTCAAACGTAGTTTCAATTTCTCAAAGAAACACGATCGTATCAAATCAATTATTCGACGACGAAATTTTTTTCAATTATTTACGAATCGAAATCCAATTTTTAATTCGTATTGAAAAAAAAAAAAAAAAATCGATAAGGCGTAATTTTGAGTCGACGTGCTCGATTGAGTCGCAAAAACAAACTGACAAAGTGTATTTGCCCTCGTATAAAACGCACCGACACTTCCCAATTTCGTTTGAAAAAAAGAGCCACAAAAAACACGTCTCTCTTTCCTCGTCTCTCGCCCCTCGTTCTTGTATCTCGATTTTTTATTTCCTCCGGGACTCTCGTCGCATAAATTCCAACCAGGCTCGTAATTCATCCGACAAACGATGCTCGGCGATTCTTCGTGCCTCGCGGTGTCAAATCGCGATATAGTATTCTCCTGGTCGAGAGAATTCTAAAAAAAAAATAAAAAAATTAAATTTTTATTTTATTTTTGTTTGTTTTTTGTTTGTTTTTTAAATAAACTAACGCTCTATGCCCTTGCGAAGAACGATTCTCGGAAAACGAGATCGAGAATAGTTCCTTCGAAACCCCTGACGCGTTCCAGGGATTTTTTGGTCGGTGGGTAGGCTCGAGAGATTCTCAAATTAATAACCGCGATATCGAATTTCTTTCTCTCGAGCCGTGAATTTTTCGATCGCGATTGAAAAATAGTCGATCTGTCTTTTTCGTCGTCTCGGCACGGTCTAGCAGGCTCATCGAGCTTTAGATCTAAATCATGGTTCTTTGCACACCGAGACAGTCGAGACGTTTAGACAAATAAAAGGAAACTTTGTAAAGTCAAAAAAAAAAATCAAGGCTATAAATGAATCGAAAAAAAAACTTTTCTTTGTTATATTTAAACTCGTCACAACAAACATTAAGGTAAGAAGCAATTACGTTCTTCAACTGGAGAAAGATTTCTCGATTTTTATCTGTTGCTATTTAGAGCGTATTTAATCGAAAAGAACGAGAAGAAAACGTAAATAAATTTTTGAAACGAACAAAAGCAATTTATTTTCTCGACTTGATCTTGACAACGATAAAAAAAACTATTCAAGCTCACGAGTTCAGAGATTAGATGACTTTGGAAAACGATGCGTCGAAACAAATGAACTTTTCCAAAGAAAATATTCAAAAAATGAATTTTTTTTTGTTTTTTCATTTTTTGAGATAAATTTCAATCGATTGTTTGAAATTAAACGAGCGACTAAGTGAGTCGATTCGTAAATAAATGCATCGTGATCGCATTGTTTAAATAACTAACCACGGAAAAGTAAAAACAGAAATTTAATAAAAACCAGAAATGAATAAAAAAAAAAACTTATTTTACGGAGCGAAACGAAAAGTTTGTTTACCCAGACCGACTTGGACTTTTTATTCACGAGTGCCCCTCCTACCGCCTACAACTTTTTCTCAATGTTTTTTTGTTTTTTTTTAAATTATTTTTATATTATCTTTCGGCCTCGCGATCGATTCATCGTCTTTGCTCTTTCTCTCTCCCCACTCTCTTTCACTCCGGGCCCTTTTGTTCAGCGAACCAAAGAGCGGGGCCTTTTCTTTTCTATCGCTCTTTGGGCCACTCCGCGATATATATATATATATATATATATATATATATATACATATATATTTATTTATGAACATATGTATAAAACGTCGACTGAGTTCTCTCGGCCGAGGGAGAGAAAGATTAGCATGTTTTTAAGGTGCCCACTCTTGGACTTTTGCTTTTGGGACCCTCGAGAAGCGCGGGCCCCCATTGTTTGCTTTAGAGAGTCAGCGAAAAAAACAAAGAAAAAAAAATTGCAAAAACGACGAACGAGAATTCAACGATGAACTTGCAAAAATTTTCGACCGAAGACCCCAACATTCATTCATTCTTTTACATTCAATTTAAAAATCAAAACGACAGAAGAACAAAATGATAAAATTATAATAATGATACGAGAGACACAAAATCGTAAAGAATTATTAAAAATAATAGGAAATGATGAAAAATGATTTAAAAAATGGTTAAAAATGATAATATTTGATAACGAACGATACAAATAACAATAAATAATAACAAATTACGAAAAATGATAAAACGATAAAAAACGCGTTAAATTTAATTATTCGATGATAAAAATTATTTTAAAAAATGATAAATCACCAGCTGGAAAGTAAAATCTTTTCTTTCTTCCTCCCACCTCGGCTCTCGAGCATGCTCAGATATGCAAACCGTGCGTCGGGTTACCTCGTCTCACCTCTTATCGGTGTACCGCACTTTTGTGCTCGTGGCACGGTGAGTTAACTAGCTTCTCCAGAAGTTCAAGGCGAACCGCGATAAGCGGACATACGTATGTGTGTGGTAACGTTTCTTTCGTATGTAACGTGAAGATATGCGAGTATGACTCGTCAATGCCATTTAACGGTAATCCCGTATTTATCGGCTTACCAACGTCCCAGGTAGCCGAGTCAATTTTTTATATCACATTCTTCACCTTTTTTCATTTTCTCAAAATATTTCATTTCCCGTCCAGTTTGAACAAAATATTTCTTCAATAAATCTCGAAAAACAAAATATTATTCAACGAATTTTATGAAAATTCAATTTTTTATAATTTTTCGTACACGAAAAATCTTTTTTCGTTTTGTTTTACATAATTTAATGAAATATAATTTTATCATTTTGTCAAATAAATGAATAAATAAAATAAAATTGCTTGAAAATAATCGTAACAATAAATGTATAATATTTATGTGTACACAATATAAGAATTGCTATGGACTCGTGACCAAGCGGGATCGGAATTTCAATTGGTACGTGTTGGGGCATGGCGTTTTAGGTCATAATTGGAAAGCGAATGAATTATGGAACTTCTTTTTCCGAGCCCCGTCAATTATGTGTTTACACGTGGTGTGTATATGCGCGTACGAGTATAAATTATATATAGATATATAAATTGCGGACACAATCGTGTGCTCGACTTTTGCCACAACAATGCTGCGACGACTTGTTACGCCAGCCGAGGAAAGAATTTCATACAAACGAGAGGTAAGTACGTTCGGAGATTATGGCACAATTTTTTTTGCTCATTTTTTTTTCACTCGAATATATCGTGCTTGGTACTCTCGTTTTTTTTCACCCAGGGCAAAATGCAATTCGCTCTACGCAACGGAGTATAACCATACATGGAACGAACGATAATTTTTAATTCGCGAATGTTTTTTTATACTCTGTCTCTCCCTCTCGATAATGTCGAAAGGAAAATTATTATTTCAAAAAAAAAGTGAAATAGTTTGTCACAATTTATTTATTAAATCGAGTAAAATTTGTATTTACGAGCAGGAACGATGCACGCGTCGGCGCATGCGCGAATCGACGCGCAGGCGCGTACGCCCGCGCATGCGTAAACGCATCCGCGCTAAAATCTTCATTTAAATATTCTTTTACGACTTCGTTATTCGGTGAAAACCAATTGTTTGTTTCTTTGTTTTTTCTTTTCTTTTTTTCTTTCATAAAAAAAACGAGGTTTTCACCACGAGGGAGTGAAACGTAGGAATATTTTCATGCGTGAAATTTTATCGAGCACTTTTTCCAAAGTGGTTAAACGTATCGATATATCGCGTTGGGAAAGTCGAGAAACGATTAAAAAAAAAGAAAAAGAAAACTTCTAGATCGATCGACAGGACGTAGAACGAATTTCCCTGGCATCGATCTCCCATTTGTCGGTGCGAAAAATTCTTACGCGGTGAAAACTCTCGTGTCTAAATGGTATCGTTATTCTAGATCAGACTCGCTCGATTTCCGTCTTGTACGAGTGCCGTTTCTGAGTGCACGAGAGACATCTACTATTGTACTCTATAACGATATATAGATATATTGAACGGATTATACTCTATAACGATATATATAGATATATTGAATGAATTACACTCTATAACGATATATAGATATATTGATTGGGTTATACTCTATAACGATATATTGATATATAGAATGGATTATACTGTATAACGATATAGAGATATATTGAACGGAATATACTCTATAACGATATAGAGATATATTGAATGGACGATACTCCATAACGATATATAGATATATTGAATAGTGTATACTCTATAACGATATATTGATATATAGAATGGATTGTACTCTATAACGATATATAGATATATTGAATGGATTATATACTGTATAACGATATATATATATATATATATATATATTGAATGAATTATACTGTATAACGATATATAGATATAAAGAATGGATCTAGTACGATCAACGGAGCGGCTCGCACCAGACATGATCGACTTTTCGCAGCGTAACGCGGCCACTCAGCCGCGCCCATGCTAATTCGCTACAATATGGAATGGATTGTCGGGGTTCTCGTCGTCTCTCACTGTCTTAGTGAAAGTTCAGAAGGAACGAATTCGATATCACTCGGTCTCTCGTTGATCGCAGTAAGTCAACTATATCGATATAAATATATTTACGTATCATGGACGTGCACTCCCGCGCAATCCACGAAGGAAGTCGCGAACTACTTAAATTTCGTAAAAAAATAAGAGAGAGAGAGTAATTGAAATAAATAAAATAAATATTATTTACATGAGAATGCGTACGATAAAATTATGATCTCTTCTTGAAACTTTTGGAGGGTGGGTTTTTAGTGGGAAATTTCTCGCTGAATACGAATATCATAATTTTTTTTTCTCGCATGAAATTTAATAAGTGAAAAGTCGAAACAGTGTTAAATTTCGCCGTTTTTTTTTTATTTTTGGTTATTAATTTCGACTTATCGAAGGAACGAGTATGATTTTCATATTTTTTTAAATTTCAACTAAGATGAAAAAAATTGAATTTAAATCTTTACGTATTTTTCTATTTCAATTTCAACATTTTGCGAACAGTAAGAACAAAAAAAACCACAATTCGTCGGACATCCAAGAAATTGTTTTTTTTTTTTCAATACAAAAAAGAATCGCAACGTGATAAAGATAAACGAGACGAAAAGGCCGAGAGTCCGAAGATTCGCGAGGAAGACGAGGAAAGAAAGAAATGAGTCTCTATATTTCTCATACGAAATTCCAAGCATTCAGATGTTCGATAAAAAGATTCATGAATATAAAGATCGAAAGATTCTCCTCGCTGGATCTCAACCCCTCTCGACCCTCTGTTCTCTCATTGGTCGATACATGAATGTAAATATTATGCAGCAATGGTCGAAAAAACGAATGAGAATATTGCATCGAATACACACGTGTAATGGTGCAGGATTTTTTTATTTTATTTTTTCTAGCGAGGTACGATGACACGAGAGACTCGATGCACATACTAAACTTACAGACATATATATATATATATATATATATATATATATATATATAATGTTGCATATATTATTCAACAGAATTCCACGATTATGTATTCTCAGTCCACAGACCTTCCGAGTTCTTGAATTATGCGTGTAATAAAATGGACGAAACTCGACTCAGATTAGTCGAGGATAAGGGTAGTTTCCCTTTTCTTAAATGAATATTTTTCTCGATGCATTAAATAAAAATTAAATTATATACAATTTATTATATATATATAAATAAGTAAATAAATAAATAGATAAAATTATTATACGAATTATATAAATAAATAAAATTTAATGCAGTAAATAAAAATTCTAACGCCAATGGGGTGAAAGAAAATAAAATAAAGTTGACAAACGACGTGTCGTTTTGACGAGTGGACGGAGAAAATATTTTGCAAGCCGAGACCGCGCAAGACTCGATGGAGGGAAACGCGAGAGCTCTGAGATATTACGAAGATGCAGAGATCGAGAGAACGCAGCGAGAGAATAAAAACAAAAAAAGAAAAAAAAAACTAAAAACGTTCTAGTGCCACGAGCCACGAGAAATTTTGCCCTCTCGATGGTTACGTGGTTCTAAGCCGTATAGAAAGTTTCCATTCATGCTCGAACGATCATCGATCTCTGGGTCTTTCGTGCGAGAAAATCGTACAATACGATAACCACGCTCGCGATATTACGTTTTATACGAGGCGTTCCGGTTCGAGTGAAGAATCATATATTTTTCGAGTCGTCAAAACACGTTGGCAATTTTTTCATAAATACGTATCAATGTCAGAAGAATACTCAAATTTTTGCAGATTGTTAAACAATACAGTTTGTTCATAAAAAAATATAAAAAATTCCAACTTTTCGATTTTCTTACAGCCAAAATACAAAGTTCAAAAATCTGAAAAAATATATAGTATCTTCCAACATCCGTGCCAACTTACCAAAAATAGTTCGCCGAGTTTCAGCCTCGTCGAAAAATGGACCGATCACTCGACACGGAACGACCCATATACGATTTTTTATATTTATTTTTATTGTTTCGTTGTTTCTACGTATTCCTCGTTATGATACGACTAAAAATAGGATATCGAAGCAGATGGACCGCGTATTGACCGTGGTTGAGAAATTTTTTCCAACACAGTCGCACGAGACATCCACGCTTTTATGTGAGTAATCAACGACGAGACAGAGAATGTGATAGAGAGAGAGAGCAGGAGAGTTATATAGTTGAATTTATGAGCCGCAAATATTTATTGCACGTTCCGAACTCGGATGTACGACGATAAATAATTAAAGACCGGATCGACAAGGCTATGTTGCACGCTATATATTATATATATATATATATATATATATATATATTCATACATATATGTGTACAAAAAATTTATTTGTCATTCTAACGCACGTGTCAAGTGCTCATCGTTAATTGATTACTGACCATGAAAGATTGTTGATTCGCTTTCCCACGTTACAATTCCGCATGAAACGACTGATGTACAATCCACAGTCCTATTATTATTTTATATATATATAGCTTAAAGTGCAACTCTTAAAAAAGAAAAAAATAGAAAAAAAAACAATATAACAATTTTCTCGACCGATGCTGGGAATGAGTGGTGAACGAAGGAGAGAGATCTCCTGCTATAGACCGTGGCACAGAGTTGCTCTTATAATCAGAGAGGGTCGACGACGAGCGTGCCCGCGATTTTCTAATCAACGAGACGTACACCTCTTTTTTCCTTTTTTTTTTAATAATAATCTGCGAGCGTCTAACCTCAGCACAATTCTCACCTTCACCCGAGCGAGGCTTCGAATTTTTTCCCACGCACCGTTTTAGGGGCGAGAGGGTAAAAAATAAAAGCCGACCATTTGATATATTTTTTTTATTTATTGAGAAAATTTCAAAAATAGATGTTTTTTTTCGAAATATCGAATCCCTCGAGTTAACAGCCTGGGTCATATTTCCCTGCATTACGGTATAGGCAGGTATATATGTACGTAAAAATTATAAGGCAAGCTCGACGGGCTAATCGGTAGTCCGGCAACGAATGCATGCGTCCCGTGCAGCCCCCGGCAGCGAGCTGCAAAAATGAGGTCTCGGAACTCTTTTTTTCCCCTCGCTTCTTACGTTAGAGCCGCGGCTAAGAACGGTCATAGAGGTAGCGGTACTTCTCTTTTTTTCCTCTTCATTTATTTTCTCACAAAGGTTCATCACGTACGCTTGACATACACGGCGCACTAATGATATTCGAGAGGTCATTGAGTAAGAGAGAGAGAGAGAGAGAGGTTTGTTGCGATCGCAGCTGCATCGGTGTGTCAATTTTCAAGCGTGTCATCGATACGAAATATAATCAGAAACTATGTATCTACCGCTATGTACACTTATAGTTTACTTCGTGAGTGTAGCTACGCTGTTACGACGACGCATGGGTGACCATAGTTATTCCGTGAATTTTTCGACTAGTCGACCGTAGTTACTTCGTGAATCTTGCGACTAGGTGACCGTAGTTACTCTGTGACTCTTTTGACAAGGTGACCGTAGTTACTTCGTGGCTCTTTCGACTAGGTGACCGTAGTTACTCTATGACTCTTTCGACTAGTTGACCGTAGTTACTTCGTGGCTCTTTCGACTCGGTGACCGTAGTTACTCTATGACTCTTTTGAAAAGGTGTCTATAGTTACTTCGTGAGTCTTTCGACTAGTTGACCGTAGTTACTTCGTGAATCTTTCGACTAGGTGACCGTAGTTACTCTATGACTCTTTCGACTAGTTGACCGTAGTTACTCCGTGACTTTATTCACTCCATGACTCTGCCATTTGATCCCCTCTTTTACACTTCAGTAGCGAGATATTTTTGATCATATACACACATACAGATTATACACCAGGGCGTAGCTTAACGGTAAATTCATTAGGTGGCACGCACACGTCCTGAAAAATAATCTAACCGCGGCGCACACTTTCCGTGAACGATTTATATACCCAGCCTTTCTCTCACCGTCGCATAAGAGCGAAGCGAGAACGGCTTATTGAAAATGAATGAAAAGAAGAAAAAAAAAAAAAAAAAGAAAGGCGCCGCACGCTAAGCGAAGAGAAAAACAAAATGAAAAGTTCAAACGGTGTTTCTTATACGAAGACTCGTCCCAGTCTTTCCCTCCTTCTTCCTGTCATTATTCATTTCATGCAACTGACCAAAAGTCAACGGGTCACGTGGATAAGAGCATTCGAAATTGACGAAACGCACGAAAACGCGAGATCGTTTGTAAAAAAAAAAAAATTTATTTTATTTTACAAAAATTTACGTTATGTTTTTTTTTTTTTTTCTTTCATACGTTTTTATACGAAACGATATTTTCCTCTCAGAAAACACGACCCACCTTAAATTCGCCTCGTGGCACCTTGAATATCGAGCGTGCCTGAAGGCACGCTTACACGATTAACGATTTCGTAAGAAATCGTTTATTTTACATACACACACACACAAGCCACGAGAGTTTCGAGCATCGATCAGACTCGCCTACGGGCTATATAATACTCTTACAAATACTCCGACACGTGCATTATCGCGTACGTACACTCGTAACGATCGCGTGAAAGTTGGCGAGGAAGATATTTCTGGGGTCAGCCGAACCAGCCACGACCCGATCTTCGGACGATCTCGCATTACTCGCTGAATTCGACACTCGTGTTCGACGGGGGAATGAATTTTAAAATAAAAAAAAAAAAAATTCGTGATTAATAACGCGACTAAAGAATTTCCACTTTCACAAAATGTTTTTTTTCCCTTTTTTTCGATCGTCGTTTAGATTTGTCAGAAATATTTATTTACGACGACACGTAAATCTTCCTCGATAAGGGAATGCGACGCAAAATATACTGGACGTTTGACTTTTTTTTATTGAAAATTTATCGCGTGTCTTGGACATTTTTTATTTTATTGAAAATAAATTTCCATGAAATCTCGACTCTCTTTTATGTAGAACAGTGTTGATTCTCTCTAGATTTAATAATAATAAAGATAATAATAATAATTCAACAGCAATAATTATTACTGATATTAATTATTATTACAGCTAGAGGGAACCGATAATTTTTTATATAATATAATAATATGTAATAATAATTTAATAATTATGATTATTTTTCAATTTTTATATTATTTTTGTTTATGATTATTTTAATTATTATATATTTATTAATCTTATAAATACATTACACTTATTTTATGATTCGCCATAAAAATTACACGTTCCAACATTCACTAATTTTCGTCCCTTACAATTTTTTTTTCACACTCAATTTGTATCAATTATTACTAATTTCGTATATTTGATTATTAACCATCTCATCGTCGAATTAATCTCTCGCAGTCACGTGAAATAATTGCACAGGTTTTTTCCTTAATGCGGGTATAACTAAGTTCGCGAGAGGCACGTGTCGAGACTTGTCTCCCTCGGCAGCCTTAATTACCGCACACAGCGTTCCATTATTCTCTATGTGCATATAAAATAAAATAAAACACACAAACACCAAGATCGTCGATGTGACGTCCAACGTTGTAATGGACGTTAATATTCTCGTCACTATTATGCACCGTTCGCGTAAGGAAAATTGTCGCGGTAATTGTTTTTTAATAGACCATACGTGCAACTTCGTCACGGAGTAACGGTTTCTGCATTTGTTTATTTTTTATTTTTTCTGTTAAACAATTTTTTTCTTATTCCTGGTGGACAATCGTTGATGCAACGAGGATCGTCGTGGTGTCAGTGTGCGAGTAGGGCACACCGTAATAATGCGGATACGAGCCAGAAGAGAGAGACAATGCTAGACTTTATTCATAGCTGACTACAGGGTGAACCATTTTAATTTATCGATGAAAATAATTCAAAGGTCGTACGAATAAAAGTTTCCCACGAAAGCTTTATTGTTTCGAAGAGAAAGCACTACGTTCACGTTGAGATTATTATTACGTAGGTTAAGGTCACGTGACATTATCGGTTTTTTAACTCAAAGCTTGTAATTTTGTCTCTTGTACGGTTTAGACGATATCAAGACAAATATGACACGGCACATCCTTTAACGACGAAGGATTGAGTCATGGATGAACCCAAAATACGCGACTGAAAACATATCGCTTGTTTTTTCATCGATAAATTAAAATGGGTCAGACTGTATGCGTAGGTAACGCACTTACGTATTATTCTCGTGATTTACTCGCTCCCTGAGGCATGAGCACATGTTCCCTGTATATATGTATACTTACAATGAAATACTTTAAATTACATAGATATATATATATATTTACATATATGAGACATTCTCCCAAATAATGGCATGAGTTTGAACCTCGTGGTCTTAAGTCTTGTCCGGGACTTGAGCATTAACTTCACGTAAGTCGAGAAGACCTACGTCATTTTTTTTCTTACATATTTATGGATATGGGTGTTGCCACCGTCGACATTTCTGACCAATTATCGAAAATAATTTCGAAAACAAAATTTTTTAGTGCCGGATATAAATAATCAATCGAACGAACAAACAAATAAATACGTTTTGAGACGTTCCTTGTTTTTTTTTTTAATAAAAACTGTCCCGGATCTAGGAAGTTTTTAGAAAAACGGAAATTTTTCATTGCATTCGTAAAAACCTGATTTTCGAAGAGAATCCACGGTACACGTTTAAAACAAATCGATTCGTTAAATTTCTCGCAATAATTTGTCTGCTTGAATGATTTTTCATACCGCGAATTTTATTTTTTCATGGAAACGATCATTGAACGATGATTATTCGATAAATATTTCAATATTATTTTCAATCGATAAATCATAAAAAAACGTTATTATTTCCATTATAAATTAATTAATATTAACAACGACGTGTATATTGCAGTCGAGTCAATAAACAAAATAATCGAAGACACCATTTCGATTATCGTTGCCACGTGGTCATGTTTTTGTTTCCTCATTTTGTTTTTATCTTTCTTTAAACGTCGAGGGGACTTAGCTCGTCGTTAAATACGAGAATTATGATCTAAAGACTTCCATAATGTATTCGGTCGAGTATCCGTGCGCCGTGGAATGCCACGGGTCGAACCGGGGGTCTCCTCGATGGGCTACTGTACTTCGTACGTGACGCGTTCTCGAGGGCCTCGCTCATTTTTTATTACACTTTTTTTCCTTCGACCTGTCCACCACTTTATTTTTCATAGTCGTTTTAAACCCTTTAAAGAGTCCTCGAGAGCGCCATAAAAGAAAAGAACGATAACTTTTTCAAAGGCTATTCAAAAACAGTGGCTCCATATATTAAAAAAAAAAAAAAAAAACGTAAGACGCGATCAAAAAATTGAAAATCAGTTTAAAGATTAGAAAACAAACATTTTTTTCAATATTTTTATTATTATTATTTTTTGTTCGAAGCGAACGTAATATTTTGCTTTTTTTCGAACAGCTCAAAACCGGTTTAATTGTTTTTTTTTCCGATTTTAAAAGAATCGATTTTTTAAAGGATTTTCATTGGTCGATTGAAGTCGGGGGATCGAGAATGAGAACCGCTGCTCTCAGTACTCGGGTGACTCGCGCCGAGAGCGGTTGTTACGTTATGCTCCGCACAAGACCAGCCGTAATTTTTGCTCGCTCTCGCGACTGTACCAACTATACACAGTCTTAGTCTCGTACCATTATTTACGTGTATATATCGCGTCTTGCAATGCGAGTTACGTGAAAAACGCGGGTAATGGGGGTCAGGGGGTAATGAGGGTCAGGCTTCTCGCAACAAATCCACGGTGAGTTATACAATGCTCCAACTTATCATGGTGCCATATAAATCACAACGAGCTTATTTTATCCTCGGATCTAATCTCGAAGTGATTTTCGTTTTTGAATTGGAATTTTGAACAATTTTGTCAAATTATTATCAAGATTTTATTGTTTTTTCTCCATTTCGAATAAATAATTTTTTCACTGTCATTTCCATTCATGTTTTCCTCAAGATCGTAAACTCTTAACGAGCGTCCCTGAGAAACGAGTCTGGGTGATAAGAAGAAAAAAAATGAGCATTAATCAATAATGCAACTTTTATCGTACCGTGGTATTTATCTACAGTTATTCATTTCCACTTTTCGTTAGTGCCCACGCGTATCCTTGGTCCCTTAACGAACACCGTCTATTAACCCTCCTCACGCGGATTTATTATTATCGCGGTAATTAATTCAAACGGAGCAACGCCCCTTTTCCTTGACACTGATAATTAGCAACGATTATTATTTTTTTTATCCATCGAAAAAAAAACAAATTCATATAACTAATTGATTTTGCAAACTTAAAAATATTATCCATGCTTTAGACCGTATCAAAAAGAATTTTTCGGCAGAAATAAATGAATTTTTCTTACCTGACCCGTATTACCCCACAGTCTCTTAAATATCCCAAAAATACAAAATTTCCCTTACCCTGACTCTCGTTACCCCGGTCCCTTCGTAAAATCCTTTTTTCCCTCGAAGAAAAATGAATTTTTCCTTAACTGACCCGCATTACCCCCATCTCCCTTAAATCGGCGTTTCCACGTTAACAGTCGCGCTGGATCCGTTTACTATGTACAAAACTCGACGTACGAGTTCCCCTACCGAGTGCTCGAGCACTCGCTCTCCCCCGTCTTGCTTCCAGTCCGAAGCCTGCGAGACAGTAAGACCTTTCTCGACAGAGAGAGAGAGAGAGAGAGAGAGAGAGAGAGAGAAAGAAAGAAAGAGAGAATGAGCGAGAGGAGACAGAGGAGAGCGAGAGAGAGAGAGTAAAGCCGTGTGTTGTCGAGAGCTCCGAAGCTATCACGCTTGCACACACATACACAAATACACGCGTGGTTCTCACTCTCAACGACTCGACACAGCACCCTCGGCAACGGCAAAAAAAACATGCCAGGCCTTCGCATTTTATTAGAAGTGAAAGTCGGCGGCGTTTTAGGTTGGCTACCTATATAAAATATACCGTCGCGAGAACGCTCGCGAGCTATGCCGCGCGATTGCGAGGCTGCGGTGGCACTGTTATCCCTCGGGGCGCCTGCGCACTGTATACATTACGCTATTACGACGATATTGAAGAAAAAGAAACCAAACCGTTTCTTATCGATATCAATCGTACTTTTGTTTTCTTTTATTTTCCCTTCTTTATCTCGATTCGCATGCCTACATTTTTCGAGAGGTTCGACTTTGGTGTATTTTCAATTTTATACAGCAGTAAACGAAGGGTTGGTTGTTGGAAAAAAAAGATCGCGTCTGACGCAATACTGGCTTTTTCTACTGGGACTGATTTTTAACGATGAATCTAGTCGAGGGGTTATCGCATTTTTATGGTGCTATTATTTTTATACAGCAGGAAGCAAAATTTCGAACGTTAAGAAACAATTATTATTTCGGTGTCTGACGCAATACTGGATTTTACTACTGCGGTCCTTTCCACTAACGACAAGCCTACCTCATTTTACTGTGACATTGTTATGGCATCTTTGGGGTGATAAGGATCGGACATTTTTCAATTTTAAACATTAATCGGGTTCAGGATAGCAGTGTTGTGAAATCTTTGGGGTAATGAGGGTCACTGTATAGTTTTTTTTTTCCTTTCAATCTTTCGAATAACTCGACGTGACAAGATGATCAATTTACATCTCAAAAGTGATTGATTATTCATTAGCCTTCTAATTTCGTACGAAATTAGACACGAACGTGTATTAACATCGTATCGCTCTGTCGAGTAGTGAAAAATGTTTTCTCGAATAACATCTCGTTCTCTGGTGACGCGAGAGTGACTGTCTCGTTGAGAAGATTGAGCTCCTGCCAAAGAAGGTTCATGGTTTATTTTATGGGCTGTATGGGCTTGTAGTGCCAAGAGTTATGTGTAATGCGTTTAAAAAAAGAAAATGTCTCTTTCTCTGGCCGGTTGGCATCGGGAGAGTGTATTATCGAGTCGAGTACAGTTCGACAGTACCCGAGGTTGTTACTTTCGAGGTAGTCGATTGTCCGGTACAAAACCCGTCAAGGGCAACGAGAGATGGAATATCGTTGGGTCGAGTCTCTTCGAGCCAGTCGAATAAAAGTGCGATGTCGCGACGCACCTACGGCGCTTCATTATACGGACACTATTTATATCCATACGAGACTCTCTCAGGTATATCTCCTTTAGCACATCAAAAAACAAATGAAGACCTGTGTAGGTTTTATTTTTCGTAAAAGAGGAATTTCCATTTTTTCACGTTTGTAAAATTCTTCAAATTTCAAATTACGATAACTTAACTTCTATCCATTCGATTTAGATTTAATTATAGTGTTTTGGAAACCCCAAGACCTGATTTAAAGAGTGGTACTCGATTTGCCTCGATATCTCAATTATTTTACCCATGAGAGTGATTTTAATGTCGTTAAGATCGAAACGAAAAAAAAGCGAAAGTTATCAAAATCGTCGTTTCTTCAAAATTTTATAAAAAATCGTAAAAACATCGTAGCCACGCGAACCTTGCGTCGTTTCAAAGCTGCGAGCGTTAGAGAGAGACCTCCTAAGGGACAAATGACCAGCTCGTCAGGAATCAAAGTTACAGCGATGTTAATAAAACATTATTTATGTCTGACGTAATATTGGCTTTTTCTACTGCGAACCTTTTTCCCCTCGTGACGAATCTACTTTAGGGCTGTCGTAGTGAACATTAAACGATATCCGGTTCGTAGAAATGACTTTGTGATGACTCTCTCGTGCTCGTTTAATTATACCAGTCGTGATTCTCGAAAGAGGATGCAGATGGAAAACCAGTGGCTCGATTAACCTTCCCGGAAGCGAAGAAGTTAATTCGGGTTCTCATGGCTTTCCACGTCTCCTGCCATCGCTCGAACGTATTCACCAGTAGTAAAAAAATTACACGAGTATATATAGGTATATATATAGAGATTGCGAGATCCACCTCCAGTCTCGTCTCGATCCAACCGAAACGACTCGACCACACACAACCAGATTCGAAATTCCCTCTTTTTTTCTTTCCTTTTTTTAGATTTTTCAAACTTGATTTCTCTTTCTCTCTCATTCCGTCCCTCTCCTTTCATCGTTGATTTCAAAAACGACAGATGACAAAAAAGTCGACAAGGTCGAACCGTCGGAGCAATATCCGTTACATTAGGTGAATTCTCGTGGCTGAACAATTTTTTTTTACTCACCTGAATGACTTTTTGATATACGAGAATTTTTGTTTGTTTTTCAATTCGATTCTTCTCTAGTTTCTTAATAAAAACCACCCCTTCTTCATCTTCGTTTTAATTTTTTGTTTGTTTGTAATATTAAATTATTCGTCGCGAGACGACGTAGACAGCGTTACGTAACTAAATTGAATAACGCGTTATGTACAGGTCGTTGGGGAAACTAGCGACGATTTTTTCGTTCCTTATATGGAGTGGCTGAAGCCAAAAACCGGATACCTCGGTTAAACTGGCTCGATAATCATCGCCATTTTCCTTTTTATCTTCGCTCGCTCCGAACTCGTTTGACATTTAGCCACGACGTAAACGTATCCAGCCGGAAAGACTATAAATTCTCATAAATACACGATCATAGAAAATCCACCCTTAATTTCAAATTAGGGGTAGTACAAAAACTTTCCAAACAAAAAATTGACAACTGCAAATGTGTCGTAAAATTTCGAAAACTATTTTTAAAAATTCTGGCAATTATTACAAAATTACAAAATTTATTTGTATACAAAATCAAAAAATCTTGAATTTTGTTTACCAAATATTGAAAATGGAGTTCCGGTCGATAAATAAAAATAAATTATTCTCCATCCATGAATCATTCTTTGTACCCACATTATGTACTTGAGAAATAAAAAAGAAACGTGCCCGTTATGCGAGAGAAAAATAAATAGAGAAAAAAAAGTCGTGATGGAGAAGGAAGAAAAAAAGCGCTATTATGTCTGTTTTAAAGCCCTCTTCGTCGTGGCTCTTGCGCAACGACAAAATCGTTTCTATGCGCGTGGTGGCTGTGCGACTATTCAACTTACCGTTACCATGCAAATGTATTTTATATAGTTAACAATAAGGAGAGAGAGAGAGAGAGAGAGAGAGAGAGAGAGAGAGAAGTTAAAAACGATAGCAGTCGAACGTTGCTCGTTATCGTGCGATTGTCTCGAAGACAGAAAGTTTCATGGACCATGCTTCGGCCAATAGACGAACAAAAAAATTAAATTGTTTTCTTACATCACTGTCAACCTCTTATCTCTTACACAAACTAGCCACTCGTAAATCTCGACCGACAGATAGAAAATATAAATCGTGTCAGAGTCGGAGAATGTATAGGCGAAATAACTCGATAACGCAAAAAAGGGTTGTTCTTTTACAACCCTTGAAATTTTTTGTTCAAAATACATGTTTTTTAGTATTGTAATAAAATTATGTTTTCGAGAGACAAAATATTCAGAAATTGAAATTTAATATGCAGATTATAAATAATATTTTTTTAAAATATTTTTCCATTATTTTTTGTATTAATAATCGAAAATTATTCATTATAAGATTATAAAAACGATAGGTTGAAATTATCGTCGCTCGATTCGGCGATATAATTATAATTTTTTGTATTTTTTCAACAAATTGAAAAAAGAAATCGATTATTTATGTATGATCGAAAAAAAAATAAAAAATAGGTAAATAATTACGTGAACGTTTGACAGCTGGAAGGAAATATACGAGTTCACTTTCTTTCGACGGATACGAGGCAAAAACATTTAGCGTAAATCTCAATAACGATTTACCACCGTCCCCCTTCCTCTGTAATTTTCTCAAAGCTTTTATTGCTTCTGATCACGGTACAGCACCTCTTTCTGCACAACAGCTGTTGCACGATTTTTCACTATCGTCGAACACGCCTCGGCATTTCCGTCTCGACGGTCGTGGCGCGTGTGTTTATTCCGCCCTCCACTTTCGACCACTCGAAAAGCTGTCATTACGTACCAATTACGTGTAATCCGAGCGAACGTATCGAGTAGCAGCAAAAATAATTTCAAATCGTAAATCAAACGGTTCGAGACGTTTGAGGTTTTAAATATTTTTTTTTTTATATATTTTAATTCAATTTATTTTATTTTATTTTATTTCACTGCATTTTATTTCGTTATATTTTGTTGTGTTTTTATTCGTGTTATTTTTTATTTTATTGGTTTAAAGTTTATATTAGCTCGGCCTATTTAACTTTATTTTCCATAATTATTTATCGTATCAAAAATTATAGCTGCGGGCGTCGTTCCAAGGCAGACATTTAAATCAATCATCGTACCGATCGATCTCGTTAGCCGATTAGCGGTGATAAATTCGTTCTCCCGTTTCGCTACAATACAGAAATCACGGCTTAGGCAATTGGTCGATCGGAGTCGAGCGAAATTTCACTTTGAATATTTCCGTTATCCTTGAAAATTTTTGCTGCATTTTTTTTATTTCTTCATTTTGTATATATTTTTTTACTTCATCGACTCGCAGAGTAAATTACATTCTTCGTGGTTCGCAACTCCGACCCCCTCGCGAATTTAGCCAACGATTTATGTCTAAGACGATAATCCTTGTAGCTCGATTATTCATGAGGCAATTATAAATTCATGAATAATTAATTCCTCAAATTAACACCGTCGAAAATCATTGACTTTGCCACTCCTTTAATTTGTTCCCCTTCATTAATTCAGATTTTACACGGCAATGAACGAAATTAAAAAAACAAAATTCTTCCAGTTGTTCGATTTTGAAATTTAATAAATCATTTTTTATTTGCTTTAATCGAGAGCAAATAAGAAATAAATTAGATTTTGAAAAATCGTTCGAACTTCTTGCCATTTCGAGTCGTTCGACCTTTCGCAAAATGGCCTTGGCGAGATTTAATTTTTTACATCGAAAACGAAATGTCTTAAATCGTATAAATATTTGTTTAAAGAAATCTTTAATTATCGATTACAGATCTAAGATTGGCCGAGCAATCAACGTAGCTGGTCGCGATGGTGTCGAGGCGAAAAATTTTATCCCGCTCGAGGGACAACCTCGCCGAGGCTCAGTACGAGGAACAAGAAGAGGAGGACGTCTGGTATAATTTGGACAAACTCTACAAGGTAAGTGCCTCTCGATGCATGCATCTATATACGTGTACGTAATTAAACTCGAAAGAGTTTGAAGAGCCTTAAATAATAGGGTGTGTCGAATTCGCCGGTTGCGAAACCGAGAACTCGTTCGAAACAACAAATTACCTCTGCATCATTCGAAACAAAAAAATCCCTCGCGTCTAAATAACTCTGCCAAAGTGTATTCCATTGGCACGAGAATTATAAAATCGTCGAACGTGTCGAATTGGTCAATTTTGTTGAATTTTTGAATTATTTAAAAATATATATATATATTTGAAATATTTTCATTGAAAAGAAAATAATTATTTGATTTTTCATTGAATTAAATTTTAACGAATTGAAATATGTGATTATTTTTTGGTCGAGTGGACTATGTGATCGTAATGTCGCTTTCTTTTTTCTTCTAATCGCTTCAGGATCACATACAAGAGGTCCTGGACAAATGGAATCAGATCGACGATGAGATCTGGGCTAAAGTGATAGTCTTCGAGCGTAACAGACGAGTCGCGAAGGCATATGCGAGAGCTCCGGTTCTCACGGTGAACGGTTCCAACGATGGATTCGATGGATTTAGGTAAGTCATGAATCAAAATAGAATTAAATTCGATTCATTCAAATCAAACAAAAATAAATCAAATTGAATTAAAAAAAGAAATTCAATTCAATTAAAATGAATTAAAATTGCATAAAATCAATCAAATTAAATTAAACTAATAAAAACAAAGACGCGAAGATTTTTATCTAAAAATCGATGGAATATATTTGTTCTCCCAGAGTTCCCAAAAATCGAATAATGAAGACATCGATAAATGGCTTAATTCGACGAGTTCCATGAACGCCAGGCATTATAAAAATGATTCTTCGAAAAAAAATGGCAAGCACATGAGGAATTGCTCGAAGAAAGAAAATAATAAAAATACGATTACTGCTGGCGAGTTCGAATTTGTAAACACGCGATGTTCGATAACGCCACGGCGTGATATATCTCGCGAAGAAAATTATAGAGGCACAATAAGAGAGAGGCAACAAAGATTGGGCTCGAGCTTCGAAGAAACGAGAGCGTGATGTTTTAATGAAAAAAAAAAAAAAATAGAGAGAAAAGAAAAATATCTCTGTATTAGATATTTCCGAAGTCGAGAGTTCGGTGCATGGGAAAAATTACGAGATTGCGTGTCTCGCGTGACGCCATACTGATCCTTGCAGTTTCGTTGCAGTGAGAGAAGTTCAGCCGTTATTTGAATTTCTCCACTTTTGTAAACAGTTACTTTTTTTTTACACAAATTTTAAATCAAACTTTTAACTCGAGTTTTTCAATTTACTTAATTCAAATTTTTTAATTCAATTCTAATAATTAAACATTGATTATTAAAATATAATAAATCAAATATTAATTTAATTTTTAATTGTTCTAAAATATTTAAAGAGTGACTGAGTTAAAAAAATTGAGTCCCTCAATTCAAATGTGACATTACAGGATAGGTCTCTGCGGCTTCGACAACCCGATGCGAGATCCAAAGACCGAAGAGGCCAAGCGACACATTAATCAAGGCGTCAAGATCAAGATGGACGATCAAGGAAACATATTAATAAAGAGGTTGTGCAAAAGCAACGTTTACATTAAAACGACGAATCAAGAGGACAATGCTATCGGTGCAGAAATTCTGCGAAATTCTCAAGGCGCCCTTGAACTCGAGAAACCAGGAAAAGTAAGTTTCTTCCTCATCTTAGATATCTCCCAAATCACTATCAATCTCTCTTAACTCCCCCGGAAGTATTAACTAAGTAATTAATTCCTCAAACTTAATTAACTCTTAATTCAAATTCGAAATTAAAATTCACAAGAGAAAATTCAAATATTTCAAGTGTAAAAATTGTATTAAAAAGAACGAAAAAATTGTTTTACGTCTCGTTACAGCTTTTCGATATGAACAAATATCAGACAAATCTTTCGAGGGAAACGCGCCGAGCTTATCCGGACAGGCGGAGATTGGAGACACAGTGTCTAAGCGCGATCGTGTTCGTTCGCACCGAGGCGGATCTTCTTCAATGTCCGGTCTGGGTATTGATAGTAAACGTCGTAGGTCTCGACATGCTCAAGTCGAAGTTACCACCGATACTCGCACTGCAGAGGCCGGTAGACATTAAAAATCGTCCGAGAATACCGATACCAGACGAGGATCCTTATAGCGTCGCTGGTGTCTCTTCGTCTGGACCGAGTGAGGGGTTGAACACCGGTCGAGATCCCAGAGAACAGATTTATGGGCAATCGAGTAGTTACCAGCCAAGACGAGGCGAGAGACCTCCAAAATTACCGCCACGTGAAAATCTCTACGGTCACGACATTTCCCACATTCCTAAGGTAAGTGACCTGCGAAAACAAAAATTTAATTAATTAAATTATTCTCTCATTAATGAATTTTATTATTATTATTATTATTATTATTTCTTACATCGAGGTATAAAATCAATCGCGTTCCGTTGTCAGGTATTCGATTTTTAACGTAATTTATTTTTAAAAAATCATTGTTTTGAATTTTTGAATTTTTTTTTTTTCATATATTTGTAATTTTTTTTTTGTCGTTTACTCACAAATTAGCCGGACTATGACGATATCGAGGACGACTACGGTACCACTCACAGACCAGCGGTCATAGTCAACGACGAGAAGAAAAGTAAAAAGAGCGATAGTAAAAAATATGGTGAGTCGAAATAAAATTGAATATTCGATTTGTAATACGATCGACGAATTTTAATCGTGTTTCTTCTTTTCAATTTTTCAGACGACCCTTATTATTGCGGTCTAAGAGCGCGAGTACCGAATTTCGTGAAAATGGCAAAAAATGGCCACACGAAGGTCTTATCACCGCACGGTTATGCGAGACCACAGCCGGCACCTTCTTACGTCAGTGGCAACGGGGGATACGTCAGTAGTCAGTCCTCACAAATTTATGGACATCACGTACAATCGAAACGACCACCGATCGTCTATCACGCGAGAAGCTTCGAGAGCGGACTCGGTACGTACGTAACACAATTTTTCTTCACATTTTTTTCTCACTAACCATTTAATCGATTAATTGATAAATCGATTATTCTGAAAGGTACCTCTCGAGCACAAAGAGTTAATTGCCTCAACAAACATTGTTTAAAAAATTAATTCAACGATAAAATCCAATTATTAGCACATCTTTTAGTTCGCGATTTTTTGTTTAATTGTAAAATTGGCGCTGGGCATAAATGACGTTATTTCTTTTCAGATTCGGACGACAGAATTGATTCTCCCTACAATCACATTTACGGGAGATTACCCGTGCCTACGAGGGGCGTAATACCACCGGCTCCACGCGCAATGTACATCGGCGAGTGGGATTAAGAAAAAAAAATCATAAGTGAATATATTCGTGTATCTTGTACCTACAAAACTGTATATTGTTAATATACCACATAAATACTCATATTTTCTATGTCATCATCCTTACAGTCTTTGTTTTCGTGATGTTTATTTATTTATTCATGATTTTTTTTTCATTTTTTTTTCTTCTCTTTCTTTCAATTATTTCTATATTATCCCCGGCGCCTCGTTTATTTTACGAAACTGTGATAAAACATTTGGGCCCAAACACGTGAAAAAATCTCATGTAAAAAGCGACGATTCGAAGAAACTACGTTGTGCGTGTTCGATGTACAAAAATCGATCTACCTTCTCTCGTGTATTGCGCAATGTTAAATTCGTGTTTGTTTTTGTTGTTTCTACAAAAAAGAAATAGTCGAACACACGTGACAACATCGTGATACGATCGTTTCGAGATCGACGTGAAATGTTTCGTTCGTGTACGAACGCTAAAAATTACGTTAATCATCGACTGTAATTAAGAAAAATATATCGGTAATTTCACTGGATTCGTACGAAAAGGCGAACGACGCTCCGAATTCACTGGAAGTCCACGGAATATTATATCGTTGGAGAAATTAAACGTGACCTTTTATTTTTTTCTCGACTTCCTCAATTTCCTCGGTTTCGAAGATCTTTAACTTTGTAAATGCGCACGAGCCAGTGCTCGGTAGTGTAGGCCTCCTCGAGGGTGTCGAGCTCGAAATCCTTGTTTCCAATTTCCATATTTCTTACCCTGTCGTAACCGGATGGTTTTCCTAAAAAAAATTTGACAAAGTAAAAAAAAGAAAAGAAACATTTTCAAAATTGTAACAGCGGGAAACGTAAAATCGCAATGAACTTGGGAGGTTGAAATTCTTACCTCCTTCGGTATAAACTTGGCCGAATCGATAGTAGCACATTTTGTACATAAGACAATTGAGAAGTATCGGCGAGCCCTCTTTGTCAACGCGAAATTCACCGGTTGGATTGTAATAGTCCCACTCGGTTATCGATTTTCCTTTCTCCGTGCTGCCGCCGATACGAACCATCCATAGGAACTTGTTGATATCTGTCGAGATCAACGATACATAATAATTATATAATTCGATTAATCGACAATTCAATTAGTCGATAATCGAGTAAGGTCTCTCACCGTCCGAAGAGTAACCCGTAAGTCCACCGAAAATAACGAGAACGTAATTGACATCGAGCTCCCTCATAATCTCGTAAGCCTTCTCCTCGGAACTGGCCATCGCCTGTCCAACTCTCGATATGTGAGTATTGTTCCACGTGTTGTTGTCAACGAGTATCGTTCGATTCGCCATTGCCGTTATCTGATAACCGTAATCCCACCATGACATTATCTTCGAATCCTCGGGCGTGTTCATTCGCAGCCAGTAATAAGCTTCTCGGAAATCATCGAATATCATTCTACCGCCGTCCGGTGAACGTGCCGAAAGTACGATACTCGGTGAGCTGTAAGCCTCGGAAGTCACCCACGTGCAGTGCAACGTGTACGAGAAAAATAGAACGCACATCACTACGACGAAGAGCGTGGCGATCTGTAAAAATAGACAAAAAAAAATTTATTGAGAAAAAACGAGAGTGAATATCGAATAAATAAATTTATCGCTACGACGACATTCGAAGTATTGAGTTGCGCGCTTTCGTGAATTTTAGAAATTTGTCTTTGAGAAAAATTGTCTCACCTCGCTTCTCAGCACGTAATTGCTCTCGAATTTGCGCGATTTCTTGTCGGTCACCTTTCCACTCTCGACTTGCTTCATGTAAGTAAGAAGCAACGACGAAGCGCCAATACCTCCCAGAATGCACATCACAGGGGCGAGTACGAGCATTAGACGCACCATGACACCCTGCGCAACGAATTAAGACATTTCATGATTTCTCGATTGGAAATATTTTGTTTTTACGCGTATCGACTTACGGCAAAATAGAGACTGGTGACACCATAGAGGATCAGGAAGATATTCGAGTCGGTGAGCTTCGAGAAACAAAAGTACAATCCAGCAGGAAAGAGGAACACGAGTATTTGAAGATCGAAGTAGAACGAGCTCCACGAGGTAGGCTGATGCTCCGAGACCGAAGCAATTATTGGAATGTGATTTTTTGCGTACGAGGGGTCCAACAAGGAATAAAACCTTCCGGTCCAAGGTGATATTTTTCCTACGGGATGAAAAAAAAAATTATTATAATCTAAAATTCGTTTATCTCCAACTTAATTACAAAATTGTATATTTTCGATCGATTTTCATCACTCACCGGTAATCGTCAAAATTCCTCCGACCACGCACGATGCTGTGAGCATCGTAGCTATGAGACCACGAAACAGGAGATCGAAGTCACTCCCGGAAACTTTACTTCGCAAATAATCGACCAGAGCGAAAATTTGACAAAGGCCAAAAACTCCCAAAGCCTTGAAAAATAAATCGAATTCGAAATTAAATATCGAACGATATTACATAAATTAATGTAGACAAAATTACGATTAAAAATTACTCACGAGCATGTGTTCGGAACTCTGAACCGGTTGGAAACCGACGAACGATATTTGCATCGATAAAATCGTGCCGATGCAATAAAGTATACTGTAGGCGATGTAAATTCTGTGAGAAAAGCGTCCTGTGACCATCAGCGTTAATACGTGAAGAGGTATGAGATTGATGAGAAAAACGTAACCTCCCCACGAGGACACCATATAAAAATATGCGAGAGCAGCGCACGTAGACCAAAATATAGCACCAGTTTTAACGGCTTTTATCCACATGTAGTAAGTGAATAGCATGCAAAATATGGCTATTCCTTCGTTGTCGTAAGATCCGGCTACGGAACGTGATATATAGCCAGGAACTATAGCTATCATCGAAGCTGCGACCAGACCGGACGCGGAATCCTATCGAAAGAAAATATAAATCAGATTCGTCGCGTCCGATTTATTAGATGATTCATTTTCAGTCGATAAAGCAGATGGTCTCCCTTCATCCTTGTCCGTCGAACGAAAAACTATCGAACCCTACATCTCATGCCTCAATTTTTCTACCTTCAAACTCATAATTGGGCACCGAACGCAACGAATACTTTTGTTGTTTATAAAACCGGTTTTACGTTGATAAACAAATTTTCTCATACATGGTTTTCTTCGTTTTTTCATAATAAAGAGAATATATTTAGTTAATGAAAAATGCATTCAAAGACTGAAAACCGAAAAGCTAGCTAAGTTCAACGATTTGCACCCTGGTCACCAGATGTACGGTTACGAAGATTTTCAACTAACCTTCAACTCTTTAGTGAGCAAATATGTGACGATAGTCGTGAAACTTGAGAACAAAGGCGCGAGAAAGACGCAAACGTTGCGTATGTCTATCGTGATGTTCAACAGCCATGCTAAACGATAGAGCGTGGCTGACGTTATCATGAGGCCAGGATAGATCGTTCCTGAAATACAAACAAATAATTTACGTTTGTTTTTCGTTGGCTGGACTTTAAAAAAAAAAAAAAAATCGATGTTTTTTAACCGACCTCCGATTATTCTCCCGAGCGGATACCAAACTCTATCGTCGAACCAATTATGAAAATTGTAAAAGCCTTCTTCGGCGAGGAACTTGGTCGTTCGATAATTGAAGTAAGGATCGAACTCGTGAATTACGCTCTCGTATCTTAGGACCGAGAACAGGCGCGTTGCAAAAGCTAAGATAGATTGGAAAAAAAAAATTGTTATCAATTTTTTTTCAAGTATTGCTTGAAAATATCGTAAAATTAGGTCTGAAAGTTAGAAAATATATATAAAATTATTAATATTCCGATCGTGAATTCGCAAAACACCCTCGTTACACTTACATAAAACTGCAGCGAGCGAGAGTATCGTCAGCTTCAGAAGCGTTTCCTGCTTCTGAGCTGACATTCGCAGGCCCCTCACCTTCGAAAGGGTTACCATTGTCAGCCTTGAATAAACAAAAAAAGAAAAACTAATATTGTAATAATTCCTAAATATAGCGTAGTGCTTTTTTTAATATAAAAATTTTCAAATAGAAAATCAATAAATTATCCGAACGTAGTTTTCTTTCCGCGTTGTTAAGTTTCGTTTTTGATTTTGCAAGTGATTCGAAACAAATGACACAAGGATTTCTTTAGGTACGAATACCATTTTTGACCGAATCGTACTCGAAAAGTGAGGTTATGAAAGAGCAAAGCTATCGATAATGCGCAACGGAAGTGGAAATTTAGCAGGGAATAAGACGCTTCCGTTGCATTTGTTGCTCGTAAAAATCTATAAACTTCGTGGTTTGGAAGATTGAAAAATTAACAATGAAGCCGAGCATCGTTGTTTCGTCTCTCGACCACGTACACAAAATAACCGGCCGGTGTGAACGTATGTAAAATGATGAATTTTGAAGATTCCCGGTCGTAAGGAAAGATTTTTGCAATTTGTGTCGACGATCTAATGTAATTCGTTTACAATTTGGATACTTACGAGTGTGAGTTATGAAAGTAAACTATCAAAAAAACGCTCTAACTATCGTGATCATCAACTGAGAAATGTCACGTTGAAAATCTAAAAGCAAACGTTATACAGTTATAACTCGTGGAGGATAGTAAGGCATGGGTGCTCTAGCGGCGAACTATCCAAACACTTGAAGATCATTCGAGTGTCTATATGGAAGATGCCGGTAATAATGACGCCTGCATTTATCGCCTCGAGAATTGGTCTCGCGGGGCGACATCTGAGCGGCCAAAGAATGAACTGTCGGTATTTTAGTGCCCTCGACACGAAGTTGGCTCTGCCAGCGTAGTCATATCGGGCAACATAAGGTTAATAATCTTCATCAGCAAGCAATGTCCGATCAAATGAACCTATTTTAAATGATCTATGTCGACCGTGGTAGCGACGTCTCTTTCATAAGTTTGTTTCGTTTAAATTTTTCGAGCGTTCGATATTTAACGTATTTCTCTTGTGAATTAATACGCCCCTGAACTTTTAAGCCATGGTTAACAGGTTGATTAAGAATATCGCGGTTGTTTTACTGTCGCTTAATAATTGTGCGAGAGGAATTTCCAAGCGGATGAAATAACAATATATTTATGAATAACCAATGGCTATAATTATTTTAAATATATTTAATTTTATTTTGCATTTGATTAATTGCATTAATTATTTGACGGATTTTCTTTAAATTATTGTTCTATGTATAAATTCGCCGAATACTCCTCGGGACGTTTAAAGTCCGGAGGAAATATCCGCATGGTCGTCGCGGCGACATACACATACACACATGGTGCGTGTCCATGAGTTGGAACCGAGGGAGAGTAGCGCAGAGCACGCGAATCGGTTGTTTGCGCAGGTCGCCGTGGTAATCTATAGTATAGCATAAGCATCAGCGAGCTCAGTCTACGCGCGACCGGCGCGGTAGCCTTATAGTGTAACTGTAGACGTACCCAATGACGTAGGTCGGGGGGGGGGGGGGCGATCGGTTACCGCTACGCTCGCGCGTAGTAGCTAACGTAAGTGTGGTAGGGATAACGACTCGGCTCTCCCATTCATCGTAACTCTATTCATTCGTGCGCAAACAACAGTTCAAGGCTAGTCTAATTTGTGCACGAAATAATCGTGTTTACCATCGATACTACGCTACGTATGAAATATTTAATTCTTATTAACGTTTTTAAATTCAACGTTCTCACGTTTCGTTGATGTTGTTAGGTTAGTATAATATTCTAAATGAAGAGAATAACGTCTACTAATTAGTAAAAATATTGTTTGAACAAGCGAAAAATTACGATAAGATAAAGTCATCGTTAATTCCAATCACTAAAAATTCGTCGAATTATTGTCCATCCATGTGTTACATTGCAAATTTGTTTTTATTATTTCACCTTCGTTTCTTTATAATCAATGTCAATCTTTGCATACACAGATAGTAATCGTTATCGTACGCTCAATCTTCTCACACACACACATATAATCAATCTTCTCACACACATACAATCAATTTTCGTGATCGTGAATTCTATATTGGTCGCTGATTAAGCTCCCGTCGACGATTAACTGGAAGAACGTTGCTTGAAAAATATTCGAAAATCGAAGTTCAAAGTAAACGTTAGTCCAGAATCTAACGAGCTAACCGTACTTCGTATCTCGAGTTCTTACTCTCGAATAAAATCCTATATTCGTGGATTATTCTCATTCGTCGATAAGCAATTCCATATGGATGAATGTACGAACCCTACACGTTTGAACCTAAACGCGTGCACGCTTACCCCACTGCGTCGAGAGGGCGCACGACATTTGCTTGCAAATTTTACTTTGTCCTTTCTCTGGTACATTATTAATTCGATTAATTTATTGCTAGCTCGCTTGAAAATAGGTCGAGGGGAAAGACAAATTAACGTCTCATTTAACCCAAGTGCTCTAATTGCATATAATTTTCCATTTCCGATACCGATAGCGTTCGAACTCGACACAAGAGGATAAATTTAACGTTCAAACATTTAAAGTGCATCGTAGTATTCGAATCGATAATCGTGTAAATATTGACGAAAGCTTTATTTACGCTTATTCGCTGATGAAATTGTATATGAAGCCAGTCGAGTCTTTCTCGTCATTATATCGTACTTCGAGCATCGACTGACGAGCGAAATAAGCAAAAACAGAAAAAAGAAATTCCATCGAAATGGCTCGTTGTGGACTTTTACTATTTGTTATCGTCGTAGCGGTCGCTGCGGGGGTCGCGAGTGAGTTTTAATATTTGATTTTTAAATTTCCGACGATGAGAAAAAAAAACTTGTGAGACGAATTGAGATCGATACGATTTTTGTTTCTCGACGCAGATTGCGTATACGACGCGTCGGCGGAGACGACGACGGAATACGTCCCTCTAGAATACGATTACGTCGACCTCAGTGAGCACGTCTGTGGCGCCAACGAGATTTGGAGCGAATCCGGAAGATATATCGACGCTCGCTGTTCGCCACCGAGACCTCGCTACCTCAACATCGCTGTGGTAAGAAAAACTCGCGATAATCCAACGACTTTAACATAAAAAGAAAAAATACGATTATTTTTCGTCGCGCGATCATTTTTTTACTTCCAGACAACCTTTCCGGGCTGCGAATGTCCCGAAGGATTTTGTAGAAACGATTCTGACGAGTGCGTTCCCATAGCAGATCCATCGACGAGTTGGACGGCATAACACAATAATCTTCGAACGGAGTCTGTAAATATTATTTGAACGAGCGAAAAATTACGAGAACATCAAAGCTTCGTTAATTTCGATCAATGAAAGCACATCGAATAATTTTCCATCGAGAGAAACGACGAGAAAGACGAGAAAAAAAAATAAAGAAAACGCATCGAGTTTAACGTTATTTCCTATCGCGTCCATAGCGAGCGTGTCCGTCCGTTATCGATTCAGGAATCGCGAAAACATTTTTTTCTTTATTTGTTTTTGCAAACGCAAATGGAATATCCGAAGAAGAGATATTCTCGATCACCGTCGATCCTCTCGGACACTCCCGAAGAATTGTCTTCCTAGAAACATATTTCTACAATTTTTTTTCAATTACAATAAAATCAATCCATTTAAAAATTGACAAATCTCATTCATTGAAAAGAAATCGAAGTCAACATATTAGAACATACTTTTTCAGGTAAGACGAACGCAAAAACATCATTACTTCGCACCTACGTACGATTGTTTAAATAATGCGAATACAATTTTTAAAAATCACGAATTTTGATGTCAACAAAATATTCAAACACTATATAAATTAAGCTTACGAAATTTAAATAATGATTTGTACCTTAAGATTAACACCTTGTGTAAGGGAATGAAATTTTTTCGAACTGACCAACGACTTTAATAGTGGAAGGGATGAGAGAGGGGGAGAGAAGATGCATGCGGTACGTTAGTCGGTAAGTCAGTAATGCTCAACGAAGAGATACGTTTAAACACAAACTGTAACTGAAAATAAAATAATGTTCATCCAATATAATGTCTCAACCTGAATAAATTGGGTTGGCACGTTGAAAATAATTTTTTCCCAATAATCCGTGATAATACGACGCCACTCATCCACAAGCCATTTTTTCAACTTCTCCTTCATTGTTACGGGCGTTTTCAAAATTTGTCGGCCCCGTTCGTCCCACAAATTTTCAGTAGGATTCAAATCTGGCAATTGTTGACGTGGACGCGCGACCATTGAATATTCGTGAAAAATCTGTGCGTTGTCCTTCGAATTAAATCTTGATTGAATTTTAAAACTTGTCCAATCTAACCCCATTTTAGCAGCACTTTTTAAAACTTCTTTTATAAAATGGTCGGGTATTTACACTTATCCAGAATATTCTTTATATGCCCCGCATGATTTTCGAACCACCCCTGCGCTTCACAGTGCGTTACAAATATTTTGTAAAAATAATCGTATTTTTTCTTTTTATGTTAAAGTCGTTGGATTATCGCGAGTTTTTCTTACCACAGCGACGTTGAAGTAGCGAGGTCTCGGTGGCGAACAGCGAGCGTCGATATATCTTCCGGATTCGCTCCAAATCTCGTTGGGGCCACAGACGTGCTCACGGACGTATTCGTAATCGTATTCTAGAGGGACGTATTCCGTCGTTGTTTTCGCCGACGCGTCGTATACGCAATCTGCGTCGTGAAACAAAAATCGTATCGATCTCAATTCGTCTCACAAGTTTTTTTTTCTCATCGTCGGAAATTTAAAAATCAAATATCAAAACTCACTCGCGACCCCCGTAGCGACCGCTACGACGATACAAAATAGTAAAAGTCCGCAACGAGCCATTTCGATGGAATTTCTTTTTTCTGTTTTTGCTTATTTCGCTCGTCAGTCGACGCTCGAAGTACGATAGAATGACGAGAAAGACTCGACAGGCTTTATATACAATTTCATCAGCGAAATAAGCGTAAAATAAGCTTCGGGTAATATTGACACCGCTATCGTCTCATTATCAGATACAGCAGTGCCGTTAAAGTGTTTGAACATTAAATTTATCGTCGTACGTCGAATATGACCGAGTAAACGGAGCAATCGAGTCAAAAAATAAAACTTGCCGCGCTTCAGCGAGCGAGCTAGACCGAAAGGGCGTCTCGTGCGGATGATAATATAGATTAAAAATAAAGCAGCACGAAGAAAACATTAGGGACGAAAATTCAATTCGATTTAACGAAGCTATTATTTATTCGTTTAAATATTTATCGTTCTTCGTAAATGAATTTCTTTTATGTAAATTGAATTATAATTCTGCCTCGTGTCTCGAAAGTATGGAGCGTCGCTGTTCGGATCGCATAGTTTCTATCTCTCCGGTCCCTGTCGTAAGAAAAATTCGCGTTAATCCAACGATTTTAAGAAGACAAAATCATTATACGATTATATTTCGTCGCACGATTGTCTTTAACTTTTGAGTAGAAACGCACCTAACACGTGCCTTCGTGGATAAAATCGATGCCCGGAACTGTCAAAGATTCGAAATCGTGTCGAAAGAACGTCATAACAAGTTCGAGAATTGCAGAATGAATTATCAACGTTGAAAAGACAACGCGAATTGCGGTCTCATTAATTCGTAAATATTATTTGAACTCGCGAAAAAATACGAGAAAAATCGCTCGTTACAATCGAGAGAAACTACCGGAAAGAAGACAAAAAAATAAAAAATAAACGTTCGAGATTGCGAAATATTCGTCGCATATCGAGTTTAGCGACAGACGAAGAAGTTTCTCGTACGGACGTTCATTAATAAAGGACCTCGCTCCACCGCGAAAAGTTCTGCGAGCGAGTCTCTCGAGTCCGATGTTTCAGCAATAAAATTTGTTTTTTAATATAAAATAAAAAGAAAATTTAAAAAACCTGTTTCTTTCTTCCACGAAAAAAATATTACGTGCAAATAAATTTTTTTGAAAATATCATGCTTCTCCATTCGTTCCTCGAACCTCGAAAGGCAATTTTTCTTCCCAATGTCATAATATTTCTTCTTATATAGTACTTCAACGTCTTAAGGGATGAAAAATATCGGTAATCCGCATTGCCCCATTGCTTTCTCTTCTTCTTCGCCTATCATTTCCATCCGAGGGAAAATAGCGTCGCAGGTTTATCGATTTCAAAATATTTTTCTTCGAGCTTACATCGAGAAAATAATTTTTTTCGTCCACGAGCGAAGATAAGAAACACGAAAAAGCCGTAAATACGAAAGCGCAAAATAAGTGCAAAATCGTGCGCTCGAGTTCGTAAAGATCGAGAAAAAATATTTTACGCCATCGTAATTTCGTTATCGTTCGCGTACGCGACTGACTCGAAGGACATTGGAGTTAAAAGAAAATTCAGGCCAGACCGCGCGTGTGCTTGAAAATCAATGTCCAAAGCAATGCCTTAAGGCCTTAGGCCACTCTAGAATTTTCGAAAAATCGATTTTTTTTAAATTCCAAATGGTCCCTTAGGACCTCAAAAATGATGTCCCAGAAGATTATGGCCGGGAAAAACCTTTAGGTACTCGGTTTTCGAATTTTAGTACAAGGCCGTCTGGTCCGCATGGTGCCCATGGCAACGCGCTAAAGCTACAAATACTTTGGCTGAGTAGAAACATAAGCCAGCTCTTGCAATTGAAGTCTATGAAGCTATCAAACCAATCTATGAAGAACTGACCAGTGAAGCTAACTCAGCCGATTTCCAAGTTCATTGCCTTGATTATGTGCAAAATTGAAACAGACCCGTCATTGAACACACAAACTGCAATATCCGTGGCTACATCCAAGATTGTTTTACCGCTCGAAATGGATTTCGAGGCCAATGCCCACACAGTGGAATTGAAGCTTTCATTATTGTTTTGTGTGTAACCAGCGATGCACCGAGTTAGAAGATCTTCACTGGTCAGTTCTTCATAGATTGGTTTGATAGCTTCATAGACTTCAATTGCAAGAGCTGGCTTATGTTTCTACTCAGCCAAAGTATTTGTAGCTTTAGCGCGTTGCCATGAGCACCATGCGGACCAGACGGCCTTGTACTAAAATTCGAAAACCGAGTACCTAAAGGTTTTTCCCGGCCATAATCTTCTGGGACATCATTTTTGAGGTCCTAAGGGACCATTTGGAATTTAAAAAAATCGATTTTTCGAAAATTCTAGAGTGGCCTAAGGCCTTAAGGCATTGCTTTGGACATTGATTTTCAAGCACACGCGCGGTCTGGCCTGAATTTTCTTTTAACTCCAATGTCCTTCGAGTCAGTCGCGTACGCGAACGATAACGAAATTACGATGGCGTAAAATATTTTTTCTCGATCTTTACGAACTCGAGCGCACGATTTTGCACTTATTTTGCGCTTTCGTATTTACGGCTTTTTCGTGTTTCTTATCTTCGCTCGTGGACGAAAAAAATTATTTTCTCGGTGTAAGCTCGAAGAAAAATATTTTGAAATCGATAAACCTGCGACGCTATTTTCCCTCGGATGGAAATGATAGGCGAAGAAGAAGAGAAAGCAATGGGGCAATGCGGATTACCGATATTTTTCATCCCTTAAGACGTTGAAGTACTATATAAGAAGAAATATTATGACATTGGGAAGAAAAATTGCCTTTCGAGGTTCGAGGAACGAATGGAGAAGCATGATATTTTCAAAAAAATTTATTTGCACGTAATATTTTTTTCGTGGAAGAAAGAAACAGGTTTTTTAAATTTTCTTTTTATTTTATATTAAAAAACAAATTTTATTGCTGAAACATCGGACTCGAGAGACTCGCTCGCAGAACTTTTCGCGGTGGAGCGAGGTCCTTTATTAATGAACGTCCGTACGAGAAACTTCTTCGTCTGTCGCTAAACTCGATATGCGACGAATATTTCGCAATCTCGAACGTTTATTTTTTATTTTTTTGTCTTCTTTCCGGTAGTTTCTCTCGATTGTAACGAGCGATTTTTCTCGTATTTTTTCGCGAGTTCAAATAATATTTACGAATTAATGAGACCGCAATTCGCGTTGTCTTTTCAACGTTGATAATTCATTCTGCAATTCTCGAACTTGTTATGACGTTCTTTCGACACGATTTCGAATCTTTGACAGTTCCGGGCATCGATTTTATCCACGAAGGCACGTGTTAGTTGCGTTTCTACTCAAAAGTTAAAGACAATCGTGCGACGAAATATAATCGTATAATGATTTTGTCTTCTTAAAATCGTTGGATTAACGCGAATTTTTCTTACGACAGGGACCGGAGAGATAGAAACTATGCGATCCGAACAGCGACGCTCCATACTTTCGAGACACGAGGCAGAATTATAATTCAATTTACATAAAAGAAATTCATTTACGAAGAACGATAAATATTTAAACGAATAAATAATAGCTTCGTTAAATCGAATTGAATTTTCGTCCCTAATGTTTTCTTCGTGCTGCTTTATTTTTAATCTATATTATCATCCGCACGAGACGCCCTTTCGGTCTAGCTCGCTCGCTGAAACGCGACAAGTTTTATTTTTTGACTCGATTGCTCCGTTTACTCGGTCATATTCGACGTACGACGATAAATTTAATGTTCAAACACTTTAACGGCACTGCTGTATCTGATAATGAGACGATAGCTGTGTCAATATTACCGGAAGCTTCTAAGTCTTTCAATGTCATTATATCGTACTTCGAGCATCGACTGACGAGCGAAATAAGCAAAAACAGAAAAAAGAAATTCCATCGAAATGGCTCGTTGCGGACTTTTACTATTTTGTATCGTCGTAGCGGTCGCTACGGGGGTCGCGAGTGAGTTTTGATATTTGATTTTTAAATTTCCGACGATGAGAAAAAAAAACTTGTGAGACGAATTGAGATCGATACGATTTTTGTTTCACGACGCAGATTGCGTATACGACGCGTCGGCGGAAACAACGACGGAAGACATCCTTCCAGAATACGATGACGCCGACCTCAGTGAGCACGTCTGTGGCGCCAACGAGATTTGGAGCGAATCCGGAATATATATCGACGCTCGCTGTTCGCCACCGAGACCTCGCTACCGCAGCAGCGTTCTGGTAAGAAAAACTCGCGATAATCCAACGACTTTAACATAAAAAGAAAAAATACGATTATTTTTCGTCGCGCGATCATTTTTTTACTTCCAGACGACCTTTCCGGGCTGCGAATGTCCCGAAGGATTTTGTAGAAACGATTATCGACAGTGCGTCCCCATAGCAGATCCATCGACGAGTTGGACGGCATAACACAATAATCTTCGAACGGAGTCTGTAAATATTATTTGAACGAGCGAAAAATTACGAGAAAATCAAAGCTTCGTTAATTTTGATCACTGAAAACACGTCGAATAATTTTCCATCGAGAGAAACGATGAGAAAGACGAGAAAAAAAATAAAGAAAACGCATCGAGTTTAACGTTATTTCCTATCGCGTCCATAGCGAGCGTGGCCGTCCGTTATCGATTCAGGAATCGCGGAAACATTTTTTCTTTATTTATTTTTGGAAACGCAAATGGAATATCCGAAGAAGAGGTATTCTCGATCACCGTCGATCCTCTCGGACACTCCCGAACAATTGTCTTACTAGAAACATATATCTACAATTTTTTTTTCAATTACAGTAAAATCAATCCATTTAAAAATTGACAAATCTCATTCATTGAAAAGAAATCGAAGTCAACATATTAGAACATACTTTTTCAGGTAAGACGAACGCAAAAACATCATTATTTCGCACCTAGGTACGATTGTTTAAATAATGTGAATACAATTTTTAAAAATCACGAATTTTGATGTCAACAAAATATTCAAACACTATATAAATTAAGCTTACGAAATTTAAATAATGATTTGTACCTTAAGATTAATACCTTGTGTAAGGGAATTAAATTTTTTCGAACTGACCAACGACTTTAATAGTGGAAGGGATGAGAGAGGGGGAGAGAAGATGCATGCGGTACGTTACTCGGTAAGTCGGTAATGCTCAACGAAGAGATACGTTTAAACACAAACTGTAACTAAAAATAAAATAATGTTCATCCAATATAATGTCTCAACCTGAATAAATTGGGTTGGCACGTTGAAAATAATGTTTTGCCAATAATCCGTGATAATACGACGCCATTCATCCACAAGCCATTTTTTCAACTCCTCCTTCATTGTTATGGGCGTTTTCAAAATTTGTCGGCCCCGGCGATTTTCAAAATTCGTCTGCTCTCGGCGAGCTCTTTAAAAAATTGCTCGTGAAATTTTTTGTAGGACGAACGAGAACGGAGATACAGCTTCGCGAAAAGTCGATTTTTTCGAGGTTTCGCGATACCCATCGAAATCGCTGATACAGTAACACTAGATCTACCAGCTCTTTTTGAAACCATCTCTTTTTCCATTATACCAACACTCATTTTGTCTGATGTGGTAAATCTAGTGTTAAATTTTCCCGAATTTCGATCGTTTTTCAAGCTCTAAGAATCTATGTTGATCGGAAATTGCTCGCTGATCACGAATTCGTGGGTAGTTTCAATGTAAAATCATAAAAAATTGAGAATCTATCGATAATGAGGATTACCAGAAGTTTTCAACCATTTCAGACCAGAAATTTCGGAGTAATGCGAAAAATTCTCGATTCGATTTCGAAAAAATGTTGAAAACATTGCAAACCGTTCTTTCTGGATGGGCTTAGAGTGCGTTTTCGCCTTTTTTGGATTTAGATTGGGTTTACCGTTGTTACAAGGTGAAATTAAAAAAAAGGCTGATTTTTGAATAATGCAATCTTATAAATATGAGAAATAATTTATTGCCTACCACGTTTATAAATATAGTTATACCTGCAACAACATCACACCAAAATTGCCACCTTGAAACATTATAAATATACATAAAACAGTATATATATATATATATATATATAAATTGTATACATGAAAAATCTTTGTCGCCAGACAAATTAACCTTTGAAAAAAAAAACAAAAAAAAAAAAATTCAGGCATGACATTTTGTTTTATTTTTCGTTCAAGGCCAATGTTCGCGTTAAGAAAATTAAGTTATTGACGATCCGTTGTTACAAGTCTCGGCACCTTTATCACGTTACTTCATGGTTTATCGTACGTAAGAAAACAAAACAAAAATTGCACGTAACTTTTTTGATTAGTGTCTATTCCATTCGTTGACAAACGGGTGCCAGTCTCGTTGAGCTTTGCACAACAAAAATGTAAACTATAGAGACAAACTTCATTTCTATCGATATTTTTTCGATCGATTATATTTTATGGCTCGATCGATTTCTGGTAAAAATGCACACGTCGATACATAGAGACATGCAATAAGTACACAAGCCCGCTTGGATATCCGCGAAATTCGTACGATATTCGAAAAAAGGAAAAAAACAAAACAAAACACATAACAAATTTTTTCGACGAATTATTCGCCTTACACGATTTCTTTTCCATTTCTCTCGCGTTCCCGTCACGTTTCTCGTTCGTCGATAAACAAGAACTCTTCTTTCACGATTTCGTTACGTTTTCTCCCACAGTGTGAGAACCAAATTAGCGCCGTAGTCCACAAAGTCTCGAACGTTCTGTTTCTCTTTTTTCGCAGCTATTTCTCGCTTAACCGTAAACCAAACTTAATACTGAACAATCGCAACACGCACAATTATACGATAAACGTTTAACGTACTCGTTCGATTGCGGACATTATCAAAAAAAAAAACAAAAAAACAAATAAAAAACGAAATAGCGCGTGGGCAAATTGCTGGCCCTGTTACGTGCGATTAAAAATTATTCTCGCTCTCGTTTCCGTTTTCCACGGTCTCTTTTTTCGCAGCTATGAGATTCTCCCACTGAGCTATCAAGGTGCTTCGTCTTCTTGGATTCGGCTGAAACAATTTGTAATAATGAATTAATTAATGACAACGTGTTAATTGATCTAAAATTAATTAGTCGAATTTCACTCGATCGACATAAACAATGAGAATATCGTTCGATTATTTGATAACGAGTATTTTTTGTTTTTCATTATTTTTTAATTTTCCCTTTAATATTTCGATCGTGAAATAAATCGATTCACATTTTTCTTCACCTTGTGTTTTCCCTTATGGTCTCGTTCCGACTCGTCCTCGTTCAAAGTATTCGACGACGTGCCGCTTCTTAGGGAATTCGCACCGTCGTATATGTCCGAATCGTTGTCGTTGCCGATGTCGAGCAGATTTGGCTGTGACTTGGCCAACATTTTCGATCTCATTAATCTGAAATAAATCAAACAACGATGTATCGATAGTATCGTTTAAGAATTTTCTGTGAAAATTGCGTATTAAAATATCGACAAACAAGAAAGTTATAGTACAAAGAAGACGAACCGTTCTCGTACAAACGACCGACGCCAGGGGGCGCTGGTGTCTACGATTTGGTCCAAACTTTGAATGCGTCTATCGTCAAAAGTTATGCAACCCCATGAACGTAAAAAAATAAGCAATATCTTAACAATAACTAAATCCCGAATCGCTCGATATAAACAAATAATAACAATAATAAATTAATTAATTAATTAAGAATTTAAAAAGCAAACCTCAATTCGTTTTCACGCTCCTTCATGTCATTGAGTTCCTTCTGAATTTTTTCTTCGACCGGTACGTATCCTTTGCGAACCGGAGGTTTTTTAGGCTCGTCGTCGTGATCGATTTTCCTATCGAGACTTTTTCCGAAAGCCTTGAGACTCAGAGGATTGAGAGCTATCGTGGGTGTGGGCGGTGGTGTTATCGGCTCGCCATCGATTGTTTTCGATCTGAAGATTTTTCCTCTTGTAGCCAGAAACCTGTGCATGAGTCCTTTTTGACTCGGTATCGTGGCGAAACGCAACGGGGTTGGCGTCGTACGCGTCGATATCACGCCGTTCGTCATTTTTGGGGGTAGACTCGGATTCGGCGAGGTCGGGGTCGTTGGCTCCAGTATCTGAGGTGTCGAGGTCGTCCTCTTGAGCTTGCCCGATAACAAAGCCTGTGGCATTCGGCGAACCTGTGAAATTTTATTTTTATTCCTCTATGAATCGTTTCTTGTTCTAAAAATATCGATGAGTGATTGGTTTTATCAAGATTGATTAAAATCGATGCCCGTCGAACGTAGCGAAGTCTCGTTAAACCAGTAATTAGCAGAAATTTTATAAATTATTAATTAGTTAATTGATTTAATTGTAAATTAATTATAATGATTAAATTTATATATAATTATTATAAAAATATCAATTATTATTATATATTAATTATTATTATTATTATTACGACTATAAATAATTATAACGATGATTATAATTATATAATTATATCAAGATAAAATATTCTTAATTACTAAAATAAAATTATAGAAAATTAATTCACGAATAAGTCACGTACGTTACGCGACTCGTTAAATTTAGAACGTTCGCGAGAACGAAAAGAAAAGGAAATATGAAAAAATGCGTCATTTGAAAAATTACTTTTTATGCAATTTGGCCCATTATCCTGGGAATACAATGTTACCAGCTCTCGCTTAACGTTACGTGCGTGGACTTTTTATGAGATGTTCGAACGTGAACGCGTGAATAAACAGACGATCAACGTTTTACTTTGGTATACATATACGATATTACGTGGCCTCCCTCGTATTTGTCTTCCTGTATATATGTATACACATGATAATACGTATATATATATATATATATATATCGCGAATTTTAACGACATGACGCACTCATTGGCCGTACCTGTCTCGTACTTTTCTTTCTCGCTTTCATCATTTAAACACCGCAGGTAACAGCTGACACGAGCGAAAGATCGTCGAAAAATCTTTCATACGTGCAATAATACGTGTGTACATATATTACCTGTGTTTACATATAACGGTGTACGATAATTTAAGAATATAAAAAAAATGTTTTTTTTTTTAAATTTGTCACACCAAATAATAATTTTATTATGTTCTTTTTTTATTACACGAATTATATTTGCTGGACAATGATCTTATAATTGGCATCATTGTAATGTCATTAATTTGATTTAATCAAATTCTTTTATTAATTATTTATTTCACGTTCGGGCATTAAAAAATGAGAAAAGCTTTTAAATTGGAAGAACACGAGGCATAAAAGAAATATTCAGTAACGAAGTCTTTTTCAGTGGAAATTTTCACAGGTGTTCTTAACACTCGTGATACCTGTCGATTTTTTTCTTCTTCTTTTTTTTCTCTTTTAATACGACCCAATTCTCTGAACTACGGGAAACTTTTCATTTCTGTCTACATTCTTGCATCGTAAATTATATTTTAGTATCGTACGATATTTGTGCCGGCGTTGAATATTCGAACGTGCGCCACGTTAATAATTTTTACAAGAAGACAGAATATTCGATAATGTCAAAAAAAAGTTATATATAAATTTCGATTTTGCTTATCTCGTTGGATTTTAATAAATTTTCAGAGAAACTTTAATTCCTGGAACGAGAATTAAATAATGCAAATAAATATCGAAAAATTATTATTTCTCATTTGCGCCCAATTTAATAAATTTTCAAGAAATTTTGTTATTCGGGGAAAAATTAACGGTTATTTTACTCATTTTTTATATTAATATTGAATTAATAAAAATGATAATAAAATAATAATAATAATAATAATAATAATGACCTTGGAGTCGACGTTCTCGTCCGACGTAGTTTTAATACTACCGACGTTCCTGAGCTCGTGTTCCCGCTCGGTGACTTCCTCGATTTCCTTCTGTATCCTATCGGTAGCCTTCTTCAACTGGTCGACTCGGTGGTCGGCCTAAAATTTTCGATTATCACTCACGAGTAAAACGCACGGTCCACGTTGTTTCATTAAAAAAACAAACAAACAAAAAAACAACAAAATATTTAAAAAAAATAATAATATTTTTGCTCTCGATTAATTAATGAACATTTATTACGACAATTTTCCGTCGAAATATTTATTAAACGATTTACGACGATTTTCTTGAGATTACAAAAATTAATCTTTGTTTTTTCATCGATATTGAATAATGAGGAAAAAAAAAAAAAAAAAAAAAATCCTCGTCGAATTTTTCGTTCGAGGGACTCGCGCGCGACGGTCCAAAGAAATCGGCTGAGCGTCTCGTGCTCTCGCGTCGACTGAGCGAGACTCGGGTCTCTCTCGGCTGCCCGGCAAGAATGTCGTGCGCGAGCGATCCAGAGACGCGCGAGAGAAAGAGAGAGACAAAGCGATCCAGAGACGCGTGAGAGAAAGAGAGAGATAGCGAAAGAGCGAGAGAGAGAGAGAGAGAGAGAGAGAGCGAGAGAGAGAGAGAGAGAGAGAGAGAGAGAGAGAGTGAGGAAGGGGGTGGTGAGAAGAGAACGCCCTCCTCCCCCCACCGCCATCGTCGCGCGCAGCGAACGGGTTAACTGTAACCATCGGCCGTTTCCTTTCTAAAAACAAATAAAAAATAAAATAAAAAATGGGCCAAACCGATCTTCGGAGCTCGAGAGGGAGCTCTCTGCATATTACCGGTCGCATCTGTCGTTCGCGGTTCTTCCGAGACGATCGAGAACACCGAGATGGATGAATTATATTGAGAGAGAGAGAGAGAGAGAGAGAGAGAGAGAGAGAGAGAGAGAGAGATGGGCGAGGTGGAGGGAGGGGAGGAGAGAAAATTCTTTCTCGTTTCTTCCGGTCCGAGAAAAACGAGATACAAAATTTGTGTTCTCGATAAAATGGTGAAAGTTTCGATTTTTTATTTCATTTTCCTTTTTTTTTTTTTTTTATTATTTTTTATACGCAGATCCATCTTCCGGATGTTATTGCCGGATCTTCGTCGCCGATTTCTTCGACGTTCTAGAATTCGACGAGGTTTGCCCCGAGATTTATGAAAATTTCGATTGATTTTTTATTAATTTTGTTGTAATGGCTTTTTCCGTCGAAAGTAGGTTTTTACGTTCGCGATCGAAGAAATATATAATCATACAGGATACGTTTCGATTTTGTTTTATGCCGATTTTTGTTTGGGCGACGTGTTTTTTTTTCTCTGACGTTTGATTCGTTTTTATTTTTTCAGCGTAAATCATGAGAATAATTCGAGCAGATTTGTCGCGCTACGGTCAAATATCGTGAAATCGGCCTGGGCCCGAATCCTCGGCGAGAGCGGAGTCTGCGCTGGGGAATAAAAATATGGATCTCGACCGATTTAAATAGCGGTTCGACCGCTTCTCTTTTTTAAGGTCATTGGCTCGTAATATCTTTCTGCCGTCTTGTGGTTTGCGTCAATTCTGTATTCTCGCACGGAGTGTGCGTAATATACGCCAGCTAATTAAATCTCTCCATATACGTAGCTTTCATTTTTTAAAGATATGTACGTACGGTAATATTTACGATATTCAATTATTTCTTAACTTTCTCGTGGAGTAACCTCGTTTTACGTGAAAAGAAACAAACGTAGTATGAGAAATTTTGTCAAAAAGTTTGAAAAATTACGGCTGGAAAAAGACGTCACGTGGCGCATGCGCACAAGGATCTACGGCTCGTGCGCATCGACGAGGCGCAGCGCATGCGCACTGCCGCGTATTCGAGCTCGTCGCTTAAAATCGCTTTACGATAATCAAACTTCGTATTAAATTCGAGGCGGATATTTTTATATTTATATTTTATGCTTTTTTTTTATTTTTACGAGACGTTGCATCGACCCGTCAACGTTTATAAACAATCTGGAAAATCCCAAAGTTCCTAGGAAATCTGAGATTCCTTCGTAAGAGAACGAAAAAAAATTAATCAGCGCTAAATTGACTTTAGCAAATTCCTCATAATCTATTTTTGCAAATACCTCATCCTCGTAAATAGCCAGTTGAGTCATAAATTCCTATCGAACTATTAAAACGAGATAAGTGTATACAATCGTGAAATATCGTACAGTTCCATTAGCGATTGTAACGTAACGAGCGCCGGTTATTATCGTAAAATAGACGATTGCTATTATTATCGTTGCACGATTTATATACCTAGTACATTGACTTCTCGCGAGCGATCGTACAGTATAATTGCAAGCAATAATTATTACCCGGCTCCGTGATATAATTGCACCTCGTAAAACCTCCTTATCTTCATTATTCGAATATTTATCATTTTTTTCTCCACCGTCGCCATTTTCTTCAATTTAAATTTCGATAATAAATTATCTTCGACGATCTTTTGTCTACGAGCCGATCGCCCAAAAATATCTTCGTTATTCGAATATTTATTATTTTTTTCATAGCCGCCATTTTGTTCAATTTAAATTTCGACAATAAATCATCTCTACAATTGTTTTGTCTACGAGTCGATCGCCCAAAAATATCTTCGTTATTCGAATATTTATTATTTTTTCCATCGCCGCCATTTTGTTGAATTTAAATCACGATGAAAAATCCGCCACGACGATTATCTTTCCTACAACTCAAATCCTACAAAATTTCTCCATCCTACAGTTTCGATCAGGCGTCAAAATATTCCCCCTCCACATTCTATTTTACACACAAACGTGCGCGCTCTCGTATACCAAAACGCGAGTCAGGGACGTCTGAAGACGTTCGAAGAGACGTTAACGTAACGTACTCACCTCCATTTTCATGTTTGCCACACCGCCTCGCGTTACCGTCAAAACTTAACTGACTTGTACCAGAGCGTGCCCTTATCAGACGGTCTCCAGCGATACCGCGCGCTTTAGATACGAATATACATTTATATTTATATATATATATATATATATATATATATGTAGGTAAATATGTATATGTATATAAATATATGCATATATCTTCACACAAGTATAAGGTACAATGTTGATTTTCTGGCGTTTATCTGATTGCAAACGACGCTACGAGAGGGCTACGATTATCATCACTTCGCGATCCGCGAGGTATTATCATATCGCACGTATACCCATTTACATATATATATACATATATAACGCAACTACGTACATATAGTTATGTCACTCTTGAAAACGGTATATTGCCTCTCATAGGGACGCAGTGTGTGTGAAAAATCGCTTTGTATACTTTCCCGTACGTTTAATATACATATATAGCGTTCTTGAGCTCTTCCCGAGATACTGCGGACACACACACACGCGCACACTTGTATACGCCGCATTCGCGCGACCGGTGAGCCAGCGTTCTCTGAATCGCACGGTATTCCGTATATATCTATATATACGTATAATAGGAATTTAAATATACGTTACAAATTCGCGTATTATAATTGATCCGATCGGGATACCGGTCCGAAACACTTTTTCTCTACTTTGCACGCTGTGGTAATAAACACGGCCGGGCCAAATTCCACGAGACCCTGCGACTCGTCCGACCGAGAAGCACCTTTCCCACTTCCGATCTGCCGATCTCGCGCGCTCCTACGGCTTACGGGTGCCCGAGATCCTACTTCTTTCTTTTTTTGTTTTGTTTAATTTTGTCTTTCTTTATTTTCGTTCCAGCACTACGCACGACTATAACCTATAATATTGTATCTTTGCCGAGTTGAGGTTAGAATGATATTTGTTTCTTTTTTTTATTGAATGTATTTTCAATGCGTTAAGTTTTCCGGTGTGTATGCAACGCAGCGTATTACTTCGTACGCTGGTGCACCACCAACTACTGCCATTTTAGCTGGTGCGTGACCTTGTTCTCCTACCGTTCTCCAAACAAAAGCAACGAGATGGGCTATACGTTAGGTATATACCTATGTTTACGCCTTTGTGGGAATGTGTATATATATATATATATAGATATTATACACGTCCTGTGCTATATACAGGTATGTGATTGTGTATGTGTAGGTATACCCTATATAGAAGATTTTTTTACACAGGTGACTCCCGCCTCGGGAGTGCTCGACTCCGCTCGTAATGCCGGGGCACCGCCTCAATATCCTCCGCGTTACAGCAGGACACGCTCGGAGCTTCTGCTCCAAGAAACGATTCACCGATCGTACGAGCCAAATTTTCGCGAAAAATTTCGACCACCTAGAGATTCGAGGATGAAGAAGGGGATTCCCTAATTTTGTTTATTTTGGAGTTAGAAACTTTTCTAGAAAGCTGGACAATTAATTTAAGAATATTATGCAACTTCTGCAATCATATGTATTTTTACGACGGTTATTAACGAGTGGGAATTAATTAAGTGAATTTATTGATCTTTTGTAATAACGAATATTTTTTATATCGATTGCTTTAGTTATTTTTAAGACTCAATTTGCCAGACCCGGAAATAATTAATCGTCGTACGACGTGAGTGTAATGTTTATACGTTTTTATCAAGATATATCGTGGTAAGAATTCTTTATCGCTGCGATAAATTGTACTTCGATGACAAATACTATTTCTCGTGGTTAAGCTTCCTTTCAGCCCCGTAAAACGATTAAGCATCGTGAAAGATTCGTTCAAACATCGAGAATACAGTAATGGTCAATTTTTAATTAATATTAGCGCATATTTATCTTTTTAAAATGGCCGCCACGAAATACGACCGCGAGATTTTGAGGTTATGTAGATTGTATTTTAGGTTATGTTGAAAGATCACGTACATCGCTCCACCGGAGGTTTCCAATTATGTTTCTCATTGTCGAAAAACACGGATAAATGAAAAGAAGTTTTTAGAAATACTCGAATTCGTTAAATTAGGGATAAAACAATATTTTATCACGGTCAAAAATGACACATTTTTCCCCGGTTGCTGGTACGAACTAAACCGTCACTTTACGAATAAAAACTTTGCTCGATTCGACGCATTTAACATTAATTTCAACTCTGTAACAGATGTTTATTCGTAGGATCTCCCGGAACGAAAAGAAATCAGCAAGGAAACCTGACCGGGAATCCGCGGATCGTGCGAGATCTGGCTGCAACGATACACTCGAGTATTCAACAATGGAACAACGTTCATTTGCACGGTTTATCAATTCTGCAACTCATAACACAAACGAAGATCGACGAATCTTATCCCGATGAGCTAGAACCTCTTTGCGACGATTTGGCCAAGGATTGCGCAAAATTGGTATCGATTTCTCATTCGCTAAAATTCTCTGCGATACAAATTTTTTAAATCCGATTAATACATTTTTTTTGTATTATTTCTATGTTTTAATGTGAAAAGGATGAAATAGTTTGCGACTTGAAACAATCCGTGGTTCAACTGAATGCTGTAAAATCGTTGCACAAAGGGACTAACAATTTATTCCTGACTTGGCCAGTGGAGCGCTTCGGTACGTTTTGGCAAGAAAACGAGAAGAGATACGAGAAGAATTTATCGTCTCGCTATAAGAATGATAAAATCTCCTTTGTTATAGCTCAAACAGCAGAATTAATTTACGAGGCGTATCGAGACGAAGCCGAGGTGAGACGTGACATTTTGGAAAACGTCGCTCACGACCACCGTGACTCTTGGAAATTGTTGCACCTCGCCGCCTGGGCTCATCAGACTCGAATATCCGACGGAGTGACGACAGTTCTGGAGTCCATGCTGACCGAGACAGGACACAGATAAAAACAAAACAAGAAATAAAAATAAAATAAATATAATAAAAATTCTAACAAACAATCTTCTCAGTTTTTTTAAATTTTTGTTTTATTATCAACTCCTTTCATTCATCGTAGAGTTCGTTATACTTGAGGATAATTCAAGATTTATTAGCTGATGATTTCTGTACAACGGTGTTCATGAGCAACCGGTGCGCAGATCTTAATAAGCAAAGCTTTTTGAGCATTTGGTTGTTTTTCTTTTTTTTTTCCCTTTCGTTATATCGTTCACTGTCTCGTATGGAAGCACCGCTCCTTGTCGAAAGTATATTTGTACAACATATAATACAAGAGACTCGGTGTGTTTGAAAATAAAAAATTAATGAGAAGAAGAGAAATAAGTGAAAATCTAGAATAAAACATATTGCCATAATATTTACAGACGAATCGCGTCGACATTGTAAATGCAATTTTGTTTGCGATTTTGGATGGAATCGTGACTCGCAGCCGATTGCTTAATATTTTTCATTTTTTTTATCTCATCCAGGAACCGAACGATTCGTCGAACGGTGAACAAAATTTCAAAACTCGATTCGATCGGCGATTCAATTTTATTCACTTCCCGATCGACGAATATCATAATCGCGATTACATTTTGTTTTCTTTTTTTGTTAAATTCATTAATTCCGCACGACGATGGGCTAAGTCGCACGATAAATCTAAATTACGAAACTAAGTGGTACTTGTATTTTTTTTTTATCGTTTCGCTGTACAAGTTTTACGTATTATTTACAGAAATAACTTAATTGCCGATCTAGAGAGAGAGAGAGAGGAATCCGTGCGTTTCTCTCTCAACCACGATTCGTTTCACGCGTTCATTTGGATTATTCGGCGACGTTGCAAAAAAAAAAAACATGAGAAACGAAGAGCGATAATTAAAAAAAAAAAAAGAGAAAAAAACTCATCAGTACAGAGATCCCAGGAGCATCGTTGGATTTTACGTTTCCAGCACTCGCAGACTAGCGTACATGGTTTTCCCTTCTCGTCCTGTCCATAAAAGCGCAATTGGACGTAAAAAAATGATCTCGCAACGCGACCGAATATTTCGAGTTATTTATCTTTCGTTAAAAAAAAAATACGAATAAAAAACGAACATCGCGCGACAAATTCGTTCAGTCCTGTCCGCGCGAGTTCGAGAAAAACCAAAAATCAAATTTCACCTGCGAAGTTGCGACCAAGTTCGCATAAAAAAATAATGGAAAAAAGAAGAAGAGCGCGTCTTTGTCAACGATTAAAAAAGAAAGTGAAAAAGGATACCGTGAAAATTTTCGATAAACGGAAAAAAACGAAGATCTTTTTCCTCGGCTATCGCCGAAAATTGGAATCTCCATTTTTGTCTCTTTTGGCATTTGGTAAAAAAGAAAGAGTTAATTCGACAGAAACGACGATAAATCAGCTTCTGGTGTTTCTATTGAATTCCTCGCTGAGTGCCTCGAAATCCAACTCGGCGTCCAAATTACCGCTGCTCGGTATCAAATTATTATCGAGAATATTGTCGGGCATAATATTTTTCAGCCTCTCGGAAACGAGCTCGTCGACTAAATTCGATTGATCGACGAGATGCAACTGTTCCACCAATTTTTCGTCCATCATTAAATGTTTGTCGATTACCCCGCTTGTCGTCAAAATGTCCAAATGTTGAATATGATCGTAGCCAGTGATTTTCGTCATATCGAGATTGTCGGTACTCCCGAAAAGGCTCGTCTCGCAAGAATTGCTCATTATCGGCCCAGAATCCTGGAGAATCGGCAAACCATCGATTTTTCCCGTCCTAACGTCCATTCCATTATCCACCCTCTTCGCCGTCTCGTCGTAATTCGTCTCGTCGAGTGGCACGATTTTCGATATTAATTTATGAAAACCTTTGACGAAATTTTGCGTTCCGTTTTCCAAATTTTCATAACCATTTTCACATTTTTCGTAATTTGGAGAATTTTCCTTCGTGTAAGTACTGACCGTTGTATTTTCGAGCTTAAAACCTTGTTCCATTGGCTCGAGTTTGATGAAAGCCTGCTGGAGGGTCTCGAACTGCTTCGAGCGTTCGTAATTTCCTTCTAACTTTTCAAAGATATTCGTCGCAGTCGCCAACTCGAGACCGTCGGTTAATTTCGTAAAACCGTCTTTGAGACTCGATAATTTCCGGTACGTGGTTTTAGGAGCGTTTATATCGATTTTCTGAAAGCCTTGATTCTCCGACAATTGATTTTGTATCTCGGGATTCGAAATCAGCAATTTCGACATACTGTTTGATTTCGTGACTTCTGGATCAGCGATAACGGCACTCGAATTTCTCGGCATGAGGGTCAAGGCCATGAGAACTTCCGGGCAATTCGTATTTACAGGAACGTCCATTTTCCTTTCGTTCAAGAAATCAGAAACGCTCAAATCGGAACTTTCGGAAAAACCGCTCGACATTCTCTCTTCGAGATGGTCCTTCGAATCTTCGATATTCTGCACTTTTTGTAATTTTATTGGTGGCTCGTCGACCGAAGCGTTGAGATCGCCGATCAAATTGTCTTCCTGTGATTTAAAAGCGTCGTTATTTATCCTGTAAATACCGGTATCGAGACCGAGAATGTCGCAGAGCATTTCTTCGCGAAGATTCATAATATCGCCCTCTACTCTGTCCTCGTCGTTCGCCAGTTTCAACATCGTTCCGACCTGATCGCGAATTTTCTCAACGAGAATTTTTAACTCGCTCAAAAAATTTCTGACGTTATTGTCGGATTTTAAAATCATTAGATCGTACAAAGATTGCGCGTTAACGACGGGTTTTGCCGCGATTTTCACGATTTCCGAATTTTCACAGACGGAAATCGCTTCTTTCAATTTCGCTTGTCTACGCTCGGATTTTGCTTCCGGTGTTACGTAAGCCCAAGGTCCTCTTTTTTTGCCTTTTCGTTTAAGCGGATCTTGAGGAATCGCGCGTTTCAATTCTGGGTCAGGAGTTGGGGGCGGAAGTTGTTCGGGACTTCCGTGATCCGGATGCATCTCGAAATGCCTCGCCATTCGAGTTCTGCCGAGATAAATTTTACTGCAAGTCGGACACCGGAAGTGATCGGAGATCTTTCGTTTTGGGACTTCGAGACCGCTGAGTAATTCCTTCGAGGCACCGTCGTTTTCGAGTTTCTCCGCGTTGGTATTGTAATCGCTGTAACCCCCGTCCGAATCGTCGAGATCCGGTTGCATGAAGTCGAGATGATGAAGATGCTTGTAATCTCGCACCATGTGACGCGGAGGACGCGAGAGTCTGCCCGATCTCGTTCTCGCAACGACCTTTTTCCGGTCGTCCTGTAAATATTTGTATTATTCAACAAAAAAACGGGCTTAGGATTTTTTTTCTCGAAAAGAATTAATTAAATGAACGAATGAATTCATTTAATTATCGACAAAATTGAGGTTAGATTTTTTTTAACCGTTTCGACGACGATAAAAACCTTCGTATCCTCGTGCTCGTCTTCGGCGGTAGCCGGAATTTTTATAGTCGGCGCATTTTGCCTCACTGCTGTTTTCTTAGGCCTGCCGCGCTTGCCGCCTCGACCTTTCAGCAACGTGCCAGGATTTCTCATTCGAAGGTCAAGCTCTTCCGGAAAGACGACTCTGTTCACGAATAAAAATCAATCGTAAATATTGTAAAATATTTCTTCCGAAAAATATGATTTTTAACTTACCTGTAGACGATTCTCTCATTGGGCATCGCCGCTTCTTGACTCCTCTGTTGCAAAACGTGAGCGATCTGTTTCAGTTGCGACTGCGTCAATTTTTGCATACTGTGAAACGTGTGACCTTGCTGAACGATCTGTATAGGATTTTCACTCGAGCCAAGTGGTTTCGTCGTGTCGGTCTGTTCCGCGGTCAAGGCCACAGGATTGTGAAGACCAGCAACTTTGGCTCTTTTGACGACTCTCGCGGTGGCTGATAACGTTGTATCGTTAAATTTGTGTTTGGCGCCATTTTGTACGATTTTGTTGCGATCGTTAATTTCGTTGTTCGTACACGTCGTAGTTGCGGTAGTGGTCGTCGTCGTTGGGATAGTTTTTTGAAGAAATCGCGAATTTGTTACATTCACATTGGCGACGCTCTGATTGCTGACCAATAGGGTTTGCCTGTTGGTATTGTTGAAATGAATTTTCGTCTGAGGTTTGAGAATGGAAACTGGCGACGAAGAAATTTGTGTCGTTGTGCGCAATAACGAAGACGCCGAAGTCGAGCTCGTCGGTACGGTTTTCGTATCTTGAGCTTTTAAAAGTGACGCCGTTCTTAATATCAAGGGCGAATTCGTCGTTGACGCGACTTTCGCGATACTCGTCGCGGGAATATTTTTGACGAAGGTCGTAGTTGCGTTTCGCAATAATTGGGCCGGTATTTGTACAGTTTTCAAGAAAGACCCGGGAATCCCCGTTTTTCCAGGATTCCCATTGGTCGTTTGTAGCGTTTTTGTTATATTGCCGCCATCTTGATTAAGTTTTAAGGTCGGAACGACGAATTGTTGATTGCCGCGAATAATTCCCGTCGTTTTTATCGCCGATGCGAAAGGTATCGTCGCGTTACCGAGTCGCTGAGTGGTTCTTACGATCGTACCCCCGTTCGAGGTTGTCGCGCTCGTATTGTGACCTTGAAAATCGCAATTCGTCAAGATCTGGGCGCCGTTTAACAATTGGGTCGATATCGTTCCGCCGTTCAAAAGTTGCGTCGTTATCGGCGTAGCTTTGATCATTTGAGGCGAGAGAGTATTTATCAAAGTTCCCTTGGGCAACAATATGGAATTTTGACTCGTTCCATTTTGATGCAAACCATTGACACCGATATTAGTGATTTTACTAGCGCCTGGCAATATTCTAACGTTTTTCGTCGCTTTGAGTATCGTCTGTGCCGGTTTCACGACGAATTGCGACGAGGGCAAAATTATCGGCAATCTTTGTAATATTTGAGCTTGCGAATCGCGAATCTCGTTTCTCTGAAAGTTCTGAGAAGATTTTTCATCGATCGGGTATCTAATTTCGTTTCCATTGTGATTGTTTCCGTTTAGGTTCGTTGTTTTTATGGAATTTTGTTGCGTTACGTATATTTTGGGTATATTGTCACCGTCCGTCAGCTGTTCGAGAAGCTGACGTCGAGCTCGATCGTCGGAATTCGATAAATCGAGATCCTCGATCGATATCGTCTCGTGATCGAGACACTCGTCACGAGTCAACGTTCGAGTCGTCCATTCTTGGAGGTTAGGACACTCGACCTTGATAATGTTCTCGTTTTCGTTCGTAAAATTTAACGTTTCCATAGATTCTGGCTGACGCGTTGATGTTTCGTCATTTTCAAGATCGTTAGCACTCGCGATATCGTTCAATATACCGTTTTCTTCATTTTCGTAGGTTATGTCGTCGTTCGTCTCGTCAACCGGATCAACCTCGAAAGTTAACCTCAAAGCCGATGCTTGAGCGTGTGTCAGATGGATCGTTTGCGAGTCGTCACCCTCGCCACGTAAAAATGCAACGAACTCGTTGTCTTGATCATCGTCGTCGACGACCTCCTGGAATGCTTGACGAAGGAGATCCGACGTACCGCAGGACACTACACCGTTTGTAAACACTGTCGTGTTAGCAATGTCCGCCATATCCGACGATCAAAAAATGATTTCGTTTTCGCGATATTCAACGGGGCGGGGCGGGAAAGGATATCAACGGAGAAACGCGCGTTTGTCAGAAGCGAACCTTCATCCTCCTTCTTTGCGACGATATACTCGGGTATATGCAACTTGGCATAAGTATCGTGATTGAAGAGTGGGAAAAAAACGAAGCAACCTTTCCCGCGAGTCACATTACACCATGAATCTCGCGGTGGCCGCGTTCACCGTTTGCCTAACAACTTTGGCCTCAGGGCCTAAACTACGGGAGAAAGGAAACCATCGGTAAATTTGCGACCCGCAGCGTCTCTATCGGTATTTCTTGTAACGACGTCACGCTGCTTTTTAGTTTACTAGAAAAAGTTCCAGTTAGCCTAGAGGGCACTGCCGTACGAGGAATTTTCGCGGGAACGCACGAAAGCACAGATCTTCCTTCTAGTAAATTAAACATTTTTTTTACCTAAGCGACGCATACGTCTCACGATCTTCACACCCACACACGCGAGGTCGGACTAATTTGGAAATGGTCGTAGCGCTCGAGAGAATACTCGCGCTCGGTGGTTAATCTCGCGTGTGTATTACCGACGATATATCCAGTGTTTTTTGTTAGTTTTTTTTCCGTGCCGTAAGAAAAAAACCACAAACAATCGTTCCATCGTCGTTTAACTGAAAACAGGAAACGGTTTATCGTGCTCAAAATGCCGACATTTCAGAAGATCGAAATAAACAGAACGGAATGGGAGGTACCTGAACGCTATCAGATGCTCACGCCAGTCGGTTCGGGTGCCTACGGTCAAGTTTGGTAAGCAATTCCCAAGACCGAAAGTTTAATTCATTTTTTCAGCCAACAAAAATATATATTTCCAAAATTTCCAACGTAACAGTCACGCTTTGACAAAAACGTCCGTGGCTCTCGGGCAGCGCGAGCTAAGGTGACACGAGGAAAAACTGTCGGAATCCCACGCTGTCCCAGAGACCTTGACATTCCCCGTGCTCCTCTTCTTTCTTATACCTCGCTTGCCGCAATCAACTGGTTATCTATTCTCGTCTACGCATTCGATTAAAAACTTTGGTCAGTAATCTGACGACGAAGATAAAAAAAAAGTGACCGTTTCTCTACTTGACCCCCGTAAATTATATTCGAACGTAAGACTAAAAAAGAGATGATCGTTCGACGTACGAAACCAATATCGTACTGTTATTATTATTTTTTTCATTACTCACTACCTTACTCCCGTAAAAACAAAAATGCAAATGTCACATTGCGCAGACGCGCTGCATTACCTACCGAGCTACGAGCTCTTGTCATTGAAACTGTCTTGTTCTCTCTCTCTCTCTCTCTCTCTCTCTCTCTCTCTCTCTCTCTCTCTCTCTCTTTTTCTCACTCTGTTTATAAATACAACAATCGAGATGATCGTTAGCACCTACTCTAGCCTCTCATCCTGTTCGCATAGTTTTATTGTCACGTAGTCTCGGCACTGATGCATTAGACGCGATCGTCGCATACGTTCCAGCAGGAATGCGCAGCGAAACTTTGTGCAATAACCTTGGAACTCTTCCAGATATAACGCTACTTTCTCTTATTGTTGTCCAGGCTACTGTGTCCCGGACAATTATCGATCTAACATATCACGCTTCGAGCTAAATAAACGATAACATTTAGACGCTAATCTTAGGGGGAAAAAAAAGAAAAAGAAAACATAAAATTGTTTTTGAATTTTTAATAAACGTTTACGAAGCTTTGCTCATGAAGACAAATAACACGAGAAATCTATACATTTCAATTTGTTTCATTTTATACGAGATTTTGTAGGTTTTAACGATGTTATTATTTTTCGAACTCGGTCGGTAACAATTTTTTTTATTTTTTTTGTTTAGTTATCGATTGAGTTTATTGCACAGGCTAGTTCTAGAAGGTAATTTGAATAAAATATCTCTATGAAGATATTGTCATGGTTAAAGCGGGCCGTTTTATTAGAAATGTATTTTGTGATTATTCTTGCGAAGAAGCGGGGAAAATAAAATTTTTATGGATTTTCAATATTACATGAAAATCTGTATTAATCGAAAATTCCTTATGATCCAATCGAATGAAAATATTTGGCAAAGGTTATGTCGCTGATTAATCACTGTCTAATATATTTCTAGCTCTGCAGTGGACAATGTCAGCGGTCAGAAAGTAGCGATCAAGAAATTGGCTAGACCTTTTCAATCCGATGTTCACGCTAAGCGAACTTACAGGGAGCTGCGAATGCTTAAGCACATGAATCACGAAAATGTATGTCGGACGGAAATATCCGTCTAGTGTGCGTATGTCGCTGCATATTTTCATAGAATCGCATTATTTCAAGTCCATTGTCACCTTTTCTTTCTAAACCTTTGTCTTTTCGAAGGTAATTGGCCTGCTTGACGTATTTCATCCGTCATCGTCGTTGGAAGAGTTCCAGCATGTGTGAGTCGCCAAGTACTCTCGAGAAATTACGCCAAAATAAATTTTCACGAATTTTCAATCGTTTTTTTTTTGTTTTTTTTTTTTTTTTTTCGTTTTCTGTTAAATTCGTAGTTATCTCGTGACCCACCTCATGGGCGCTGATCTCAATAACATCGTCAGGACGCAAAAACTCTCGGACGACCACGTGCAGTTTTTGGTTTATCAGATTCTTAGAGGGCTCAAGTACATTCATTCCGCAGGAATAATACACAGGGTAAACTATACGAAATAAGATTTCAAAGTAGAGTTGAATTATTTATCTTTGATGTTTCGAAGAATCTAGTCGAAAGAAAAACCTTGGTTTATTATTCAGGACCTGAAACCATCGAACATAGCCGTTAATGAGGATTGCGAGCTGAAAATTCTCGATTTTGGCCTAGCTAGACCAACGGAGAACGAAATGACGGGCTACGTCGCTACGAGATGGTACAGAGCGCCGGAAATAATGCTCAATTGGATGCACTACAATCAAACGGGTAAAAATTTTACTAATTCCCTCAATATTTATTCTCGTATGTGTGTTCTTTATATCTATATATATCGTCGCAAATTTTTAACACTCACGATCTCTGTTTTTGAAACGTTCGTTAAACAAAATTTCGATTGTTATCCTTCCCAGTCGATATATGGTCCGTTGGCTGCATTATGGCTGAATTGCTGACCGGAAGAACGTTGTTCCCCGGCACCGATCGTATCCTTTTTATTATACGTTGAAACAATTTTGTTTCGTCCATTTGATTTATCTCTTTTTCGTCTCGTCCAGCATATTTGTCTATCGAAATACGAGCAATAATTTTTCTTCGTAGAACCCAGTAGCTAATATTAATCGCTAATTTTCCCTCTGCGTCCCGAGAATCTCACATCCCTTTTTTAACGCAACATTGAAAAATCGCTTTCTGCTAAGGGTATAAACAGCTTTTTTTTAAATTCATGCTTTGAAATTTCCCGCTTTAAAAAAATACGTACTGTATCTTTTTTCAACGCTTCGCTTGAGCTTTTACCAGAGACGATAAATCTCGGAAACGCGATAATCCGCATTTCTTCTTTACAATTGCACGAATAAAATCTAAATTATTCGAGGAACGATTGGATCTCGAGAGATTTTCCTGCGCCCCGAGGCAACACGGTAATTTGGAGGTTATGTCGAATTACTTTTTTTCATCTACGGAGCAAACGATAATATCGTTCGAGCCAAGTTTCGTAACGATAGTTAGTGTCTCAGAGCCTTAGCAAGAGCAGATATTCATCAATTGAATCTAATAATGGAAATTCTCGGCACTCCACGGGACGAGTTCATGCAGAAAATATCATCCGAGTCGGTAAGTCGGTCCCTGCCCTAACCTCAATCCCGTATTTATCGCGGTTTGCAACAAATTTCGCTCGAGACAAAATGATTGAGGCAAATTATACAATTATCCTTCTCAAGGATTGTTAAATGTTTATTAAGGAGGTTCGAGGTCCAAGGAGAAGGGAAAACATCTACTTTACCGACTGAAAATTAATCATCTAATAATGAAATAATTATTGCAAAATATTGTATTATTCTCGTTAATCAAGAGTTTCAGTAGATTACGAAAATGAGATTGTTACCGACCGAGTCGTACATCATTTTGTCTCGACCCTTTGAAGCGATAATTCCCAAGCTCCGTTGGGAATAAAAACTTGGCAAACAAATTTAATGCACACGCTTCGGAGGATTGAACAATTTTTCTGAATGATTAGCAAGAGCATGATTAAATACACGATGCATCAAACTTCCCACCGGTAGCTTCGATAATGAAGAAAAATAAATGGCATGTTTTCCATGTATAACGATTCGATTCACACGCAAAGTAACTAATATTTATTATTTCCTGTATCACTTAAAACTCCGTTCTCACGATTTTTCTAATGCGCAGCTAAACTTGACTTTGACAAAAGTAGAACGCTTTCTCACGGTTTGACGATAGATCTTGTTTTCTTTTTTTTTTTTTGGCTCCGTTAATGGAAATAAAAGCAATAAGCCTTAACCCCCTTTAAGCAGACATTGACCATCTAACACGAGTTCTAGTGCTCTGTGGCACTCCCACAGAAGAGACATTAAGCAAAATTACCAGCCAAGAGGTAAATCGAGAAAATTGTATTTTCAAGCGAGAACGAAAAATCAATGAAATCATACTCAGTAACGATAAAAAGCTTTCTCATTTAACACTTTGCCCGTACGACATGTGGGCAACGAAAATGGGCCTTTGTCGATTTAAAAATACTGCCCTTTTTCCAAAGACAATCTTCATTAAAACTCATCAGTCAAAGCGTTAATTGCCGAAAACATTATATAGTTCTCAAAAACAACTGGAGGAGAGTTTGTGAACAGAAAGGAAAAAATTTCAACATTTAACTCTTCTCGGTCACACTTGGTGTAAAATTTCAAGCCGGTCGCAATTATTCACACGAACCGACCAATTTTTTCGAAAGGAGATTTGTAAATTTTAAATAACAACGGGTTTACGAATAATTTTAGGCAAGGAATTACATTCAAAGTCTACCACCCCTCAAAAAGAAGAATTTTAAGGAAATCTTTCGGGGAGCGAATCCTCTGGGTAAGAATAATAATTAAGCATAATTCTCAAGCCTTAATTTACACATTGCCGAAAATGATACATTTTCTTTTTAAACTTGAACCTCTTAACGCATACGAAGCAATATACGGTTGCTAAAGTTTATATGCGTTAAGGGGGACAAGAAAAAAAGGTTTTCACTAAACAAATCTTTATTTATTCCATCTCCTTCATAATTCATGCAACAAGGGGTTAACAAATTTCAGCCATCGATCTTCTCGAGTTGATGCTCGAACTGGACTCTGAAAAGCGTATAACTGCGGAACAGGCACTCGCTCATGCTTATCTCGCTCAATACGCCGATCCAACCGACGAGCCGATCTCATTGCCCTACGATCAAAGTTTCGAGGACATGGAATTACCGGTTGAAAAATGGAAAGAGCTCATTTATCACGAGATCGTAAATTTCGTTCCGCAACCATTACCATCCATGTCTTCGAACGTCGATACCACTTCCTAATGGGACGACGCTAGTTCAATAAAATAAATATTAAATAATAATAAAAAAAAAAGAAAGAAAGAAAAACAAAATATTTCGAAACGTGCGAGCGACGTAAGATAATATTAATAAGATCGAGGGAGATAATTTTTATATATTGCTTAAAAAAAAACAAAAAAAAAATAGAGAGAAAAGGGAAGATGCGAGGATTTCACCACTGTACATAATTGATCGATAGTTTTAGGATATTATACGATTATTCGAGCTTATATATTTTTTTTGTCTTGAGAATATATATATACTGTATATTTTTTATTACCGTAAGTGGGAAAGGGGAGAACGAAGAATCGATTATGCGGGTAAAATCGTGCAACGAGTTTCGTTTGTAACAACAACAAAAAATGTATTTCACACGTGGTTGTGAGGATGGAAAGATCGTTAAAAAAACACATAACACGCAAAACGAACGACGATTTATCGTTGGAAAAATTGTGTACTATGTACATATATTTACATAGCTGGCTTATCAAACGTTCTCGATTCTAGTCGACGCGGAGTTTGTGGGACATCCGATATCGTGTTAATCGAAGATACGGCTTTTGCTGTATTTTATCCCGAATATCTTTGATATTTCGTTTATCAAAGAAAAAAAAACGAAGAAAAGGAATCCAACGATTTACGTCCAATTAGATCAATTTATGTAACTTTATGAGCCACACAAAAATACACGTACCTTCGTTTATCGAAATTCACTGTATCCTTAAAAAAACGTATAATATATTATAACGTTAATTGTATCGAAATTTGTGTAACTTATTATCGTTAGTTTTACTAACGTTTTGAAGAACCTGGTTGTTCGGCTGAAATATACACATATATTTTTTTCCTTTCATATCTGGTGTCGAGGCGATTTTAAATACCTGCTGAAAAAATCCTTGAATTATTTTCCTTCTCGAGTGCCTAGGAATTGTTTGAGAAAAAGAAATATCGGAAATACGTGGATAAGAACAATTATAGGTTCTGTTACCGACGGTCGGTATGTTTTTGTTACGTGAGAATAAAAATGATATGCCGATTGCTTAGACGAATTTATATTTTTAAAAATAAAGGGAATGGAAGTGGGAGAGGGTGTAAATACGAAAGACTATTAATTGATATTTGTCGTTATTTGATTGTTTATAGGCCTATTGTACTTTTAACAAAAAACTTTCAATTGTTTTTTTTTTTTTTTTTTTTTTTATAAAAGGTAGTTTATTTTTTATTGTTAACAGTATACATTTCTAAGTAATAAACATCCTTATCGTACTTAATCATTATTATATATTTGTATAGTTTGTCATTTTGAGATGAGTCTCACCATATATCGTTTAATATAAATCTAATTTATTACGGCACAATTGGCGTACTTTTTTGGTATTTAGCATTTATTGCTCTCGTTTTTATTTATGTAGCTATGGTAAAAAAAGAATTTAGAAAAACCATTGCCACTGTAGCTTGCCTTTGTGGGCTTTTATACTTAGGGTACGATAGGATACGGGGGAGGGGGGAGTTAGTTATAAAGAAATACAAAACTAGATTACTTAAATTTACTTAATTTATGCTATTTACAATAGGAAGGATGTTGCAGAAGCATCAACAGTCTTGTTTATTTAATTGCTCACTGAGCCATGGCGAGCTCTGTTTGCAGCTCTTTGTTGTTGTTGTTGTTCCAACAACTTTAGCCTGGCTCTTCTTCTCAATTCGTCCATATGTTTGGCCTCACCCTGAAGCCACCAGTATTTTTTACATATTCTGTATAAGTCATCGCAGTCTATCTTTGGTAATGCTGTCGAGTATAGCAATTTATTTATTGGGATGTTGTCTGTATCGATAAATATCGCTTTCCTAGCACAATGTCGTTTTATGTGATAAATGATCGGTAGGTTGTATTCGTTTTGTATGCACCACGATCTTTCAAATTTCCTGTAGTTTTCCATTACCGATGGTCCTATATTCCACCGTATGGGTGCTGCATAGGATATTACAGGACGGACTAAGAGTTGGTAGCAGATTATTTTTGCTTTAGTTTCTATGTTTCTATTGTAAAAGATCCGATGGTTTGCTCTTAGTGCGTTTTTGGCTTTGGTCAACTGAATTATATGGTGTTTATTCATTCTGAACAGGTAGTCAAAATGTACCCCGAGATATTTAACTATGTCTTTATTGGGGATTGCTGTAGCTACACCAGAATCCTTGTCCTCTATTATAATTTGGAATGTTTTTATGTACGGGACTGTTAATGGCGAGATCTCGTTTACGGTCTTTCTGAATAATATGGTTTCACTCTTGTGTGGGTTTATTTTTTGATTCCATTCTTTGTAATATGTATAAATTTGATTGATTATTAAATTGAGTTTTCCCTGAATTACTGGTATTTTACTATCTGCGACGTATGCTACCATATCATCCGCGTATGCACCTGAATGGGTGTTGTTTCCAGTATTTAGATTAAAAAGATTGAGTATTTCACTGTTAAAAATATTGAAAAGCACCGGTGAAGTTACTGTACCCTGTTGCAAGCCTTCGTGGATTTTGAATTCTATTGTTGCTATATTTTTGCCGTCCCAGGTGATAAACGATTTGCCATGAATCATGTCATAAATTAGTTGTATTAATGGAAGAGGAAAGTTAAGTCTATGTAATATGAATATTAATCCGTTTAACCAGACAGAATCGAATGCTTTTTCTAGATCTATAAGCGTGGCTCCGACTAACTTGCCGTTGAACAGATATCTGTTTATGTCCGATGAGAATTTGTTAATGGCGTGGATTGTTGAGTGTTTAGATTTGAAGCCAAACTGGTTGTCCGGAATGATTTTATTCGCATCTGTGTGTTTTGTAAGTTGTGTTTTGATTAGTTTTTCGAAGATCTTGCTGATATTGACGGTGAGACTGATTGGCCTGTAACTCGCCGGATCGGTTGGGACCTTATCTTTTTTTTTTATCGGGATTACCTTGGCTTTTTTCCAACGTACTGGATAATACGAGTGGTTGAGACAATTGTTGAAGATGATTGTGTAATCTGTTAATATATTGATTGGGAGATGTTTTAAAACCAACATCGGTATACTGTCTAGTCCGCTTGAGGTTTTATTTTTTGCGTTTTTTAGTATGATCGCAACTTCTGCTGGTGTGTGAAGAAATTTTGTTGTGTTTTGGTCATGTACAGGGAGGTGAGCCGGGTTGTCTTTTGTAAATTTCGTGTGAGTGATGTTATGAGCTCTATTGTGAAGGATCATATTTTTAATTTCTTCTGCAATTGCATCCGCTCGCAGCTTCGTTTCTGTTCCTTGATTAGTATATCTTGGCGAGTTAATAGTCTCAAAATATTTGCCTATTATGTTCAGTTTCGTGATTGGGTGTGAGATGATGTAATTGTCGCCGCTTACTACCACGTCTGGGTTATTTAATGTTTCGTCAGACAGTAGCGTGTTGTTGTTCTTATTGATCGAGAGAGTGTTGATTTTAGGTGGTTCTTTGTATCTGAAAAATCTGTTGATTCTGGGAAAAAACTTTGACGAGTCTGTGTAGTCGATGCTTTTGGCTTTGGCATTCCAGTAAGCAGATTCTGATTTTTTAAATTGTTTGTGTAATTGTTTGTTTGCAATTTTGATGCGAGATTTTATATCCCAGCTGGACCACGAATTGTGATTGTTTATTTTAAATAGTTCTGTGATTAGATGTGATTTGGCTGATTGTAGTTTTATAATTTGATTGTTTACGTATTTCATGCAGCCTTTTTTATTGTCATTTTTTATTTTCGGCACTATTGTGTCAATAGCTTTTAATATGATTTCTTCGATCTTAAGAATCTGAGAATCAATTTCTGTTATTGTTAGGTTTTTGTCCGATGGTAGTTGTATATCGTAATTGTCTTGTAGGTATTTCGTGAATTTTCTCCAGTTTGTATTTTTGTAGCTGTAACTCGTGTTCGGTTCTGTTGGGGTAGATAGACCCATAAAGAGTTCGTTACAGTCGATAGAAAAGCATAAGGCGTTATGGTCACTGTCGTATGGGAGTGTAGCGAGTCTGTTATTTTTCAGATCTTTTATTTCAATGCGAGAGTCGGCCAGGCAGTGATCTAAGTATGAACCAGCGCTAGGGTATGTAGGTCTGTCTGCTTGGTATATGGTAGTCTTAAGATTGATCCCATTGTCTTCTTCCCAGCGGGTGAGCAGTAACCCTCTCTCGTTCGAGCTGAGATCTCCCCAACTGGTATTCCTGGCGTTTATATCCCCCGCTATGATAAAATGTATTTTGTTTCTTCCTAATTTGTGGTCTCGATAGATTTTGTTAAGTTCGGCGATGAACGATGTCTTATTATTGCAAGCGGCATATACACTAAATATGAAGAGCGTCTTATTAGAGTTTACGTTTATTTTAATAGCTGTATATTCTATTACTTTATTGGTTGCTGAATTAGGGTGTGTGATGCGAGTGAAACTAATTCTATTGTTTAATAAAATTGCTGTACCGCCTCCATTTTTGGCATTTGGTCTGTCGGTCCGGACGAGTGAATAATTTTGGAAACTTAACATATGTTTGCTATTAAGTTTTGTTTCAGATATCAATGCTATGTCGATGTTATTGTCGTTAACAAAGTTCTCGAGATCTAATCTTCGTTTGTTTGCAGCTAGTGAATTAACATTTATAGCACAAAATTGTATCATATTATTGGGAGCTTCAATACCGTCCCGTCTTGCATATAGTGGTGGAGTGGTATTTGCCATTTTTAATGATTATATTGATCTAGGATAAATTCGATTTTTCTCGAATTTAATGTAATTCTTTTGTTCATTTCTGAAAATTGGTTAGCAATCAATTGCATCATACTTTCTTTGAAACTATTTAAGATACTCTCTATTTGTGTGAGATTATTGCTATTGTTATTATTATTGCTATTATTATTATTATTGTTATCATTGAATCTGTTACTGTTGTAATTATTGTCCTCGAGTATGCGTGGTTTGGTGTGACTGAAGCTCGGGAGTTGCGTCTTAGGTTGGTGATCTTCGTAATGCTCGTCGGAGTGTCTGGTCCTTGGGAGCGATGGAAAATCCGTTCTGTAGTTACCGGCAAGGGCTGCATACGATACTTCGGGGTTGATGTATCGATCGGTTTTGGCGATTTTTTCTGCCTTAATCGCTTTTCTCATCATATTCGCTCGTTGTTTGAGATCCTGTGCCGTAGCCAGATACGGACACCCCAGGTAGGACGCCGGGTGGCCAGTGTTGCCGCAGTTAATACATTTTAACTGCTCTTTGTCTCCTGTATTGTCAAGTTCGCAGATGCCTCCATTTATTGCCGGGCCATGGTTTTTTCCGCATTTCACACATCTGTATGGCAAGTGGCAGTTTTTGCTAGCGTGTCCTATTCTTTGACATCGCTTGCACTGAAAAACGGTCTTTTTTCGAATTCTTTCCCATCTAACGGGTTGGTGCAGTAAAAATTTGGTTTTTGTTAGTGCTACTGCCTTGCTATCCGGCGACAGTTGCACGATGAAGTGACATTTATTTTTACTGGATTTGTCGTAGATGAGTTTTGAGACTTCTACGACTTCAACGTTGGGGAGATTTTTGCTAACGATATAGTCTTTAATCTCGGTTTCGGTGTAATCGTCTCTGATGCCTTTAAGAACGAGAGATTTGTTTTTTTCTTCCTTCGGTGTAAACGTATAATATTGTAAGCCGTTGGTATCTAGAAGTTGTTTTATAGAATGAAATACTTCGATCTTTTGTGGCATCACTCGTAGATATTCTGTATCGGTTTGCTTCACCCAAAAATCTTGTTCTGCTATTTTAGCATTAGAGATTAGTTTGATTATATCTTTGGTTTTAGCGTTGTATATATGTATAGGCGGCGGCTTTGTTTTCGGGACGCGCGCTCCGCTGTGGCTCTCTGTGCTGGTGCTTGGTGCTTGAGCCCGTTTATAGATCGGGTTACGCGTCTGTTTGGGACTAGAGGGGCCCGGGATTGCGTTCTCAGTCTCCATGCAGTCAGATAGTGCGTCGTATTGGTTCTGTGTATTTATCGTATCGGTTTGTAACGTTGGGCGAGGTTTAGTCGTCCGCTTTGGTTTTATAAATTCTGTTGCATTAGGCTCCGCATTTTCTTTATCAGCGCCGCACTCTGTAGAATCTGAAGAGATCGATCTGGATCGAGCCTTCGATAGATTTGGGACCGCTTTTGGCTTATCCGTGAAGAAAAATTTTTGGAAATTGCTCGTACCCGTGATTCTGTCGAATTCTTTAACTTTTTTCTTGAGAGCTGCCTGAGACAGACTCTCGGCCGATTTATCGTCGTAGCGTCTTTTATTCATTGTCTTTATTTTTTGTTCCGAATGTGCGTCGGGGTTACGCGTCCCCCGACTCACCACTGTATAACTATGTTTCAGATCATCCCCTATGATATCACTTATATTGTCACTTATATTGATTTGTCAGATAAATAAATATGCGTAAAGTAGTGGAAACCAATTAGGTCACTCAAATTTACATTTAGACGTCACTCACGACTTGGAATTATACAGTTTGACTTATTTAAAAAAGTAAAAATTTTGAAATGAGTGCTCCGCGATGTGTTTACTTTGAGAGATCATTTGCGACTGAAACTTTCAATTGTTTTGTTTGTTTGTTTTATAAAGGTAGTTTATTTTCAGGATTATCATGTATACATTTATAAGTAATAAACAACCTTATTGAACTTAGTCTATATTATAATTTTTTTCTTTGGATTGTCATCTTACGATGCGTCTAACCAAATGACGGTGTTTATAGTATAGTCTATTCTAGCTTATTATGCATAGTGTTTGGTGTGAGCGTTTAGAGTTATCTATGGTAATTTAATGCTATGGTAAAAAAAAATAGAAAACCATTTCCACTATAGTTTGCCTCAGTGGGCCTTTGGGGGAGGGGTGGGGGACGTGGGAAGGATTATGATGGGGGGGGGGGAGTTTTGGGTGGGGTATAAAATCTAGTCTAAATTTACAATATTTACAAAGGTATATTAAGTATAAGTAGTCGGGTGATGCGAGTGCATCTTGTGTCTTAATTGTCATTTATTCGTGTAATCTTTGGTGGGGTTGGGTAGTGTTTCTCTGTTGTTGTAGAAGCTGTATCATTTTTAACCTTGCTCTTCTTCTGAGCTCGTCTATGTGCTTGGCCTCTCCTTGTAACCACCAGTATTTTTTAGAAAGTCTGTCCAGGTTTTCGCGATCGGTTAAAGGCAGTGCGGTAGAATAGGTCCAGATGTCATTTGGTAATTGGTCAATTTTCGTATATATAGCCTTTTTTGCGCAGTGTCTTTGTAAGTGGTAAATTATTGGAACGTTGTGCTCATTTTGGATACATCCTAATCGATCTAGGTTTGTAAAGAGTTCAGGAGGGGGGTAATTGCTCTTAGCCATTCTATTAGTAGTTGTTTCGTCGTTTATCTGTAGTTCGTTGAGTAGTACGTTATTAATTTGATATAGTGTGCTGTAGTAGTGTCTGGTCAGGGTGAGGCAAAAGTTATCGAATCTTGGTATGTCTGCAGCATTGTATATGGCCTTGTTGTTGATACGTTTAGTGTATTGAGATTCGGCTGTACGATATCTACCCAGGCAAGCCTTTAGGCACGATCTTTCGAATTGGCGATAATGCTCCATTACCGAAGGTCCGACGTTCCACCAAATAGGAGCTGCATATGCAATAATTGGGCGTATTAGGAGTTGGTAACAGATTATTTTTGCTTTTGATTCTATGTTTCTGTTGTAAAAAATTTTATGATTTGATTTTACTGCCTGTTTTGCTTTTGATAGTTGGATTGCGTGGTGTCTGTTTAGTCTGAGAAGGTAATCGAAATGTACGCCCAGATATTTCACGATGTCCTTATTGGGGATCGTTGTCGTTTCTCCGGTGTCTTTGTCTTCTATTGTAATTCGAAATGTTTTTATATGAGGAACTGTTAGAGGAGAGATTTCGTTTACTGTTTTTCTGAATAATATAGTTTCGCTCTTGAGTGGGTTGATTCTTAAGTTCCATTCTTTATAATAGGAGTTTATTTGGTTTACAAGTTTGTTGAGTTTTGACTGAATTATTGGAATTTTCGTATCTGCAACATAAACCACCATATCGTCGGCGTATGCTGCAGAGTGTGTGTTGTTGCCTGTGTTGAGGTTGAATAAGTTTAGTATTTTACTGTTATATATGTTGAATAGTATTGGTGAGGTAACGGTGCCTTGTTGTAAGCCTTCTTTTATTGTGAAATCCCGTGTTGATAAGTTTAAGCCGTCCCATGTGTTGAATGATTTATCGTGTATCATGTCGCAGATTAGTGAAGTTAGTGGTCCTGGGAAATCGAGTGTTTGTAGTACGTATGTGAGACCGTTCAACCATACGGAGTCAAAAGCTTTCTCCAGATCAATGAGTATTGCTCCGATTATTTTGCCGTTTAGTAGGTATCTATTGATGTCTGATGAGAATTTGTTGATGGCGTGTACTGTTGAGTGTTTGTGTTTGAATCCAAATTGATTGTCAGGTATGATTTTGTTAGCGTCAGTGTGATTGAGGATTTGTATTTTTATGAGTTTTTCAAAAATTTTACTGATATTTATGGTTAGGCTGATCGGCCTATAGCTTGCTGGGTCTGTTGGGTCCTTGTCTTTCTTTTTAATTGCGATAACTTTTGCCTTTTTCCATCGTGTTGGGTAATATGAGTGATTGAAACAGTTGTTAAAGATGATTGTATAGTCGATTATTAGGTTTTTCGGTAGGTGTTTTAATATGATCATGGGAATATTGTCAAGCCCGCTCGAAGTTTTATTTTTGGCTTTTTGTAATAATTGTGTGATTTCAGTGTAATTGTGGAGGAATTTTGGGTTATTGTGTACTTGAGCGGGAAGATGTGCCGGGTTAGTTTCTGTAAATTGCGTGTGTGTGATGCTGTGGGTTCTGCTGTGTAGAATTGTTCTTTTAATTTCCTCTGCCACTGCATCGGCTCTCTGTTTGACTTCGGTTCCCTGGTTGGTGTATCTAGGTGAGTTAATGGATTCGAAATATTTTCCGATGATGTTTAGTTTTGCATCCGAGCGTGTGAAGATGAGATTGTCTAACTTTTTTGTGTATTCTGAGTTATATAGGATGTCGTCTGTGAGTATTGTTTTATTATTTTTGTTAATGGAGAGAGTATTAATTTTTGGGTGTTCTTTGAATCTAAAAAAGCTATTAATTCTTGGAAAAAATGTTGCTGAATTTTTATAGTCAATACTTTTTGCTTTGGCTATCCAATATGCCGTTTCTGCTTTTCTGAATTGCATGATTAGTTGTTTGTTTATAATCTTTATTTGTGATTTTATGTCCCAACAATGCCAGGAGTGTGTGTTATTAATTCGGAAAAGTTCTGATATTAATAGTGATTTGGTAGATTGTAATTTTCTAATTTTGTAGTTCACGTATTTCATGCATCCTTTACTGTCATTTGAATTAATTTTCGGAACAATTGTGTTGATAGATTCGATTATTGTGTCTTCGATTTTAACAATTTGTTGGTCAATTTCGGTTATTGTTAGATTTCTGTCGCTTGGTAGTTGAGTATCGTAGTTGTTTTGTAAGTGTAGTGTGAATTTTCGCCAGTTTGTTTTCTTATAATTATGTCTAATGGTCGGTATTGGTGGGGAGGCGCGTCCCATGAAAATTTCGTTGGTGTCTATTGCGAAGCATATGGCATTATGGTCACTGTCGTATGGTAGAGTCGTGAGTTTGTTGCGTTGTAAGTCTTTGAGTTCTATACGGCAGTCGGCAAGGCAGTGATCTAGGAAAGAATCGGCTTTTGGATATGTAGGTCTGTCTGGGTTGTACAAGGAGGATCTGAATTTGGGTCCGTAGTCTTCTATCCATTTACTGAGCAACATCCCCCTCTCGTTTGATTTGTGGTCCCCCCAGCTTATGTGTCTAGCGTTAAAATCCCCAGCCATGATAAAATATGTTTTCGCTTTATATAATTTGTGTTCATGGTACAATTTGTTGAGCTCGTCGATGAATGTGTGTTTGTTGTTGCATGCTGCATAAATACTGAATATATATAGTGTATAATTTTGAATCACATTAATTTTAATTGCGGTATATTCTATGACCTTGTTTTTTGATAGATTAGGATGTATGATGCGTGTGTAACTTATTCTATTATTTATTAATATTGCGGTACCGCCTCCATTTTTCGCCATAGGCCTATCATTTCTAATAATTGAGTAATTTTTGAAACTTAATTTATGTTTATTGTTTAATTTGGTTTCAGAAATTAGCGCTATATCAATTTGGTAGTTATTAACAAACTCTTCGAGATCTAATCTCCTCTTATTGGCTGCTAATGAATTAACATTAATGGCCGAAAGTTTGATTTTATGATTCGAGGAGTGTGTCAGTGTTAAGTTTTGTTGTCTTGATTTATTCGCCATTTTTAGTCATTATGTTGAGCTAATATGAAATCGATTTTTCTAGTATTTTCCGAGATTTGTTTATTTAGATCTGGGAGGTGCGAGCCTATCATTTGCATCATGCTGTCTTTAAATTGCGTTAGCATATTTTCAAATTGTGTAAAACTATTATTAGTACTGTTGTTGTTGGACAATAAATTGTTATTACGATGTTCGTTGTTGTAGCTCGTTGGTATGCGGTCGTTGTTCTTCTGCTCTTCGGTGATTTGGTGTGTGTAGGACTTGCTCTTCGGAAGTGGCGGGAAATCGGTGTTGGTGTCGCTTGCAATTGCTGCGTACGATCGGCTGGAGTTGACGTACCGAGTAGCTTTGATGATTTTGTCTTCTCTCAACGCTTTTCTCATTGTGTTGGCTTGGTGTTTAATGTTTTGTGCGTATTTTAGATATGGGCACCCTTGATATGAGGCCGGATGACCTTCGTTCCCACAGTTCACGCACTTCACCTGTATTTTATCTCCTTGGTGAATGTCGCACTCGCCACCATTAGCTCTCGGGCCGTGGTCTTTTCCGCACTTCACGCATCTGAATTGAAGATTGCAGTTTTTGCTTGCATGTCCTATACGTTGGCATCGTTTACATTGGAACACTGCTTTCTTGCGTATTCTCTCCCACCTGATGGGTTGGTGGAGGATGAATTTGAGATTTGTTAGAGCTACTGCCCTGCTATCCGGAGTCAGTTGCACAATGAAATGAAATTTGTTTTTATCATTTTTATCGAATGATAGTTTGGTGACCTCTGCAACTTCGAGGTTGGGGAGATTTCTATTGTTTATGTAGTTTTTCACCTCGTCTTCTGTGAAATCTGCTCCGATGCCTTTTAGCACTAACGATTTATTTTTTTCTTCTCTGGGTGTATATGTATAATACTGGAGATTGTTTTCTTTTAGTAGATTTTTTATTGCGTGGAATATCTCGGTCCGTTGTGGCATAACTCTTAGGTATTCATTATCGTTTTGTTTAATCCAGAAATCCTCTTCTGTAAATTTTGCGTCCGTGATTAATTTTACAATCTGCCTGAGTTTGGCGTTGTATACGTGAATAGGTGGGGGCTTCGTTTTTGGTTTGAGCGTTTTGTTTTGTGTTATGTTCTTTCTGTTGGTGCCTTGCGTCCCTTGGTAAGAAGAGCCCTGTGTTTGTGTTGCCGGTATGTGCGTGTTGCCTGCGTCAGAGATTTCCATGTAGTCCGAAAGAGTTTCGTATTGGTTGTTTACCGCTATTGGTGCTCTGTCTTCAGCGAGTCGGGGCCTGCTCGTGCGCTTAGGTTTAGTGTAACCAGATGTGCCTGGAGTTAAATTCTCTTTGTTGGTCTCGCTGGCCGATTCAATCGATGTAGATCTCGACCGCGCTTTTGAAAGGTTTGGGACCACTTTTTGGTTTGCGCGATGGAAAATTTTCTCATAATTATTGGCTCCGAACATTTTGTCGAATTCCTTGACTTTTTTCCTGAGTTCTGATTGTGACAGACTTTCAGGAGAATTGTCATCGTATCGTCTTTTATTCATTGTCTTTGCTTTTTGTTCCCGATGTGCGTCGGAGGTGCGCGTCCCCCGGCTCACCACTGAATAACCATACTTCACTTCGTCCACTATGATGTCACTTATATTTACACTTATATTGATTTGTTAAAGAAAAAAAATATGTGGAAGGTAGAACTAACCTATTAGGTCAATCTAAATTACCTCTAAACGTCACTCACGACTTAGAATTTTACTAGTTGACTAGTTTTACAAAAGTAAAATTTTGAAATGACTGCTCCGCGTTGTTTACACTTCGAGAGATCATTTGTTTCTCAAACTTTCAATTGTCAGGATGGCCGAGCGGTCTAAGGCGCCAGACTCAAGGTTGATTCGTACCTTCTCAGTCATGCTGAGTCAGTGAACATGGGCATTCTGGTCCTCTCTGAGGGCGTGGGTTCGAATCCCACTTCTGACAAATTTTTTTTTTCACTTTTTTGATATTTGTTAAATAATAATAAACAATTGTTTAGATACAAAGTTGTCTATGAATTTTTTGGAGGGCGTTCAGACCTTCCTCAGTCAATCATTTTTTATATGTTACAAATATTTATTTTCTGAAGGTTATCAAGTTGTGATTCATGATTTTTTAAACGATTGTAATGAAATTAACAATGTTACTTATTAATATTAATTAAATGAGCTATTTTTTGCAACATGAAAAACTTATTGATGTTTTTCGTAATACTAAATACAATCCCGTATGGTCTAGTGGTTAGGATATCTGGCTTTCACCCAGAAGGCTCGGGTTCGATTCCCGGTACGGGAAACTTTTTTATTTTTCATAACCTACCTCGAAACTTGCAACAGGTCATTATACAGAGGGTGGCCAAATTATAATACTCAAACTTGAATTTTGTTAGTGATGTTTGAAAGACTGTAACATAAAAAAAGCATTTTGAAGCTCCAAGATTCTAGTTTTGAGATCTCCTAGCCAACAAGTTCAATGAGCTACGGTTACTACGCAATTATAAGAAATAGCGCGAAGAAATGTTGTCAAATTTTGTCTATTTTTTGTTTTGGTTCACGGGCTTGGACAATTTTTCTTAGTTAAACAAGTACATGGACTAAATAGTCTATTGTTTCAGCTTTCATTTGCTTTTTTATTTATCTCTTTACGTGAATTTTTGGCTGAGATATCCGACTTTTAATGAATCGCACAGAAAATGAAAGGGCAGTTTCGAAAACTTGAACACATTTCCTATCAGATCCTTTCGTAACTTTTAGGAAAAAGAATTTTATCTTCCAAATCAATTTGAAAAAGTATAAAAAAGCGACTTTTTTTATTGTTTTAGTAAATCTACCCCGTATTGACAAATACAGTGGGTGACCAAATTATTATAATCAAACAAAAATTCGCCACAATCTGCGAAAGGGATGGCTGTAATAATTTTTATTACAGCCATCTGTATGTAATATTTCGCGCTATTTCTTATGATTGCGCAGTAACCGTAGTTCATTCAATTTTTTGGCTAGGAAATCTCAAAACTAGAATCTTGGAGCTTCAAAATGCTTTTTTTTATCTTTATACGACCATTTTTCACTGAGATACAGTCTTTCAAACATGAGTAACAAAATTCAAGTTTGAGTATTATAATTTGGCCACCCACTATAGTCTACGTCACAAATTTCCATTCATATTTATATTTTTATCTGAAATTTCTCGACGTTTTTTTTTTAGACTTTAACGGGTGATTCGATTAAAATATAAGTTTATGCGTTTAATAGAAACCATGTATCTTGGATAAAAGCCAGATGTTTTAGCCATTGACTGACAATTAAACGAGCGAGCTAGAGCGAAAAGGTGCAGATGATAATATAGATTAAAAATAAGGCAGCGCGAAGAAAATACCAGAAACGAAATTTGTAATAAATTTCATCGACGAAAACGTAAAATTTGACATTAACCTCCATTCGTCTTACCTATTTTTCAATGAAATTTCAATTCGATTCAACGAAGCTCTTATTTATTCGTTTAAATATTTATCGTTTTTTTTAACGAATATTTTAATGTAAATTAAATTATAATTTTGTTATTTCTTGTCCTTCCACGGAAACAATTAGACAACTTTTGAGACATTTTCCATCGTTGCGGGGTTCTTTTTCTTGTCATTTCCGAATATCTTTCGGCGTTTCGAAACATTGTCAATATTTCACTCGATTAATTCTCGTGCCACCTACTTACATACAATTATACAATTCCTCCATCGATAAATATCGTATCTGACATAAAATGGAAACGTTTGACGTTGAAAAAATAGGACGATGGTGATAAGTTCAAAACGATAAGCGTTGATATTAACAGAAGTTTATTTTTGATGATCATTTGTCTGGCCGCGAAATCGTATATAAAGCCGCCCGAATAGTTTCAAGCAAGAAACCAATAAGAATTTCCATCGACACGGCTCGCTATGGAATTTTCCTATTTTTTATCGTCGCAGCGGTGCTGCGCGTGTCGCGAGTGAATTTTAATTTTTGATTTTCAAATCTTCAACAATGAGAAAAAAAACTTGCGCGACGAATCCACACCTATACGTCTACGAATACCTCAGTGACAAGAAGTGTGGTGTCAACGAGGATTGGGTCGAGTGCCTTCGATCTAAGGAGCGTCGCTGTCCGGACCTATAAAAGTTCCCATCTTCCTGGCCCTTGTGGTAACAAAAACTCGTCTTAATCCAATGATTTTAAGAAGAATAAATACGCTTATTTTTCGTCACACGATCGTTTTTTTTCACTTCCAGGGATGCCAGTCGATTTTCCAGTGTCTCGATGGATTTAACAAAAACGAATCTAACGAGTGGGTTTACATAGTCAGAACAGATTCGATAATTGTAGAATCGTTCTGACATTCTTCGCCATATTGAATGCATTTTTTTCCAAATTTCGATTATGGGACAGTCCTCATGGTGGTCGACGTAATCGGCTGGTGTAGGGATGTACTCTATTGTGGTCGTCGTCGAACCTCCGGATCTGCAATCTGCGTCGAGAAAGAAAAATCGTATCGGTGTGAATTCGTCGAGCAAGTTTTTTTTCTCATCGTTGAAAATTAAAAAATTAAAATTCCCTCGCGACACGCGTAGCGACCGCTGCGACGATGAAAAATAGGAAAGTTCCACAGCGAGCCATTCCGATGGAAATTTTTATTGGTTTCTTGCTTTTACGTTCGTCCGGTGAGACACGGCGTGCGATACAACGATGAAAAACTATCGGGCTGCTATATATACGGCTTTGAGACGAGAAAAAGTACCGTAAAAAAATGGATCATCGGATTTTTTGTCGCGCAGCGATATTCGCAATTTTTATTTTGTCTCGACCGGGCTTTGGTTTCTAATTTCACGATTTTTGTATAATGACAATTAATTACTTATTTTATAAAATAAATTACGCTACTGTGAAAAAAAATTATTTGAAATACTCATTTTTTCATGCCGCTGAGTACTTCTAACTCCTTAAGGGGTCACGTACAGTTAGAATTTTCAAAAAATCGATTTTTTTTTGGATTTTCTAAAAGTAGCACATTTGAAAAGTATTCTGTGAAAATTTTAGACGAATCCGACTGTTGGGTATGGAGATATGTAACTTTGAACGGAAATTTTTCTTCTGCATGTAAATCGTACTGAAAACTTTGAATGCGTTTTTCTCGAAACTATGTTTTCGAACACGGTGATCACTGTACCTCGGAAACGGCTTTACCGATCGACTTGAAATTTTGCTCACTTTTTCTAGACATAATTGTCCTCCGGATGAACGAAGGATTTTTCTATGCGATTATTTTATTTTTTTTATAGCTGAAAATGTGAGCAAAATTTGGGTCGAAAACACAACTTTGACTTCCAACATCCACCATTTTGTGAAAAATCATAAATTTTTCAAATCCTTCGATCAACCGGAGCATTATGTCATTAACTAATGATCCTTACTTTTATTTTGATTTCGGACGATCCGGTGACGAGCTGCACTGATCACCGCGGAGGACCTTTTTTTTTTGGGACCCCTACGTTACGTGCGGTTATGGAAAAATTTCTGCATATTTTGCAATGAAAAAATTGTATTATTTACTTAAAATATATGTCTTTTGTATGGAAAAAGATTTACGATTAATTATTTAAATGTGTCCCCAAAAAAAATTCGCAAAAAACCCCTTTTTTTCGAAGTCCTAACTGTACGTGACCCCTTAAGGGCGATTGCTTTTGAGAGTCGAATAAAGTGCAAAATGTCTTCACTCTCAAACACAGTCCCGTATGGTCTAGTGGCTAGGATACCTGGCTTTCACCCAGGAGGCTCGGGTTCGATTCCCGGTACGGGAAACTTTTTTTTTTCTTTCATAGCACTCGGATAAAATTTGTAACAGAATTTCAACTGTACCAGAGCTTTTTTTTTATGTAATTAATCAAATTTCCTATAAGCCTGTATTTTGTCTTCATGTGTTAAATCCATGTGAAATCGTCGTCATAGTCTTGAAAAATCTCTGTTAGGTAAATTGCTTGTCAGTGTATTAAATAAAAATAGACACATATAATATTGCGTCGATGCATAATTATCGCGGCCGTTTCTTCTTCAAGAATTGTCGTTTCGTTTGATTTGTTATCATACAAATAATCCTCTCTTTTCAATTAGTCAAAATATGTATCGAATATCATATCTATATTCGCCACATTATTCTCTACCACTTCAAGAAAGGTTAGATAGAGCAGCACAGTCATTTCGCTATCCTAACGAATTTTTTGGCAAAATAACAATCAGTAAAAGCCAAGTTGAAAGATGGTTCAAGAAGTTCAGAAACGGCAAGCGGCAATTATATATCAACAGCGACGTCTATCTGGGCCAACTTGACTGTATTTACACAGCGATTGAGACGAAAATACACCATTTATTGAAAAAAAGCCGCAATAATTATACTCCAAACCAATCGTTTTTTATAATTACATAAATATTACAAAACAGTAACGTTCTTTCATCACTCCCGTATGGTCTAGTGGCTAGGATACCTGGCTTTCACCCAGGAGGCTCGGGTTCGATTCCCGGTACGGGAAAATTTTTTTTTTAACCAAAGCTGAAATACACTTTGTCTTTAAACTCGGATTGTAGAATTTTGTCTCTAATCCTATTATCAATTATATAAATCAATTCAACGATTAATTGTAAGTTTATCTTTAGAACACACTCGTAAGATCACAGCGCCAGAAATCTCTTTTTATCTCCGTCGATAAGAGCGATAATTATCTAACCAGCTGTACATACTGTCCACTTCCTCGAGACCTCATTCTTTCAGCTCCGCCAACTGTATCATCCGTGGAGAAAATAACAGCGCGTTCTTTTACCCACAGAAATCTCCCAGCCTGAAAAAAAAAGAAACCAATTTATCAGAAAGTACACTCATCACAAAAACCCCATTAAATTCCAAATAAAAATATCTCTCAGCATGAAAATATTTAAGAATCAGCCACGCTACAAATTGTACCATGATTTAAACTCTCACGGCCAACTTCACAGCATACAAATTCTTCAATAATCATCAAGCCCGAACCTCAATCTTTTCCAACTGAAAATTCTACCTGCTCAATCGTTATTTTCTCTACAAAATTATTGTTTTTTCATTTCCCGTCGCGTCTCGATCCTTCATGAACTTAGTCAAATATCTCACCAATAAACTCATCACCCTCGCCATTATTGTCATTCTCGTCACTACGTCGCGATATTGAGAACTCGCCTTCTCAATATCGCGTCCCGTCCTAAAAAAAAGAAAATAGTAACTATATAGATGAAAATCCCTATTCGGCATCGGGCAGTCCGTTCAGCGGCGCTGTCTTCTCAGGACATGACGTACAACAAGCACTCGCGCAGTAATCACAGTCCGTACACTGTTCCGACGACTTCGTTGATCGGCGATATTCGACCTTTTTGTTTTATTACTCGTAGTAACGGAAACAGTCTGAGATACCGAGAGTGAGAAATATCCGTGGAAATAATCGAGACAGAGAGAGAGGCTCGTAAAACAAAGAAGAGAGAGAAAAAAAACCGTCGCAATGCGAACTCGCTAGTGCCGGGTTCGCGAGAGTTTACGAGCGTGGTTGTGCCGTCCGTTGGTCCGAAAGTGTGACAGTTCGTCGATTGGGCCAGCCGAAATTAGGGGTGTGGGCTCCAGCGAGACGCCAGAGCAAAACAACATTGTGTGAGTAATTTTTTAACCTTTTTCTCTCGCTCGCTTTTTTTCCAGCCTGACCCGATACTTTACATTATTTCCCCCCTCCTCTCTCTCGCCCCGGAGAATATATACATATATTTTTTTCATCCATGTGGGGTACGTTTATTCGACGATATACGTGGATACCGCGAGAAGAATGCGCGGCGCGGGTGAGACAAAGACGGAGAAAAAGAGCGAGAGAGACCGATTGAGTGGAGTGGCAGAGGGGGGGGGGGGGGCTAGAGTGAAAAAAAAGAAGCTCGAGCTCGACGATTTCCCGGGCGGTTCGGTGGCTCAACTTTCTCGCGCATACGTTTCGCTGCTTACCTCTGTGATTTTCCCACACTTTTTTTCTATGGAAATATTTTTTTTCTTTATTTAACAAAAAAATCGTTTCGACGAAAATTCTAGTCAGAATTTATTTTTTAATGAGAGCGTTTCTCGGAACGAATAAAAATCTGCGTTCGAGGAATTTTGTTCGATTTTCGAGTGACTAATGTCGAGTGGTGTAAATTATATATATATATATATATATATATCGTTGAACGATGCATCTATATATAGTAGATATGTATATATATATATATCGTACTGATGTGTTACTGATTCCATTCATAAGAATTTCGAGAACGCGTGCACCGTTTTGTTTCTTTATTTTTGTTCTTTTTTTTTCTCGTCGTTGGGTTTCGCAAGATAGTGTCAGATCGCACGTGTCCTCACTCTGTCGACGGGATACGTTGGAGCATTAATCTCCGAATTACATTCATGAATTAATTAAATTATTAAATTTTGTGGAGTTTTAATAAATGTTGAAAATTTTTGTATTATTACGAAATTTTTTGTAAACAGTGGATTATGTTTATTATATTGTTTACCTTTGATTAGGATTAGGTTGATATAGATTTTAAAGCCGTATTTTAGAAAAAAAGAGAGTTTAGAAGGACGATGCAAGGCTTGAAAATATTTTTCAAAATTATAAATTTTTTCTTCCTCGTTCGTGGACTTCTTCGACGACTAGGTATTTCGATGAATTATTCAACTCCCTCGTGGTGTAAGCGTTGAAAACGCGGGGAAGCAATAATTCAAAGTCCTCAATTTCTAAATATTTTTGAAAAAAATGAAAATCAACCAAAAACCTGAAATTTTCGTCCTATTTTAACAAAAATTCGGTCGAAGAAGGAAGGTTCCTCGTTTTCGTCCTGAGCCAAATTTCAGCTCGATGTCTCAACTAGTTCTCGAGTTATTTACTTTTTAGTGTCGTAGATGGGGCGATAGTGCGGCGCGCGCACGCGCGCATGCGCGTAAGCGCATAACCTTAAATATTTTGTTTTAACAATTTTTCGACGCTTAACAATATTTTAAGTGCACCGGGCATAAAAATCGGAAAATTCTTCGCCAAAACGAAGCCTCCAACTCGAGTCAGCATTTATACGACACTTTGGAAAATTGAATGCCTTCTACCGTAAGCGCGAAAAAGCTTTTATCCGTAATGCCGACGAAAATTCGTAGCGAACGAACCGATCGCGAGAGAAGAATGGGAAGACTGGGGAAAAAAAGAAAGGAAAGAAAAAAAAAAGAAAACGCTGGAGAATCGCACAAGGTGAATGCCCCCCTCCCCTCCCCTCCCCCTCTCCCTATCTCTCTTTTACTCTCTCGGTCGCCACTCTTTGGGCATATACAACCCCATTCACCCGTTAAAGGCACTTCTATGTTTTCGAAACCGGTTGCACCACGAAATCCATGGGAAAACGTTCGGGTACCGTGGGATCCTGTAACAAATCTCTCACGACTGATACTTTTTTTTCTCTCTCTCTCTTCGAACTATATCCGTCTATATACATACTTGGCAACAAAAAAAACTAAAAGATATATGTTTTATACAAAACCAAATTCAAAGGGAAAATGAATTCGAGTTCTTTAAAAATACAGTGTAATAAATAGAAATGAAAAAAGAAATCTAGAAACAAATAAAAATAAGAATAAGAAATCTCAACTTTTTTTTTCAGGCAGGTGTGGTTCTTGATTTTGCTTATTTTTCGAAATATGGCCACGTTTCGAAATAAAAAGTATTAGTTTCATCTAAAATATTTTCATTCAGGGTGCTTTAAGAAATAGTCATTTAAAAAAAAAACGCGGCTATGTTCAACGTTAGCTATTACCATTACAAAAAATATAATTTTGACAGGCCAAAAATCATGAAATTTGCGCGCGAAATTTTTGAAACTTGATGATTTTTGGCCTGCCAAAATTACATTTTTTATTCGATCGGAAAACTGGAGGTTCGTGGCATGGAAAACCATATATAAAAAGAACCTTCAACAAGAATCAAATCGATCGGATGATTTGTCTTCGAGTTATAACTGCAGCAAATTTGAAAAATGTAGTATTGGGACATTGCGAATAATTCGCGAAATATTCCATTTTTTGGTCCAAAAATTTTATCATGTATTTATTATATCCTTGAAACATTAAAAAATTCCATGCAGTAGTTTTCTTTAAAAAAGTTCCCAAAAACACACATTTTTTCAGATAGTCACACTAGTGGTGTTTCCCCTTAAGAAATTATAAAATAATCGATACAAAAAAATAACGAACTCGACGATCATCGATATTAAAAAGTAAACGTCGATAAAGTAAATCAAATTTCGTATTACGTATAGAACAGTTTTATACAGTATTTGGATTTTCTCATCAAGATTTGATATCGGATATCTCACAAATCACTATTATCAATATGGATCAAATATCTCGACTTTGCGAAACGACCCGATGAGAGTTTTTCCTTTTATATCTTTTCACCGACGCAATAAACCTCCGGATCGTATCACGCTCACAACCATATATATATATATATATATATAGGTCCGATAATAAAATCTATTATTACAAAGATTTAAAAACGAGAATAATAAAACGCGACGTGAGTGAGATAAAAGTTTTTTTTCTATTTTTTTTCTCTTTTCCTTCTAGCGAATACAAATGGAACGATAGGATGCCCCGCTTTGAATATCGTTGGCGCACAGACGGTTTTTCGAAATTGGCCCTCGAGGCGCACCTGTCGTCGTTATGAACGAAATTACATTTTCTCGTTTTATTTACGAAAAATATTGGAACGATATTGCATCGGGGGGGTTATGATAGGCTCGAGGCATGGATGATAAGATATCAGATTCATCGTGGATACGACGCGAGGGTAAATAAAACTCGTACTACGGTAATTCGTTATCGTTCTCGATACTCGACGTGTTTATGGGTCTTATTTTATCGCCCGACCGATTATTTTTTTATCGATTATGTTTTTTTCATACATCACTTTTTTTTTGTTATCGGATCTATCGTCCAATCGCGAAAATATTGAAAATTGAAACGAAAAGTATTATATATAAAATCAAAAACGATTAAAAAATAAAATCAATAATATAAATAAAAATTATATTTCGGATCATACATTGGATTGGATCATACAACCTTTAATTAATCGAATGTGCAACAATATTTTTAATAGTAGAAAAAATAAAAATAATAAAAATTATGATTGAATAATTATTTACAAAAAAAAAACGAAAAAAAACATTATTCAAAAAATTATTATTACTCGATGCGTCCAGGGGATAAAAATATAATTCGAAGATTAATCCTGAAAATGGAAATACGGCGAGGAGTATTCCCTTCGCTAATTCCTAAATAAATATTTAACTTCGATAGTCTGCCAGCCGGGATATTGCTGTTTTCTCTTTTTTACTCCCCGAGCACATTTTCGTACATACAAATATACGTATGGATCAGCTGTTTATGGGATTAAGCTTTTGTGTACTCGCTCGTCTCGTTCTCCGCGCCCTGGGCCACTCGCCTCGTAAAATACAATTTTAAGACTGAGTATCAACAAACCCCCGCACACCCCTGTCTCGCACCCCTTTAAATAAATTGCGACCTACCCTCGCGCGATTTCAGGTGTATAAACCTGATGGACGATTTCTTCGTCGAGTTTAACGATATATTCTACGAGGTCGATAATTCTCCTTTGTTTTAAACTACATTACCGATCGAGAAAATTAAATTTTAATAATTAATTTATCAGGACAAAATTCATAAAATAAATTTCACTCGCTACAAATTTTATCGAAATTTCGTGTCGTCGTGTATGCGTTTATTTATTGTTTTTGTATAATGAATACATGGGGCGTTTCATGTTTCCTGGAGGTAGTAAAAAAAGGAAGAAAATTGTCGAAGCAATTCGAAGAACTGACGCCTGCACCGTCATTACCAGTCGCTCTCTCGAGTTTAGGGCAACGTTAAATCTTTATCGCGATTACATCTTGCACGCACCCTTCGCAATGTAAAAAGGAGGAACGACGAGAGACACGTGGTTAGCCTTTTTTCTTATCAGCCGTCGGTAATAAAGAGTTCGTCGAAAATCATCGTTTAAATTAATTTCATTCGTTCGAAGCATCGCATCGTTGTCTCAAAAAAAACAAAAAAACAAAAAAACAAAAAAAATGTCAAGAATTTCGAATTTTATTTAATAAATCCCAAAATCGAAAAGTAACAAAATCTAAATCTCAATAATGACAATTATTTTTACCCATCCTACGAACTGAAATAAATAAGAATATAAGAAAAAAATAGTCGATTGTCGAATTTTTGGTTAATTTTCTGCACAACACCCTCTATATTTTCTCAATGCAATTTCATAGCACAAAAGAGCAAAAAGCTTTGGCGCATGCGCACTTTCCCACCTCCCTCCTATCTTTTATGCTCACTATTGCAATATGTGCCCGGGCACGAGCTTCTCCTTCATGTACACACACACACACACCTAAAAATTCTCTGAACCCCACATAACTTTCTAAACAACATATATATGTATATCAGGTTCCTCTACAAGACTATACATATATTTATAAGCGATAGTTGACTGGTTATACGAAATACGTTTAACCCACCCTCTCAGGTTGGATTTCCTTCATATTACGTGGAAGTTTCCCAGAAAGCTTTCGCAGGGGTGTTATACGACTTATAACGTTATATATATATATATATATACACGAATATATGTTTTTCTCGTGCAAAGAAACGCGCCATTGGGCCAAAGTTTCGCGTCGAGGCTTCGTTCGAACTCGATATTTGGACGACAATAATACGAGTGGAAAAAATAACGATACGATCGGGGACGAAAAAAGCTCTTTTTTATGTAAAGGGAAAAATTGTTGTTTTCGTGACCTCGCTTTCAGTCGGCGTTTATCACAAGGGAAAACCATCAGCCAGAGTTTTATTATGAGATTTTTTTTCTTTCTATAGATAAAATAAGTCTTAAGGTGAAGTCTATTGGAATTTTTTTTTTTTTTTTAATTTGATCAATTTTTTTTAGTTTTATTTATTTTTGTCAATAAGACTTGGAAAAAAATGCGTGTCACGGGGGACGTAATGTCGTAAAATGTAGTTCTGGGAGACGAGACTCGTCGGTGGTGTGTCTTGCGGCCGAGGTGGGAATTAATTAGCGAAGAAAAACAACCGCGAATGCCCGACTCGGCTTCGAAACTCGCGTGTAACTGATAATTATTAGACGAGAATAATGGAAACGAGGGAAGCGAGAGGAGACGAGAGAACTTACTCGGCTCGCTTTTGTATTATTGTGGCATTTTAGTTTTTCATGTTTCATATATATATATATATATATTTATAATGTTTTGAATAATTCATTAGCTCACGCGTGTGGGTTACAGACTGTATAAAACTTTGCGCTTCGAGTATTTTCCTCAGTGACGGGAAATTGCGCCAACTAACGCGTACACAGTTTATAGAATTCTATATATATATATATATATATATAAAATAATAATAAAGTGGGGTAAAATGGAACACCGAAAAATGTCGCCTGTGACGTTTAATTAAAGACGACTGGAGACAAAATTACTGGTTTCCTTTCGATCAAAATTTCCGACAGCGAAGCGAAAATATTGAAACAATTTCAGTGGGAAAAATGTACAAAAAAATTGTAAGAATTTGCTAATAATTAGAACGATTATTAAATTTTTTAATAATTTTTTTTAGTGTCAATGTTATGAAAGAGAAATCGCGAAACGCGAGGGCGAGATGTAAACATTTGCGAGGTCGATCCTCCGTTCGCGAGACGTTTCTCCCCGGGGAATAAGTCTCGAATTAAATTTTCTCTCTTTTCCTCGACTGGGGAGGTGGGAGAAAAAAAGACGGAGAAAGAGAGAGAGAGAGATGGCTAGGTCAGGCTTGAAACTCAATTAGTTTGTGCGAAAGCTTTCGATGGCTTGGAATAATAGACGAGATTCTAGAGATTCTCGCGATATAAAAATATCCTGAGAAAAAATCACACTTTTTTTCGAAAATTTTTTTCTAGAAAATTTAAATTATTTTGGCAATTATTAATAATTAATCAATTAAGACGAAGACACGTTAACGTATGATAAATTAATTATGCGCATTTACAACTATAGCGTCTCGCTTACTTCGAGCCCTAGTGCGCAGTCGTCGCGCGCATCTCCACCACTCCAATTCTTATACACGGTGGCAGCGGTTTTTTCTCATTCTACCGAGAAATATAATTTATTAGACCCCGAAAATTGTAAAAAAATTGCAAACATTTGAAAATTTACATTTTTTTGGTCGTCGAGGTGACCTTGGAAACGAGCGAAGATCGGAAGTCGACGTATAAATTTCAATATGAATTATTCTACGATATTTCATCGGGCAAAATTCGACCTCGAGGAAGCCACAATAAAATCCGATAAGAAAACCACACCGGGTTTCCGGTTCGGAGAATTTTTCTTTCATCGTTTCCCTCCTTCCTTAATTTTCGTTTCTTTTTTTTTTCTATTCTATGGTGAAAATAAATGTCGGGATGAGAAGACGAAAGAAGAAAAAGGAAAGGAGACATGCAAAACTGCTTGCACGTTTATCCTGCCCTCGGACCAGGCGATTTGGTTGTGCTACGTTACCTTCTCGTTCCTTTCCTTCGCTTTGGAACCAACGGACCGCGAGAAGGAAGAGCAATCGTCGATCTTAACGGAAGTCGCTACAGCTCCTCCATTCCCGACCTTCCACCGGAAGTCTACAGAACCCGACGATATTAATCGAGAGGGTGCACTCTCTCGCGATTTACACACGTCCTGAATATGAACTACGGTCAATACGTCAGAAACTCGTGTCTCATCCGCACTCGGATAAAAATGTTAAAATTACAGACGAGTAAACTAATCGAAAATTTCATTGTTTTTTTTACAAATTTTTGTTTACCTCGAACTTCTTTTCAAGACTTAGGGGTAGAGGTAAAAGTAAAAAATGAAATGAGATAAAATAGAAATTTCAAATTTATATTAGAAATTAAAACGAAGATGGGAAATAGGCGTGGATGAGAATTTGGATCAAATGTCCAACGTCGATTGTACGCTTAGCTAGAAAAATACTCCGGCAACACGTCCTGGACATTTCAGTTATTTAAAAAATGTCACTGCCATTGCAGGCGACACTGGCCGATGCGTCATTCAGGAATTTCTACAAAAGCATTTACCTTGATGGAAGGAATTTCGAAAATTTCAAAGGCATTTCTCATGGTCTACGTTGAAAAGTGAGAGCAACCCGAATACACGGAATTGTAGCTTGGCAAATATCCAATATCGAAGTGAAAACTTGATTCGAATTTTTTAAAAACAGTTTTTGAAAAAGCCAATTTGTTTGTACAGAAATTTCGATTTGTTGCAATTATAACATTAATTTTCTTATTATATTTGTCAATAATTCTAATTAATATCGAGGTTTTTATAACGAGAAACGGCAAGTCGTGGTTACTAGTAAGTCGTCTTTATTCTCATGGATTCCAATTAGTTGGAACGTTTGAGTTCATGGTCTAATTAAACGAACAAGGAAGACATAGCCTTCCATTCTCTTCTCTAACCCTCTGATATTATCTAATAAGCTTTCTACGCTATGATTTACCATCCAACTTGAACGAGCTATGTTAATACGATACTTAGCCACGAGGGTTGCATATAATGACGTAAGGGTTGAAGCCTCGATATAATCCCGAGTTCCATTAGGCAGCGAGCTAGCTCGATTCGTTAAAAAGCTCACCGCGAGAACTTCTTTCATGAATAATCGAAAATTAATACATCGAATAATTTCCGTGGGAAATGAATTTTTTCGTTTTTTTATTTATTTATCGTTTATTTATCAGTTATTCATAATTGTTCACAATCATCGTTACCAGTATGAAAAAAATAAGAATTTTGAATTATTTCAAATTCCGATGGGCGAATTTCAATGAATTAGAAATCTGTGAATTTGCCACTAAGCATAATCGCGTAAAATCGCATATGGAGAAGCGAGAGAGGGAAGCTATGGAAAACTAGAGAGTTCGATTTAACTTGCAGGTCGGTCCAACTTGCCAAGACTGCCGAGTCCCTATCGAGAAATCGAGTTTTCAGGCTGAGCCATTATCGAGGATTAAGCGAACGAGCTCGTGGCATTGGGGAGTTCCTTCGGTCTCTGTTCTTCACCCTCGTCCCTCTCTCCCCTCGCTCACTCTATTTCTTTCTTTTTGTAACCGTGGCAAGATCGCGAAAGAACAATTTCTTTCTTTGCGTTTTGTTCCCTCGAATGCCAAACGAGCTTTAGTTCCTGACGATTCTATTACTGTATAGACTGAAAAGCAGACAGTAGGAAAACGTTGAAACTTCACTGAATGAATTTTATCTCTTAGCTCGATACTCAAACTTTTTCCACCACTTGAGTTTTCTTCAACAAAAAAGGGGATTAATTATCAAATTGAAAGATCTCAAATCAAACTGCTGCCATAAATGGTGCAGTGACGAAAAGGATAATCAAACGATAGAAATACGTCGACGTAGTTATTGTTATTTGAATATTTATCCGCTAGATGAAGAAAAAAGTCAACTCGAGGAAAGAATAATTTCGTTCTTTCTTCCATAAGCCTCAAAAACTATTCGGCCGAAACTTTTCCTAAGGGAATTTCTACGTGCCTTTATTAACTATAAATATCACTCTGGCAAAAACCTTGAAAAGTCGTTCGGAGCTTCGACTTTCTCCATCTCGGGGCTTCGTGTTACAGAAACTTATTCCCGGTGTAATTTAGAGCTAGGATCTACTAGCGCACGTAAATATAACTTCGCAGACAAGAAATTCACGAAAACTCTTTTCTCCATATTTTCATGCGAGACAAAAAACAATATTTAATGCGTCATGAGAAATGCGTTAAAGAATGTTGAAGAGTTTTCTCGATCGGGGTTTGACGAAGTGATAAAGCTTTGATCCCAATATCGCGATTATTCAATTGCCGTCGAGCGTTTGCACAGTGCAATTGCGCATGCTGTATATCACGAATGTTTGTTCAACGACTAACCGGCAATTTCGTCGTTCGCTCTCGCACTCGTTTGCCTCTACGGAGCAATATTATTCGTACAGTTCGTGTGATTATAAAATCTCTTTTAATTTTCCCTCGGCTGGATTGAAAATAATTCCGTTGTCGTCGCGTGACCCATTAGCGATATTCGGAACTGAATTGCTAACGCAATTAAACCCTAATTAAAATGCTTATTAATTAAATCATTTAATAATTCGTTTCTCATATTAAAATCGATCAAATTAATTATAATCCGGGAGAAACGTGTGTAGTGCGCTCGGACGCCGTAGGGCGGCGCCGCGCAGGGCGCTCTCTCGCTGGCGCGCGCACGAGTTAACGGGTATAAGGCACTTCTTTATTTTGTCAATCTTCATTTTTACATTTGATTCGCGTTTATCCGAGGATGATGAGACGTTTTTGTTATATCATTGTTATAACAATTTTTGGTATCTTTTTTATTTTTATCCATCGATATCCCAGGGTTGTGTTTGAGCCGCGAGCGCCGGAGCGAGAGAAGTTGCTGTCAGGACAATTTTTTCCTTCCGACGATAAGACCGTCAAACAAATTAGAACACTTCTAGGCACGTCGAAGCTTTAATCTCGTCCGTGACGAAAACGAGAGACGCGGAAAAATGCAGAATCACGAGGGTATCTCAGTTCTGCGAGAGATTAAATAAAAAAAAATAAAAACGTAAGAGAGCTGCACGAGAAATTTTCTTTGCCACTTATCGCAAGCTGTGAACAGGCTAAAACACTCCAGAGCGTGCTTTACGAGTGTTGTTTCGTGCTATATTTATCCACCCTAGCAACTAGCGTTTCTAAGGAGACTTCTAGACGTTTACAAAACTTCGTTCTCCGACGATTCGGTCGACTTTAACTGCCACGACCAATTTTTACTCGACTCTTTATAGTTTTACGACACTCGATTCGATGGTCCTTCCGGTAGAAAATATCTTGATTCCAAGGACCAAAGCTCCATAGAGCCTCCTCGTTTTATCGACTCGCGTTCAACAATAAGCTAATTAGGTGGTCTTTCTTTTTTCATCATACTGCCGTTTCTGTAGACCAGTCGGGTCTGCGTAACAAATTCAATTTTATTTCCAGTGAATAAATGTCTCTCTCTCTCTCTCTCTCTCTCTCTTTGTCCGTCCTACAAATTGAGTCCAAATTTTCGTACAGGTTTTTATCGATATTCCGCCATGCAGATCCGGATCCCGAAACATGGACACAACACAGATTCGTTTGTATTTTAGTTCTCGCAGCCCACACACGTTAATATAATAATACCAGGGAGCGTGATTGGATCCCGAAGAACCAGGGAACTGGTACTATCGGCTGGACAATACTACGTCGTCCAATTACGCGTGTCAACGACAGCGATGAAATTGGACGTAGCGACGATTCGCTCGACTAGACGAAAGGCAACATCGTCGCGTATCGTTCACCATTCTTTTTCTTCTGTTGTTTTTTTTAACCGTGGATAGAAAACTTTCGACTCTGTGAAAATCCGAAACATCTTTTCCCAATTATCTCGAATTCATCTGGATCAATTTCTACATTGTCTTTTTTTTCGACCACGTCACGTCTCTTCAGGGTGATTTGAAGAATTTAGGGTGCTCGAGCCTGCCAAGGGGCTTATCTTCCTACCTTGAGTCGGATCGCGCCTTCTCTATTTGTTGTTTGTCACTGTTTTATATTTTTGTGTTTTATAATGTTTTAACGAGATAAGGGGAAGAGAACGACGTTGGACATTTAATGATGACAGACCCCGTTGAGATTAATCCAATCGCGAGAGAAAATTCCGGATGAAATACGTTCTTACGGACAACTCGTATTACAACGTAACACTTGAAGGGTCACGTAATGTACTTTTCTCATCCCTGCCAATGTTCGTTCATCTCACGGGCGAAGAGACCAAGCGAAGATTATTCCTTAAGGCTTTATCCGATTGAATGATCCGAGCGAGTGTCGAATGATATGGGAAAAATAGGACGAGAGAGAATAAAGGGGGATAAAACGAGGAGGGATCATGAGGGAGTTGAAACGATATGGGTTAGAGTAGATCAAGCTCGAAGCGAAGAGAGGGGCGTCTATCCTAATCAAACAAATAATCCCTAAAACACCCTTCGACCAATCTCTTCAACGATGACGGGGCTGACTCAATCATTCAGCCTGGCTTATTTTTACACTGTAGTTTTGCTTTGGGAAACTTGGAAAATATTTTGGTTTTTCGTCACTAAAACGACCTCTTGTGCTTATTTACTGCTAAGTTTCTTAGGAAATCCCTAGTTTCATCGCGATTACCTCACGAATTACCTTTTTCACATTGTAGTTTTTTGCTTTGGGAATTTTTGAAAATACTCTTGTCTTTCGTCACAAAAACGACCTCTGATGATTCCCTTGTGGCAAGTCCCCCATGAAATCCCTAGTTCCATCGCGGTTTCCTGACGACATGTATCAATCCTTCATCCTGGATTATTTTTCACATTGGAGTTTTTGCTTTGAGAATTTTTGAAAACATTCTCGTTTTTCGTCACAAAAACGACCTCTGATGATTCCCTAGTGGCAAATTCCCCATGAAATCCCTAGTTCCATCGCGGTTCCCTGATGACATGTGCCAATCCTTCATCCTGGATTATTTTTCACATTGTAGTTTTGCTTTGAGAATTTTTGAAAAAATTCTCGTTTTTCGTCACAAAAACAACTTCTGATGATTCCCTTGTGGCAAATTCCCTACGAAATCCTTAGTTTCATCGCCGTTACCTGAAGAAGTGGCTCTCCAGGAAATGGGCTAGCCTGAGAAACGATCGTGCGCTGGAAAACAGAGAGTCATTAGAGGACGTGGTCTCTGGGGGTGGAAAGCCATCTAGGAAACCAGTTGAAACTACTAAAAGTTACACTGTAACCAACGAATATATTAACTATATTGGAAATTCGACCATTACACAGTGTCTTTGAGCCACTAAATATCTCGACGCGGTAAAATTTATAGCTTCGTCCCGAGACACTTCTAGGCCCGGCTCGTTTGTAGTTTAATATTGTCACGCAAATAGCTCGACCGAATAAATATTTCATTACACGTGAACGATGCGAGAAAGATCGATCGCCGACAAACATTGGCGATGGGCCAACACTCTCGAAATGACAACTCGAATCGAGGAACCTCGTTGTCACGAAGAAAGAAAACGTCTCTCTCTCTCTCTCTCTCTCTCTCTCTCTCTCTCTCTCTCTCTCTCGTTGATTTTTTTTTATTTTCCCTTGGCTTTGACGATGATAAGTTGTAGAGTTACAAAGTTATATTTTGCTTGATTTTTACCCACGCTGTTGGAGCACCTCTTGACAATGACGACGACGAAAGCTGGGCAAGAAAAAATATGGTGCCAGGGCACGCACGATGGCACGCAAAGTGTCTCGGTTATTCCGGAAGCCACTCCGTCGACAGGAAATCGTTTCGGCTCGACGAGTAGACGCTTGCGCGTATCGAACGATCGTAACTGCGTTTATATATCTCTCTATCTCTTTGTGTTTCTACCGACGATCACTACGACTGGACGTCGACGTCTTCAAGTTTGTCAAACAAAATTTTTTTCAAATATTCTTTTACAATCGACAATTATTTTTGCATTCTTATAAAATTAACGTTTTTTTCTTCTTCAATGTGACAGAATTTCGTCGACGATTGTTATTATTATTTTGTTTTAATTCTAATTTTTTCCAAATTTTGAATTTTTCGTACGAATATTCGTTTTATGATTTTTCCTGTACGTTCGAATGGAAAGAAAAAGGTGGGAGAGAAGAAGAAAGGAAAAAGATCGATGCGAATCATTTCCTTTCGAGGAAGCCGGAAAATCGTTCGAGCCAACGATATCTCGTTTGCGAAGGAGGAGAGCGAGGGTGGACAATGAGAACGAGTGTATAATAAACGAGCATATATGCATCGACGTTTCGTTCTCGTTCACGTATGATGGACGATACATGTCAGTGTTCGAAGCGAACGAGAATCTGCACCAAGGGTCGAGTCACGGTTGAGCCATTGGCTCACCTTAATGAACATCGATTATCCATTAAACGCGTGAACGTAGGTGCCTCGTGTCTACGTGTTGGACCCGATACTTCCTCGCTAGCTTTCCCTCCTAATACCATTAGTCCGGGAATCGTCTCTGTCTCGCGAGGCCCATCAGTGAAATATTGATCAAATATATCTATATATATATATTCCATCGATATTTCGCTATATATATATAGATATTACTCCATTACACGACAATCTCAATTCCGTCGATCAATCACGAGGACTTCCTCGTTGTGATTTTCGTATGGGAAAGTTGCCAAAATCCAGCCACGATATTCACTTCGATCACGATATATATAATATATTTTCGTCGACTCGAATTGTTTACTATTTTATTAAACAAAACAAAAATGTTGTAAATATATTTATTCAATTTTTCGTTTTTTTTTGTAAATTATATAATTTGCAGTTCGCAAAATAATTGTCGCCATTGGGATTTTATTCTTTTGTTCTCCTCGTCGTATTGATTATCAATTAATAAATTAGAATTTTAATTAAATTCGATTTTGGGCAATTTTTGAAAAAATGTTTTTCCGACAAGGAAAGTGCAAATTTTAAAGAAATGTCGTGGACATTTAAAAGTTTGGGTTTAAAAAAAAGGCGACGAATGTCGATAAATTCTTATCGATAAAAACGAAAAAAAGATGTTTATATTTATCGCATAAAATGTTGTTTTTTTTATTCAATGAATCCCACACATTTTTTGCCTTTAGCGTGAGCTAGTCTCGTCGTTCACCTCTTCCAACTGCTAGATAGGGACGTACATGCCCGTAGAAATCCAGCCGCCAGTAGAACTCGCCTGACATTTATTAGATCTACCCTATACACGTGATATATATATATACATCGCTGGTACAGGGCGTTGTGCAGTCGTTTCCCCAGCTGAGATAAATTTCCCTTTGGAATTGACCCAATTACATCGAGGCGGATGATTTCTTTTTCCTTTTTTTTCTTCACGCCAGATCTTCCTTCGCGTTTCTCATTTTTCATCATTATAAATTTAAATCCGTCTGCTCGCGCTGTATCGAGAAACCTCGATTTAATCTCGCATTTTCCCATCTTGTTTTTACGACTCGTGTCGTAATATTGAAAATTTCTACAACGATTTTTTTAACAAAAGAACATTTTCTTGCGAAGATTTTGTCTATTGGTATATTTTTTTTAATGGTAAAGTCGATTCGCGATTTTGGAAAAATCATTTTTGTTTACAAAAAACATTGAATTTTTCTTTCATTTTCTGAATTAATTCATTTTATTTTGACAAATTTGTATTATTATTCTCAAAATTGAAAATTTTCGCTCGATATATTTTTTATTTCATACATCGTCGACGAGTAAGACTACGAAAAAATGAAGCGTTCATTTTTACGATCGAAGCTGCGAAAAAAATGGTGATAAGAAAAAACAAAAATAAAAAAGCATTTCATGTGCCAAAATTGGAAAAGGCCAATATCGAAAAAAGAAAGTGAGAGGGAAAATATCCCGAGGGCAAGTGTTTGTTTCGTCGTGTGGAAAAATAGCTAGGATGGATATTTTTTTCATCTTTCTCATTCGTACATTATTCCACATTGAGCGATCCATAACCGTCCATGATTCTGGTTCGTTCTCCGCGTTCTCGTAATTTTCACGAAATGCCTCTTCGCTCGTATTTCCGGAGGCACGGGTGCCAATCTCACCCCGGCCATTTCCCTTCTTTCCATTTTTTTATTCATCCCCCTCGTTGTCGAGAAGCCGCTGGGCTCGAGAAATATTTTCGAGGCGTTGGAAAAAAAAGTGAATTTTCCGTTTGATTCGATTAAGTCGACGAGCTCGAGATTCCCGTAAATTCCTACATTTCGCCCTCTTCCCGCGCCTCCTTCTCCATCTTCGAATAGAAATCGAAAAGTCATTTCGCAAATTGTATTTTCGACAATATGGTATACGTTGGTGGTAGGTAGGGTTTTTTTTTCTTGTCGATGTGAACCCTCGTCTCGCCATTTTGGCGATTAAATTCGAGCGAATATTAAGATTATAAAGCTTTCGCGACTTTAGCGAGTCCGTGACCTTGGCAAGGTCGCGATGTTGGCGGACTTGTGACCTTACCAAGTGTGCGACATTAGTGAGTCCGTGACCTTAAAAGGCTCATGACCTTGACAAGTCCGTGACTTTAGCAAATTCGCGACATTAGCTTGTCCGTGACGTTAGAAACTCCGTGACTTTAGCCAGTCCATGACTCGTAAAAAATTGCGAAATAGAGGGATATTTCATCAAACATTTCGCAGGAGTCGTCATGAATATATTTTTTTGGCGCCCGGCCAATCGATAATTGTTTTTTGTCTTTTTTTTTCAATCGACTCCCATTACCTCATCGAAATATCCGTCGGTCCTACCCTTCACGACCCGCCCAGGTCGTTTAAACATGCAGGTATGCATGCGAGCCAATGCAAACGTGCATCGTGTCAGCTCGCAGTTTCGTATACACACGAGACCGTTTGTCCGTATCAACTATGTTACAACTACGCAATATGCCTTGTCGGCCTTTCGAGGTCCATAATGACGTCAAACAGAGTTCAATCGAAGTTACGCTCTCTCTCTCTCTCTCTCTCTCTCTCTCTCTCTCTCTCTCTCTCTCTCTCTCTCTCTCTCTCTCTCTCTCTCGCACACACTCTGACGCGTACCAGCCGATCGTCATCGTCGTGCAACCCAGAGGTTCTCAGCGAATCGTTATTTAACACGATTTTTTAAATACCAAATACATTAAAAAAGAAACGAAAAAGAATCAAAGTGTGCAAAAAAAAAAAAAATTAATGTAAAATTTGCAACCAGAGGGGGTTGAAGAATTTACAATGATTCGACAGATTCATCCTCTTCGGATTAAAAAACGGTCAAAGCTCTGAGGAATCAAGTAAAATCATTTGTTTATCAAAATAAAATCATCGTTTGTTTGTAAATAAATTTTCTTGAGACAATTTTGTTAGCTCAAAATTAAAACAGTCTTCCTGCTCAACCCCTGCCTGTCCGTGGGTCAAGAATGTAGCAATTATGTATCCCTAAACAGCCAAAAATCTATCAAAAATCTGAAAGAAAACGAAAATTTTATAAGACTAAAAAAGATGGATTTTGGTATTAAAAAATGTTAGGTATATGTATTTACACGTATACATTCGAGTATTGGGAAGTAGGACAGCGTGCACGAAACGCATACCACGAAATCTCGGTCGTTCCGGTGGCAAACTTTTAACGTCTCGTCATGGCTCGACACTGCACCTAAAATTCTCCACCAGGGTGCACGCTCACGTACGCATGCCCACACGAATACGCATGGGTATGCAGGTATGTAGATGGCCCACCGTGCGAAACGCGACGAGAGGGTGGAGCCTGCTAGGAACTTGGTTTCAGCGTCAGGAAACTCTAGAGATAACGAGCTTTCGTCGCGTAGATACCAAGCTTACTATATACATTAACTTTATGGACTATGCACGTGTGTATAGATATATAGGGTTGTTGGACGTACGTCGTACCTAAGGGTGGAATGAAATCAAAGTGCAGCCTCCGGGCTTGCCAACGGGATGGTACACAGGAGGAAGTCGTGTCTTATATTCGTACATATATGTGCCGAGGGTGAGTTCTTAGGGGTGGAAATATTTTGTTGGGGCCATCGGGGGTCGAATCTTTTTTTTCTGACTTTGCAAAAAATTGTCTGTATTAAAATGATTGTTTTTGCGATATCCGAGTATTTGTTTTGTGAAAAATAATGATAATAATAATGGTAAAGTGAACAATAAATTTGTTATGAAAATAGAAAATGAACTTTTGACCGGAATTGAGTGAAGTTAGATAATTTTCGCGGATAATTGTAGAAGTTATAATTAAAAAAAGCAGGTTTTGTAAGTTTGTGAAATCTTAAAGGGCGAAAGATTTTGATTATTATTGAAATAAATTGGGTGCTTTTGAAATTTGTTGATATATCGACTTTTACTATAATCTTTTGGTCCATATCACCCCATTAATATAAATATTTGTATAGCAATGATGGTCTGCGATCGCATAATCCTCGAATAAATGAAAATCCTTGCCTTTCGTATTTTCCTCCCTGTCTGGCTACCTTTCGACGCCCACGTGCGCGTGGGAGACGGCTCAGCCCACTCTCGTGCTTCTTGCCTCGGTAAAAGAGATGCATTAATATCGTCCCTATGACGATGCACTCCATTTAATTTTCCTTAAAAAGGCATATATATATATATATGTATATTAAATATACACTTGTTAATGCTGAGCGCGGTTTCATCGTTCCAGTTTCTCCTGCACAGCTGGCCTCCGCGACCTTGCGTGCATCAAATCGTGCGACCTTAACGGGGTTGGTTCCTCATCCCTGGCCCACGCCACATATTTGAGTTGTTAAATTCGTTTTCTTAATAAATCGTTTAATTCGTTATAAAAAAATAATCATATGGGAATCGTTCCACATATCTGCGTCGAATCGTTCGTTGATACTTGTAAATGTCGTGGAATTAGTCAATCCCTAAATTTGAACTAGAGCTCTATACTTCGGATATAAACAGCGCCCTATGTAAGTGGTCCATACCCCACTGCTTACATCGCTAAGTGCGAGAGAGTGTAGAGTGGAACAGCCTCAGCTAACATCCACGAGGCCCTATTATTCGGTGCTGTACTTCTTTGTTTTTAATCCTGTCTCTTCTCTCCTTCCATTCTGCTACCGGGATTAAATAGTCGTAGCTATATGAAGCGGAGAACTCAGAGTCCCCGTTCAGGCGATGGGAGGGTTCTACGGAAAGTTTGCTCTGTGAGGGTAGCGGTAGCCAACCTAGACGTATGGTAGGACACCTACGATTCTGCGGAAGAGGACGGCATTTGATCGGCGCCATAGTGGGCGGAACGCCAGTTATATTGGTTTCGGTACAGAGGACGATCCAACGAAGGGTGGGATGGAAACAGCCACCGTTTTCCAGCGTGGAAAAATTTAGACATACTGGAAATAAATTGCAATGCGATGCAATGAGAACACCTCCCAGGGAGCACATGAGGCAGGAAAGAGGCCTAGTAGGCTAGTGCTAGAGGAGGGCTGCGCGAGGGAAAATACAGCGTCAGAGCAAGGATGCAGTTGGATCCATTAGAGGAACCTGGAGTGGAAATTTACACTAGACACCTTCAAGCAATCAGTGACAGAGGATCATATGGTTGTTTACCTGAAAGCAGGAGGCAGGGTACCCACACTTTGTGGGCGACACCGATGCGCTGCTGAAGTGCCTGACACTGCAAGACTGTGCGGGGAAAATACCACGTCAGAGCAAGGATGGAGTTGGATTCATTAAAGGGAACTGGAGTGGAAACCCACACTAGACACCCTGAAGCAATCAGTGACAGAGGAGCATATGGTTGTTTACCTGAAAGCAGGAGTCAGGGTACCCACACTTTACGGGCGACATCGATGCGCTGCTGAAGTGCCTGACACTGCAAGACTGTGCGGAGGAAATACCACGTCAGAGCAAGGATGGAGTTGGATCCATTAAAGGGAACTGGAGTGGAAACCCACACTAGACATCCTGAAGCAATCAGTGACAGAGGATCATATGGTTGTTTACCTGAAAGCAGGAGTCAGGGTACCCACACTTTGTGGGCGACACCGATGCGCTACTGAAGTGCCTGACACTGCAAGACTGTGCAGGGTCACCTCTAACAGAGCGTTTCAGTTGAACCGGATAGCCACCTGGGTGATGTCGGGTGCATCCCTGCTATCATGCTAGAGTGTTATGGATCAGAGGTTCGTGACTAGAAGTCTGTAACGCCTATTTCCTTATCGGGGCTTGGGACAACATGACAAAGGCGGTGTCCTAATGGCGACACTTATCGGGAGACAGTGGGATTTCGGTTATAAGAGGCAACCGTACAGCGATCGACTCAATTGGGTCAGCGGGCTGGTTGTCCAGTCAATAGACAATCGCCTGGCTCAAAATGGAGAACCATGATCCCATGATCTATAAGTGGGGCCTTCTGGTCAGGACAAATTGTGCGATCCAGACCCTGGTGATTCCATCCGGCAGTGCTGGTGTTATCGCCTATTTCTGGTTCTCTGGACGGGACAATATTGTACCTTGAGAGACGTATCGGTTTGCTGATCGACGCGCTCCTGAAGCACGCGACGGGGCAGGAAAATGCCGATGCGCGTGGCGGGCTGCCAGCTACCACGCGCGAGCCCAGGATACTGAAGTTTCAAAGAGAGCTCAAACAGATACTCGTTAACGAGAGAGAGAGGCGAGAGATAATTAATCTTTGCTTATGACGTCAAACGGCGGGGTTAGAGGAAACCCGGATTGAATGATTCGTTTCACCATTGGCTGGGAGTTGTACGTGCTCTCACAGTATGAAAGATACGTAATACGTGTGATAATAATTCTAAAAATAACCAAGAGTAGAAAATAAATTTTCAAATTCAAATAAACTATTGTAATTATTCTATGATAAAAATTTTAAACAAAAATTATTATTTCTCAATTAATGAACACATTCGATTTCAATTTCATTGATTCCAATTAAATTTACTTTTTGTTTTTTTAGAAAAAGTATATAAAAATGGAAAAATCTGTTTAATATTAGTGTAACGAAAAGATTGAATTTTACTTCGTCGTTAGCGGGAAGCCCATGAATGGACTATACATTTCACGATCCGGCAAGCCAGATTTCCACATATCCTTTGTAATAGGGATTAGTCCAATTAGCCGCACTCCCACGTTACGCCACTAAAGCGAGAACGACATTTTTCTTCTCTGGGACTTTCACGAAAAACAAAACAAAACCGATCGTAATTATTTACAATAAAATCATTGAAAATTAAATAAAAAATCAACAACAAAAAATAACAATAATAAAAATAAAGCGTTAAAAAGATCAAATGGAATTAAATAAATCGTCGTTCCAAAATTTCTCGATTCCCAACTCTGCCGACATAAATGTTCATCTTAATAAAATTAATCAGTTATTTCGATGTATCAATTGACTCAGCCAGCTTCGACATATACACGAGCTGATAAATCATCACGTGCGAGACCAAACGTTGGTACATATATCGCTGCACGAATTTACTACTCTCACACGTTTGTACATTTGTATCCATGAGTATAATAAACTTATCCAACGACATACATAAATCTGTACATCGCCTGGGAAACGTTGAATCAAATTTACTCCACGAACTTTGCGCTTTCCTAAAATAATGCAATTTTCATTTTACAAAATAACAAATCTCACACTAATTAATAATATAAAATATACAAAAATGTTGATTAATTAAATAATAAATTCTTTTAAACAATAATAAATATGACGTAGAAGTAATAATAATAATAAAGGCAACACGTGGCATAATCGCATTATGAGTAGCGAGTCTGGCCACGAGAGAGAGAGAGAGGCTGCGAAGCACAGGAGTCAGTCTGGTGTAACGACCAGCGCCTTCGTTTTCCCGCCTCGACAACGAATTGACAGTCGTTACACGGTTTGTCGTCCAGTTCAGTGTCGATAATCGCCGCGAAACGACGACGAGGAGGACAGAGAGAGAGACAGACAGAGAGACCATTAGAGAGGCGCATCACCCAGTCCTCAGATATCGAGCGAATAATCTCCGTATTAGTTTTCAATACGCCTCGTTCGCCGTCACAGTGACGGGAAACTGGTGCTCTCTTGTAAATAAAAAACAAAACAAAAACAATAAACAATTTATTATTAATTTTAAATGTGATTTTGTATATTTTATATTTTTATTATAAATTTTCAAACGTCATTTGGTTTATTTATTTCTATTGTTTTAAAGTAATTGTCGAATGTGAAAATCAAGTGGTGTGCGTGTTTTTAAAAATAATTAGTGTGCAAGTAAGGTGGATTTATATTTCTACGGGCTTGATATATATTTATATCTATATATCGTAAAAGCCACGTGCCGTATCAAATATCATTCGTAGAAAAAAAAAGGCGAGGAGAACGCAAAACCATGCCCAAGGTGATTATAATAAGGATGCTGTACTAATGAGTTAGCCGTGTGACGTTTTCCTTTTTCTTTTTTATCTTTTTCTTATCCGTAAGACCCGAGAGACTGTGACAATTGTTTCTTGCCTCGGTTGAAAAATTCTGGTGCACTTTTTATCGCGGTACGGTACGTTGTAATTTTTTAACGAGCGAACCTTTTCTCCTTTTTTGCTCGGGTAGAAACAAAAAAATCTGTATGGAAACAAACTGTACTGAAATAATTAATTGATTAATAATCATTAATGGATTGATTATTTTGCTCTCTCGATACCCTCGAACGACAAAAAATAACAATTTATTCGTTGAAATATGAAAAAATGATATCTATCTCGGGAATAAAATAAAATAATAAAGATAAAAAATACAACAAAAAAAAACAATGGTTATATTTTTATTTTTATTGTTAGCTTGGATTTTTTTTATTTAAAATATTTTACAAATAATTATGGCACTCGTATTATTATTATACGTGAAATATATACATGTAAATATTTAATCAATCGTGAGGGGAAGGGCTCGACGTTAGTAACGAGAGTATAAGGTCTCGCGTGTAAATTATCGAGATTGACGGTCGTAGGAACAGGGCCGAGCGACGATATATAAACTTCTCACTGTATTACGATCTCGTCAGTTTGGCATTCGACCTACGATTCGTCGTTCGTGACGTCACTGAAAAAAAAATCAACTTATCTTGTACAGGCTGTATTATTTCCAGTTTTAAAGCTGAATTTGCAATTATAGTGCCACGTAAGAGTTTTGTACAAAAAATCAAATAATTTTTTGAAAAAAAAAAAAAAAAAAAAAAAAAATTGTCTGTTATTTATTTTTTTAAATTTATGATCACCTCTCGCTATAATTGTTTTGCGATAGAACCCTCATCTCATAGCATCTCAAGCCCAGTGATTTGTTTCCTCGCACATTTTTTCTCAAAAAACTACTCGAATTTTGAAAATCCAGAAATCAATAAAATTTGGTTTTCGTCCTTGGGAAATATTTCAAGGGTCGTAACGACAATGTAAATAAAATTTGGGTCGAATCCCTGATGGTCAAGATCGTGGAATTGTCAATTTAACTGGAAGGCCCCATACATTATATTACATAAATATATGTATTTTACGCTTATGTAAAAATATCCTGTGAGAACGTGACGCACGAAATGTCTCGAATTCCCGATGCTGAGTAAGGATAACACGCGACTGCGAAACCTCCTCCCGTTGTCATTTTCGACAGAAAATACGCCGGGGCCTTTCCAGCAGTCGCTGGCTATAAACTCGACAGCGTCAGGGCTCTCTCTGGCACGCCGATAGTAAAACGTGATATAGGTGGATATTGCATTCAACGTGCGTACCGACACTCGATTTTACAAGCTGCGAAGGCTTTCAGGGTCGCGAGCCATCGAGAGTTCCCTCGCAAATATATTTATATATATGTCTTTTTTATTACTATACTCGTCCTCTCACTCTATCTCCGTTCTATCCAATGAATAACTAAAGCATTGCGATGTCATCTCCCTCTTTTCTTCGTCTAAAAAAAAGAAAAAGAAATAAACAACATAGGATGAAATGTCAACCCACTTGTTTTTTTCCGAATAAATGTATTTTTAAAAATTTTCTACGTTTCGATATTCGGAAATAATTTCAAAAAGTGTTGTTTGTCAATAATTTGTGAATTTTCGAGCTTTAATCTGTCGATTTTTTTTTAATTTTTTGAAATTTTTTATTTTATAATTGAAGAGAAATATTTTGAAATTGAAATTTTGTTTTTTGTTGTTGTTACAGTCGGACAGTTCGGTATCCGATTTCTCGGACGCTGAGGAGGATACCACAAATGAGTTAGGATCCAACCTGGGGTTGAACAAATTCGCCATGGACGCGGTGGACAGCGTCAGTAGGCGGCAAGCGACACGAGTGTTTAAAAAGTCAAGTCCAAACGGTAGGATCACGGTGTATCTCGGAAAGAGGGATTTCGTCGATCACATAAGTCACGTAGATCCGATCGGTAAGCGAAAGAAATCAAAATTTAAATTTTTGTTTCGATACCGACGAATATTCGAAAAAAAAAATTTCTCAGTCAAAAACACAAACGACGATAATTTTGCAAATTTCGCGACAGAAGAAAAACAAAATTATTAAAAGGAAGTATTTTTATTTTCAATTATCTGTTTTCGCAATGAATAAAAATATGCAAATAAATTAGTATAATTAATAATAGAATGAGTGACGGGCTTGTAATTAAAGAAAAAAAGAAAGAAAAAAAAAACAAGGGGGGACTTCTCTCGTACGTTCGGTCACGATGAATATAAAAGATAGAGAACGAGCCGAGTGGAAGTTAATGGGGGAAACATTGAAAGTTGGCGGATGAGTAAAAGAGGTTGCGACGGGAGGCTGTGTGTGCGTGTTGTCATGGTTGCGTAAGCCAATTGCCACGTGGACGTCAGCGTCCCACTCCTCTGGGCGAGAGCCACGTGGTGCTGAAGTTCTGGAATTTATTTTACCCCCGATTCAATTACTTTTGCAAAATCACATTATCGTGAAAATTCTTTTTCTTTTTATTCTTAATTTTTCATATTAAAGAAAAGTAACAAAATTAGCTACTATATTTAAAAAAAATCACATAAATTGCGAAGAATAATTATTGTACTTTCAAATCAATTGTTTTCAATTGTTTTCAATTGTTTTAATTGAATAAATTTGTACCTAATTAATTAGACACGTCGGTTTAACAAAGCCTTTTCAAACGATTCATATTTTCAATTATATTCAAGTTGGTTCGATTATTTTGCAATCGATATAATTGATTAACGAAGGATCGATAAATAATTGCAGACGGTGTTGTACTGATCGATCCGGATTATGTGAAGGACCGTAAGGTATTCGGTCACGTTCTGGCGGCGTTCAGGTACGGCCGGGAAGACCTGGACGTCCTCGGCCTAACCTTCAGAAAGGACCTTTATCTCGCGGCCGAGCAGATCTACCCGGTCGTGCCCGGGTCCCAGCCGCCGAGAGAGCTAACGCGCCTGCAGGAGAGGCTAGTTAAGAAGCTCGGTAGCAATGCGTATCCGTTCTACTTCGAGCTTCCGCCGCACTGTCCGGCCTCGGTTACCCTTCAACCCGCGCCCGGTGATACCGGCAAACCTTGCGGCGTTGATTACGAACTTAAAGCGTTCGTTGGCGAGACGCAGGATGACAAACCTCACAAAAGGTAACGTCCTAATTTGCCATTAAACAAAAGAAAACAAAACGAATAAAAAATAAAATATTTGAGAAATTATTATAAAAAAATATTTCAAAATTTAAATGTAAATATTTAAAATATAAAAGAATATTTGAGAAACCTCGCAAAAGGTAACGTCTTAATTTTTCATTAAAAAACAAAAATAATAATATATAAATATATATATATTTTTAATAATAATAAAAAAATCCGAAATTTGAGAAATTATATAATAAAAAAATATTTAAGAAATTTGAAAAAAAATTCAAAACTGAAAGGAAAACAAATTGTATGTAAATTCTATATCGTTTTCACAGAAATTCGGTGAGGCTGGCGATAAGAAAAATAATGTATGCTCCGTCGAGACAGGGCGAACAGCCGTCGGTCGAGGTCAGCAAAGAGTTCATGATGTCGCCGAATAAACTTCATCTCGAGGCGTCCCTAGACAAGGAACTTTATCATCATGGCGAGAATATCGCCGTCAACGTTCACATAGCAAATAACAGCAATCGTACGGTGAAGAAGATCAAAGTGTCGGTCAGACAGTTTGCCGATATTTGTCTATTCTCGACCGCCCAGTACAAGTGCGTCGTTGCCGAGGCGGAAAGCGAGTGAGTGTTCATTTGATTTTAACCACGTAAATAAAATATCGTAATCGAACGATCTAAAAATCGTAGGTCGATTTGAAAAAAAAAAAAAAACTGTCTTTATTTGATTTTAACGAAGTTTTGAGAAAACGGTAAAAAAAACATACTTTTTGATAACAAAATCAAATCAAATAAACAAATATTCGAATTTTAAATGATTTTACGTCGCGAATAAAATTCTCTTGGACTCGGTCGATTATTTTTGTCAAATTTTTCAAAATTTCCACGTCGAATCGTAGAATTAATGAAAAATTACTGTTTCTTTTTTTTTTGGCTTTGTTGAAATCAAATAAATTCGTTGTTCTGTGTCTAGAGATTGCCTAGATTAGCTCGAGAGCGAAACTGAGCGAGCAATTTCGAAAAATTCAAGAAATTTAAAGAAAAATTGGCAAACAAAACTAAATAATTTAATTGAAATTCAACGTTTCCTAAACTCGATCAATTCGGAAAATTTTCGATAAAATACCGAGCTCGTTCATCGTTGCTCTCGTAAAAACGAAAAATTACCAAGAATTCCGTACAATTTCAATTATTTTTAGCGTCGCAAATCGCGTTCGCGTGACGAATTATCGTGCGATACGTGTGCAGGTCGTTAGGGTTGGGGTGGGGGAGGGGGGGGGAGCACTTACGTACGAAATTACGTACGAGATCGTCCAGGCCATCGTTGATTAAAATTGATCGCGGAAGTGTATAGGGCGAGGCTCGCACGATTCGTTAGATTAATTTTTCTAAAACAACAACAACAACAATAATAATAATAATAAAATTATTTTTAAAAAAACGTCATTCACGTGGAATCCGCGAAATTCCCTCAGGACGTGCGTGCGAGAACGTCGTCGGTCGAGAGAAACGAAAAAAAACGTCCTCGTTCCGGCAAATCGTATCCACGTGGCTTATTTTTTCGCAAAAATTCAATTTCAATTTTAATTCGCGAAAATACAATATTTTCCGCGAGGCCGCGTACAATTTAAAGAAAAAAAAACACGTATATTAGATACTCAAAATTCACTCGAGAATCTCTGTCGACGATCGCGAAAGTTTATTATTTGAATTTTTGTTTTTTTTTTAATTTTTTTTTCGTGATAAAAATAATAAAAATTTGAATTCAATTAATTTGATCATACAAATGAAATTTCGTTTATAATAAAATAAAAAAATATTCGCCACTCGAAACTAGTCGTCGGGTCGCGATTGAAGAGAAAATAATAGGGTAAAAAATAAAAAAAAAAAACAATTTAAAAAAAAATCGCTCAAGGGCCGATAAACGTTGTTGATTTTTTATTTTTTTTTCTCCACCACATCGTGGCATCGCGTGGTCGCTGCCACCGGCGACCCCATTTTCTCTCCTCGCGGTTTAATTTGAATTTCACGAGCGTAAACTGTTGCAAGTATAATGAACCACGCATAATTACCACCAGCAAAGTTTCCCAGTGTTATTGACTTCGTGTACGAAACATGCGTTCGATCGAGGGTCGTGCCACGAGGCCTCGAGAGAACGACGAGTAGAAAAAATATTTGCCCGGTGAATTCGTCGAGCTTCGCCCGGTTACTTTATATTATAAAAAAAAAGAAAAAGTAAAAAATGTTCTAAAAAAAAATCATTTTTCTTAAAAATTTTCTTTTTCCAAAAACGATATTTTGTTTGGCACAAAAAGAAGTCAAATTCCAAGTTCGAACGATAAGAACGAGGAAACGAATAATTTATGACAGTTTTTATGTTTTTTTTTTTTTATATATTTTTTATTTTTTAAGAAAAGGAAAAGAAAAAGGAAAATGTTTCATATTTATGTTAGTCTGGACGAGACGAGTCGTTAATGACTGAAACGAAAGGAGAAAAAATAAGATTATTACACTGGCAGTATAGGGGTAGCGCCAGGATTCACCATGAGCAAGGTATTTTCTCTAAAGCCGAGCCTTGCCGACAACAAGGACAAGCGTGGCCTTGCCCTAGATGGGCAACTTAAGCACGAGGACACCAATCTCGCATCTAGTACCATGTGAGCGTTCGATAAAAAGCAAAAAAAGATCCAAAAACAAAAAAATTAATTTGGGCACGATTTTTTATTTAAAAAAAAAAAAAAAAAATTTAACGATGAATCGCGAATGGAGACTGAAACAAAATCACGACATGTTAAATGGATGAACACATTTATAGAATTTTCTATCGAGACGTAAACCAAAAAAAAAAAACAATCGATTTTCATTTTCAATTAAAATTTGTCCAAATTCGAAATAGTGAAACGAAAATTGTACGGCTGTTGATTTATTGACCAATAGTGGATGTGGATTATGAATTGTAATTTAAAAAAAAACATTGCCACCGAATGCAAAAAGTTAAATCCACTTTTCGCAATATTCGTCGAGAAATTCTCAAGTGAAATTCTATGGTCACGTTCCAATAGTTGTGAGTTCTCGTCCGATTAGGGTCAATAGCTATCCCACGGTCCAAAATTACCCCCCTCCCCTTGCATCTCGAACACGCCAAATTATCGTTGCGGCAGAGCCAATTGGCTGCCAGTCCCCTTTGCAGTCTCCACTCGAACGATTCCGTTTAAAAAAAAAACAACAAAATCAAAGAAGATCAATACGAATAACAAAACTATATTTGGTGGTTGGAATGCCCGTTACGTTTATTTTTTCATTAACTTTTTGTGGTTTATTTGTCAAACACATTTTTTGTCTTTGTTCGTATTTTTTTTTTTTTTATATATATTTTTTTCGTTAATTTTTGTGCTCTGGGACTCCTTTTCGCCACTCGGTCTACGGACGGCACCCTCATTAGTTATACACGCCCCGGTTGTGGAATTCAAAATTCGTGGTGATAATTTTGACTAAAAAAAAAACAAAAAACCTTTTCCTGCATCAACAAGTCTGCAAAAAAAACATCCGAATTTCGTCAGTCTCCATTTTTTGTTTTCAAGATGCGTCGGTGTCTCTCCCTCCGATTATCCCGATATAAACAAACCTTTTTTTTTTACAAATAATATAACGCACACATTTGTAAACGAAACAAAGAAAATTGCACCCATTATCCTACGATCCCAGTTTGTCACCAGAACGTGTTTGCTAATTTTTATTTGCAATGTGTGGCATTAATAATCATCGTTATCCGTATTACGTATCACGATAATTTTTCGAAATTTTAATTTTTTAAAATTCTAATCGAAATTTTTCGAAACCCGAAAATTCTCTAGACAATGTTTTATACTTATAAAACGGCCGAAACGAACATGTCGTGCATCGTTGCATCAACTATTTCTTATTCCAGAGGAAAATTAAAAATTCGCGAAAAATTTGGAAACCAATTTTGAAAATTGCAAATAAAAAATTTACCCTCGTTACCTTTTTTTCTGAAAATTATCGTGATGCGTCATTATGGCATAAATCAAAGGTCGGCATACTTAAAATGACAAGATTGATGTTTCGTTATCGACGATATTGTTGATTTTTTTTATTTTTTATTTTTATTCGTCGATATTTTTTTTCTCGCCTCTAGAAATAAAAATCGACGACGAGATTCAACGAATCACGATATCTAACTGAGTATATTGAGCGCGAAATATGTTTTCGAGCAGGCGAGATCGCCGGTTTGCTCTATAATCTCGAGGTAAATACTAGAAAGAGCGAGAGAGAGAGAGAGAGAGGCCCGACGATGCCAGAAATTTAATGATAGAACGCGCTCCGTAATTACGTTAAGACGAATTTCACCTGCCTAATTTTCAACGGCACGACACAAATGATAGACAGAGAGAGGCAAATAAGCCAGAAAGGCCGCCTCGGAACAGGAGAATTCTCCGAGAAAGGCCGGAGAACCGAGAAATAAAAAAAAAGTACGCTGCCTCGAGGCCTGCGACCGTATTCGTGCCGAAGTGACTCGAGAATCTTTCGACATTTTTTGCTATTTTTCGTATTTCCCGGCGTCCATCGATACTTTTGAGATTATAAATATTAGCTAGGGTTATCCAACGATTAAAATTTGTAAACAAAAAATGTTTATTTTTTACGTGCTAATTTTTATATATAAAATATATTTATAAGGAAATTTACAAGAAAAAAAAAAAAAAAAAAAACACGTCAATAAGAAGTAACGAACACGTTTGGTTTCACTTGTGACTGTAATGTTTGTCAGGGAGGGATTCCCGGTGGGGCCAGGTTTCACGCTTAGCAAAGTGTTTTCGGTGACGCCGCTACTCGCCAACAACAAAGATAAATGGGCCCTTGCCCTAGACGGCCAGCTCAAACACGAGGACACCAATTTGGCGTCCAGCACGCTGTAAGGCCACAAAAAACGTTGATAACATTCTATAATATACCGGGATTTAAACATTTTTGCCAGTTTCGAAAACGACAGAAAAAATTAAGAAAAAAGAAAAATTCACTTAAAAATTTCCTTTTTTTTCATAAAAGTTCGAGGAGGTTCGACGTTATAAAATAAAAATTAATGCTTTATAAATTTGTTAGCACCCTTTGTTCAACTAAACAAAGGAAAATTGAAAGGATAAAATCAAAATTTAATATTTAACGGTTAAAATATAATTTTGAATTTTTTTTTACTTTTTTTTAATAAAAAATTATTGTGTTTTGAAAATTGCAATTGCCAACGTCGATCGTCGAACCTCGTCGATCTTTATTTCGTTCATGCTCATACCACGCTCACAGGATATCCGTGGGGTGGGGGTGGGGGCAATACGGCTTGGACAAAATCACAATAACGACAATAATAATAATAAGCAATAGTGATAATAACGAAAAATTGCGAAAATTATCATTCGATATGTAAAAAAGGGACAAGTAGTTTTTTAAATGTTCGTCGTAGCGGCCCTTCGGATATTCTCGAAAATATTTCATCGAGATGTCAGTGTACCTCTTACCATTTCATTTAACGTTCCATCTTCGCTAAGTTATGTTTATTTAAAAAACATTTTTTAATTATACGTTCTATTCGACGATGGCTGATCGTTATATTTCAATAATATATATATATTTTTTTTAAGATAATTGCGTATTTCGAAATTTGATATTACTATTTATTATGATATGTATTATGAGACAATCTGCGTAAAGTCAGCCACTTTTTTTCCTTGACTTGATAATTTTATCCATTATCATAAAACTCAATTAAAAAAAGGAAAACTGACCCCAAAAAAATGAGTTTGCACAGTTAACAAGAAATTACCGAAAACTAATTAATTTTAAGTAAATTAATTTTTTTAATTGAACTAAGTAATTTTTTTAAGAAAAAAAAGACTGATTTTACGTAGATCGTCCCATACATAATAAATATATATTATTTGTTTATATATGGCGATTCAGAATAAATGGTACGCTAGAATTTTTTCAATCCCGGCCAACGACCTGAACATAACTCATTTAAAAAAAGAAAACAAAAGAACGTTTTTCGAAAAAGTAATTTGGAAAACAGCCAAAAAGTCATGTTCGAAAAATTAATCAGAATTGAAAAATTCTTCGAGTCTCATTTATTTTGAATTATTTATATATATTTACATACATATATATCGTTGTAATCGGCTGTCGTTATTGTGTCGTCCGACTGCAAACAAATAAAAGCAGCATAACTACCGACCACACTTATAAAATATACTCGTTTAGATTCGTGCGCGATTACGTTTTCAAACACGAACGAAAAATCCAATTTTCAGTCGGTCGAGTGAGAAGGAACTATGAAACATGAAATGTCACTAGGTATGCCGCTTCACACATGCTTTTTATCAGACTTTCGTTTCGTTCTTCTTTTTTTTTAATCAGTTTCAATTTTGTTTACACAATTTTTACCAATCCAAAAAAAAAACACGAATAGAAATTTTTATTTTCGTCGCAATTCCGACACGGGACGAAAACAGATGCGATTTTTTCTTCTCGTTGTCCCACATAGTTCTACGATCGACGATTTAATTTTATAGCGCCTAGAGCGAAAGTGCGATAGAAATTGAAAAAAAATAATTCCAATTTAACAAAAAGTCCAATTGTGAGGAGAATGAATTTCTAAAAAAATTATTTTTAATACAACTAGAAGGGTATTGTTTGTAGCTAGAAAGTACGAGAAAGACAGATTATTATCAATTTTCATACCGAAGAATCGATAGTCAGAATAATTTTATTTTGTGCGAAAAAAAAAAAAAATCCACCCAACGAAAAAAAAAAATTTCCAATATCCTTCTCCCACACCGTACAGGCATGTTGCTTTTTTCGCAGCTTTTAATAATAATGTGCTTCGCATGTGTTTTGTGGCTCAATTTTTCTGCTTTTACTTTTTACGTTCTCTCTCTCTTTCCCTTGTTCTACTGTGCTCACCCTTCATTACATCTGATCTGTTTTCCTTTATTCGTTACGTATGACGATTTAGAGTGAAATTTTTGTTGTATAGGAGTTGTCGACTCGGCAATCGGATTAAACGAAAGCAAAGAAAAATAAACATTCAACAAAATCGGTTTAAAAAAAAAGTCAAAAACTGTTTTCAAATATTTTTTAATATGCTCTCGATTACTCAGCTCTCCGAGTCGACGGTGAGGAAAATGCATGGGGCATTATAGAAAATACGATCTTTTTTAAATTTCAAAAATATTTTTTTTATTCCAAAAAACAATATTTCGATTTTATCAACATTTGTTTTTAATTGATTGTTCCGTTTCGCAGTGTGGCGGATCCGTCGCAACGTGAAAATCTCGGTATAATCGTCCAGTACAAAGTCAAGGTGAAACTTTGCCTCGGACCTCTCGGAGGGTAAGGCCCATTTTAACAATTTGTTTTATTTATTTTTTTTTTAAATCAAGCTATTTCTATTGTAATTTTTTTTTTATTAATTCTGGCAAATTTAAATGAAATTTTAATTAGTATTTTGCGTTCTTTTTTTTGTTACGCAGTGAATTGGTAGCGGAATTGCCGTTTATTCTTATGCACCCAAAACCTGAAGAGGAGACACCAGCGCCCTCGACGGCGAGGCCGAGCCCAACGCATAGAACGGAAGACGGCGATGGTCCACCAGACACAAACCTCATACAATTGGACACGTAAGAATGACGAAAATAAAAAATAAAAATTCAAAAAAAACTTTTGAAATTTCCTTGATTTTCATTTTTTTTTATTTTTCAAAAACTCCAACAATAGCGTAGCTAGAAGTAAAAAATAAATTTTTTGACATTTTTGTACAAATGTTGAAAATTTGAGAATTTATGTTTTTTTCTTTTTCAGAGAGGACGACGTCGGCGACGACGACATTATATTCGAGGATTTTGCAAGGCTGAGGCTCAAAGGCGAGACAGATGCCTGACCGTACGACGGTCAGGCACCTGTACGAATCAACGGTATGGAATATTGTACCAACCAAACAACGCCTCTCCGATTCTTCACCGACCCGAATCGTTTTTCAGCCCTTTGGCAACATTATTTCCCACGTCCGTCGTAAAAGTATTTCCATTGGGTTCAATGGTTAGAAAGAAAGGACCGGAATAAAAATAAAAATCAATTAATCCGTGAAAATCATTGAAAATGATTTTCTGACGAAACGACATTATGAAAAAACAACAACAAACAAACAAACAAGAAATTAAAAAATCATTTTTTTGAAATAATCGGTGATTATTCGACGATGAGAATTTCTCATCGATCGTTCAAGATTAAAAACAAAACGAAAAATTTAATTTTTGTTATTTCGTAAGAATTTTTTTTTGGTTTTTTTTTTTATCGAAAAGTCATTTTTGATGATTTTGGAAAGATCGATCCACGGAAAGGGACAATGCCAGCGACTCCATTTATATATATATATTTATATTTATATATATCATTCGATCAAATCGATTTCCGGTCGTCGCAAACATTCATCGTTACGCTTATTAAGCTTATCGATTTTTTTTCTCGTTTTCGCCCGTTTTTTGTTCTTTCGTTAAATTCGAATTCGCACTTTATAACGTGCTGGCACGAGTAAGGATATTTTGCTGTACAAACTGAGGAACTAACGAAAGAGCGAAAAAGAACAGAAAACAAACAAACAAATTACAAAAATGAACTATACGCACATCGAGAAGTTTTCGTACGATTTTTGTCACGCACACGCACACTATTATCTCGCGCGAAACACACACACACGAAACAAATTTTTTTTTAAGTTTCGTTTTCATCCGATCGATTTCCACTTTTTACTTTTTCTCTTTGGGAATTTCTGTAAAATTGATAATTTCTGAAAAAAAAAACGAAAAAGAAAAAGAAGATTTGTTTTAAAGGATTTCTTTTTTCAAAATTTCTGGTCGCCAAGTCACAAAGCGATATTTATTTCGCGACGAATTTCCATTTATTCGTTGAAAAATATTAACTTTTTCTGTCGAACGACGTTTTGGAAAAAAGGTTATTTTTCCGACGTCAAAAATTGACCCAACATTTTTTGGTTTCGCAATATATTTCTTCTTTTGTTCGAATGAATTTTCCGACGCGGGGATTTTTCAACTAGAATTAATCGAAACGAAGATTCGAAAGACAAACAGGATTTTTTGTCATTCTCGCCCCGGCATTTAAACTCGAACGTTGTAAATACTCAAAGTTAAATGATAATTTTTTTAATTTGCTTTAGCACTCGTGTCTATTCCATCACGAGAGACGGAAAAAGCAAAACACACCCACACACACACACACAAACACAAAAGTCAATGGACGATCGACGCAAATGCCAAAGCAGAGAAAACCCCTTTTTTTGTTCTTCCTTTTTTCCTTTTTCATCGATTTATAATTATAAAACGTCTCACGTGGTTTTTTTTACGAAGAAAAAACCAAGGGGAGGAAAGAAGGACGAAAAAAAGATGGCCGGAGAAAAAAAAGCATAAATGGGGGGAAAAACAGTAAGAGGCATTAATTTGTAAAATGTCGAATTAATATTTAAAAATACAAACAAAAAAAACGAAAAAAACAAACAAAATAAAAAATCATCCTACGAACTAACGATGCACGAGAGAATGTGAGAAAAAGAAGAAATGTGAGTAACTTGTCGTTGCGAGTGACTTTCGAATTGTCGCCCCCCCCCCCCTTGTCTGAGTTTAATTGTTGACACGAACGTATGAATGGAAACAAAACAACAACAAAAACAAAAATAAATAAAAATGTCCAAAAGCATTTCTCGTCCATGCCAAATTTTTAACGTTTCGCGATTAGCAACTAAAAAAAAAGAAAAACACTCGAGATGATTTTTTCAATTAGCAAATTTTTGTTAAAATAATTTTTATTTTTAATTTTTAATCCGACGACTTGTACATAAAGGGACGAGGAGAGGGTCACGGGTAGAATATTTTCGAGTAACGATGGAAATTCGCTGTTGCACGATTGATATTTTTCCATCGTAACGAGAGAGAGAAAATAAAAAATATACGAGGGTGTGAAAAATTCGTCGAGAGGTTGCGAAGAGGCTGGAAAAGGGGCCTTCCTTTTCTTTCCTTCCCCCTTTCGGCAGAAGGAAAGAAAAGAAAAACAGAAGAGAAAAGTATTATTTTTCAATGTACCAATGTATGACTGAAAATACGAATCTTCTTCCGTCGAATCGAGAAACAAAAAATTAAGCACACAAAAAGAAAACAAACGATTAACCGAATTTCAACAACGAGATTAACGATATTGTTAGATTTTACAAGGTTGCGATTGCGACTATTGCAAAGGGTATCGATGAGAAATAAAGAAAGAAAAAAAAAGAAAAGAAATTTGCAAAAAGCAAAGGAGAAAAGAAAATCCGGCGAAAAGAAATAAACAACGGTGAATAAGAGAGACAGGATGTGTGCAAGGTCCATTTTATCATTGTCGAAAGATGTTCATAAAGTATCTCTTACATGTCGAACGCATCGAAAATGCTTAATTTATTTAACCACGTGTGCCAGATTATGCAAAAGAGAAAGCAGCAGGGTGCGTGTGAGATTGCGAGAACGTGTAATTCATAATCATTTCTTTTGTTATAACGCTGAGTGTCTCCGTTCGTCTGGGCAAAATTACGTGTCAAATAAAACAAGAAAAAGCAAGCAAAAAAAAGAGGAACGTATTTACATGTATAAAATAAATAATGAAAATAAAACAAAACAGATAATAGCTATTGATGAAAATATATATAATATATTATATTGTATATGTATAAATTGTGTATTCTCGTATTATAACTGTAATAATTTAATAAATCATGTATATTGGATCGTTCGTGTTATTTTTCGTTCGATTAAAAATTAATTTTAGTCTTGAAAACGAAAAATTGATTCAAATATCGCGCGTGAAACGGTACGATATTTCGTATTTATTTAGACGCATCCGTGATTCGTCTGCTAGGAGCCACGAACTATGCGAAACTCGACTGCTAGCGCGACCGCCGTTTCGTGTTCGTTCGTTCCGAGCGTCGCGATTGGCCGAAAGAATCTCTGCGGGACAATCACGCCTCGCGAAGTGCTGGCACGACGGAGGAGGAAGCATAGAGACGCGCCTTGACTCCCGGAACTTGCGCCGCTCGTGCCTGCTCGTGACGTTGAAGCATGCGCATGATGTGCATAACCAATTAATAAAGATGGATTACGTAATATCTGAAAAATGCGTGACATTGAAAAAACCGGTTGATTCAATTTTTCATCGTCCGACGAACACAAACAGTTGATCACACGCGCTCATCGGCGTCAGAGACGATCATAAATATTCGCGAAGCGCGTGACATGCCACCGTGTCGAAAATTTGAAATACTAACCTCAAAAAATAATCAACAATTGTCGAAATAGAAAGTTGATATACGAAAAAGTAACATCCAATCGTAATATATCAATTAGTCAAGATATTTTTCAATTTATCAAGACAACGACAACCAGGATTATCGTTAACAATTTTTTTTACTTAGCTCCGGGCGAGGTTCTAATTAATAGCGAAGTCACAAATGCAAAAAAATAAAACTCGCTCACCAACAACGAGAAGGATCGAAGAACGAGCGTTCCTCGCGAATTCGTGGCATCATGATCACAGATTGTTCCAGAAACATGGGCTGGAAGGCGATTTCGATGATTCTATGCATGTTCGGTTTCCTCAAGGAATTTCGTCCGAGCGAGCCCTTCATCACGGACTATCTAACCGGACCTTGGCAGAATTTCACCTCCGAGCAAGTCGGTAACAAATCAACTTATCGTTTACGAACAACAACGAATTATTCCAAATTTTTCCTTATTAACCCTTTGTCCATGTGACTTTTTCCAAATGAAATCTTCATTAAGCCTAGAACCCTTAACATGGGTCGTTTGTATCCATGCCAAATCTTTCAACGTTGGGCACTATTAGATCTTTCATTTTACAAAATAACTATTTCGTTTTCACGGTCGAAATTTCTCACATTTTTTTTCAGAAAGGATGTGATTTCCACTAATAACTCGTGTTAGAATTTTGTATTAATACCGAAAACAACAGAGAATGTTTATTGAAAAAGCAATTATCGGGGCTGGCAAAAATTTTATCGTATAATTAGGAGTCTCAAGGACCCCTATAATTTTGTTCACTTTTTTCCTCACAGAATAACAGTCAGATGAGGGGCGAACGCAAATGACCCATGTTCAGGGTTTACAGGTGCTAAAAACTACGACATGGGACTCGGATTAAAACTCATCGGTCAAATAGTTAACCGTTCGAGTCCCAGGCTGTATTGCGTTCAGCACAAACGCGCTGCTCGGGACTCAAACGGTTAAACAACCTTGCCGCTTCGTATTTAATTTTTTTTCCTTGAATTTTTCAGGTGATGCAAGACATTTATCCCATCGGAACTTACAGTTACCTCGCCACGCTGGTCTTAGTTTTTTTAATAACTGATTTCGTTCGTTACAAGCCTGTTATAATTATATGCGGTTTGTCAGGAACGATAACTTTTACTACTTTGATGATTGGAAATTCTCTGGAATGGATGCAATTTCTCGAATTCACATACGGCCTTTGTTTATCGACCGAAGTCGCTTATTACACGTACATATACGCGAAAGTCGATAAGGAACATTATCAAGCTGTTTCGAGTCACACCAGGGCGGCTTACCTCTTTGGAAGATTTTTATCAGGAGCGGTAGCTCAACTTTTGACGTCTTTTGAAATTTTCGATTATCATCAGCTCATCTATCTAACCATTCTAGGTGCATATTTCTATATTAAGTACATTAATTCCCAAATTGCCGAAATCTTCGAGTTTCCTCTTATGAAAAAAATGCGAATATTTATTTTGCTTTGTAGGGATGAGTTTGGCTACGTTGTGGGCATTATTTTTACCATCTGTGAGTGAATCTATGTATTTTCATCGAATCGATAAACCCGATGAGAGCAACGGCGAGATCGAAAATACGTTTCAAAATTCGAGGAACAATTTGGGGATCGATTATTCGGTCTACCCTTTGACACGTTTTATGACAAAATGCACACGCGCTTACGCGTACTTATGGAGAGATTTTTTAAGCGCGTATACCAACGGCCATGTGGTTAAATGGTCCATCTGGTGGTCGTTCGCCACTTGTGGTCATTTGCAAGTTTTGACTTATATGCAACCTCTGTGGCAAACAGCTGTTACAAAAGACGCGAAAATTTATAACGGAGCTGTTGAAGCAGCTTACACGATTATAGGTGAGTTGAAACTTTTTTTTCGAACGGAGCCAATTTTTTGTAACCCTCGAAATTGAATTTAAATGAAAAAAAATGATTGCTACAGGTGCGCTAGCGGTTTTTGGAATAGGAAAACTTAATTTAAACTGGCCGATATTGGGGGAAGCGACATTGGCGATATTTTCAATTGTGGAAGCATTGCTACTTTTCCTGGGCTCGGAAAATTACAATATTTGGATCCTGTACGCTGTCTATATTATTTTTGGTGTTATTTATCAAACGATAATAACCGTTGCTAGGTTAGTTAGTACACGATCGACGGTCACTTGATTATTCTTACTAATTTTTCGATAATTGCAATAACTTGCTATTTTTCGCAGTTTCGAGGTCGCCAAGAATTTGGCTGATGACAGTTATGGTCTAGTTTTTGGACTGAACACCCTCTTTGCTCTGGTTTTACAGGCTTTACTGACTTTCGTGGTCGTAAGCGGAACTGTTTTAGACCTCCACGTTAGAACTCAGGTAAACAACAAAAAACGAAATTAACTGTGTTTAGGATTGACTGTTTTTTCAGGATTTCGCCCATTGGATTCGAACTATCGTAAGACTAATCATCATTTTCGATCGAATAGGACCTTTTGCAATTTTTTTATACATACTTAAATGTTATGTCGATCGGAAATTGCTCGCTGACGGGTAGTTTTTCGCTCGAATGATAATGGGTTTCTACTGTAATTCAATAATTTTTAATCTTGAATTTCTTTCAGTTTCAAATCTACGCTGGCTATTTCATGATACTCGGTCTAGTATTCATGTTCATGGCGATATGGACTATCGCGAAATTTTTGCACAGCGGAAGACAATTCAATTTTTGGATGAACGAAAAAAAGACCAGCCCCGTCAAAACGTGCTAATCTTCGTGAAATTTGAACCGAGACAGTTTTCTGTCTCATAAATAAAACGGATAAAACGCAAATATAAAAAAAAAAAATGTCATCCATAAATTAAAAAGTAATCTCAATTTTTGAGGACAATTATACTTATGATTTTATTTCCGGTAATGGGCCGGGATTCGAATTAGTGCGGATGATTATTGAAACGATCGATAAAAGGAAATGTTAAAAGAATTTCGAAAAATCGCGACTGATTTTTCTGGACTTTTTGGGATCGATTTTTTACTTGAAATGTGACACAATTTTAGTCCGTAAAAAAACAGTATTCTGACAAATACAATTCTATCGCTCAAAATATAATTAACAACATACAATATAGTAATTGCTGTAGTAGTAAGCGTTAAATTTTAGAAGATTTTATTTTTGTTGACATTTTTTTAACTGGTGTATTGTAATATATTTAAATTATATGCTTCCTTCAGTATTTGGAATAAAGATTTGAATTTTATTTCACACGAAACGAAGGTCTGATAAATTTTCCATAACAATAACCCCGCAGTTGCGAATCCTTTCGAGACGTGGACGAGACAATTCTTTGAAAGATTGCTAATCGTAAATCCGCGTTCCTCGACGCCCGTCAATCTTCCAAGTGTCGAACAGGACGTGCGGTTTTCATTCTGATAATAATACGGATAGATTTTTATCTATTTTCCAATAGCGCTTGAATAATTTACAAAAATTATTTGAAAATGCAATAATTTCTGTCACGATTTTTCAATTTTCATAATTTAACAAATCTTCTGGTCATGTCAACGTCGACTTTGTTATTATTTTACGATGCTTTTGTCGAGCCAGGCAGAAATCCAAAGGGGGTAATGTGAAGCTGCGACGAGAGTGGAATTACCCAGAGAATGTTTCGTACCAATCGACGCTGCACGTTAAAACCTTGTTCTTATCCGCAGCCTTAAGTCAATTGTTGAGAAACGCAAAGACAGAAAAACATACTCGATGACCAAAATTGGAAATTCCGCGAACCTTTGTTCTCTATAATGTCGAGTAATTTTTCTTTATCGCGCTCTATATTTCACGCATCGCGGATCCACGAGACGCCAAGAAACAAATCGGTCTAAAGATAAGAGAATTTCGCGGAAGTGTCGATATCGTCTCTTGGTAAAAGAACAATATTTATTTCAATGTGAGATCACAAATTGTCCGACCCTAATCGACGAGTTTATCGACTGCACGAATTAAAAAAATTGTTTATCGTAATTGACCGAAAAATTGTAGGAACAATTAAATTAAATTTTTGGTCGATTACACAAATTTTTAGTTCTACGTTTCAAGAATATTCTGTGATTTTTTGTATGTTAAAATATTAAGAAACAAGAAAGTTATAGGTTGAAGAAGATAGACGCTCTAGTACCGACAACCAACACCAGGGGCGCTAGTGAACGATTCCTTCTAAACTGTAAACGGAATTTTAAAAGATATTTTCAAAATTATCGATCCGATAAAAATAAAAATTTGTACAGTCAACTATTGTGCTATTATCTAGTCCTTGTCAAAATATTTTTCAAATACAAGCTACAGTTTTTTAAATATAAATATAAATGTGATATACAAAAAATTGTATATCACATTTACTGTAAATTGCTTTTAGAAATAAACTCAAAGTGCCCTATAATAAAAATGCTCTAATTATTAAATATTTTCACCGTGTCCACATGACGTCTTCCACAGATAAAATTTATTTTCGATCCAGCCCGCATGATGTAATTTTAATGGTCAATTTGGTCGACGAAAATTACTCAGAGAGAGTTAAAAAAAAACAAAAAATAAAGCATTCGTTTCTTCGACGTTTGTTCAGGATCCACGTTAATGCGAAATGAGCAATTCGAAGCTGGGATTTTCCCTCGTGAACGGTCCCACGACGTTGTGTCAATAAAAGCACGTACACCAGCATGGCGCTCACGTCGTGACGAGAAAATCTCGTATCGCGTACAGAGTGTCCGAGAAGAGTAGAGAGAGAGAGGACACTCGACTGTATTACGACTCTCGTCATTTATAAAACGACGAGTCCGACCGGGTATCCGTGCAGTTGACTCAGAGACGCAAATCCGAACAGTACAAACGCTCGAGCTCCTTTACAACAACTTAAAAAAAAAAGCAATTAATTTTTTTTTTAATCCAGAGCAAAGTGAGATTATTTTTTAATCTTGAAAAAATAAAAAATCGTGATAACAAATCGGTGACTAATCGACGAGACAATAGCAAAATCGTCAGTGCGCGTAAAATAAATAAAATTTGGACCCCCGGGACGACCGGAACGAGGCTCGAGGTGAGAAATCGTACGATTTATTCGAAAAATTCTCGAAGCAATTTTTTCTTCTTCGATCTTTTGGATTTATTCGATAGGAAAATATTCTTGGTGAAATGTTTTATTACGGGAGTTTATTCTTCGTAATAATGTAATGTTGACGTGTTTGGGTTTGGACAGCGATGAAACGCGACGCGACCGTTTATCGTTTTTATTATCAATTTTATTATGATCGCGGTGACCCGAGCGATAACGATTGTGAAACGGACTATCGTTGACTCGAATTCACTTGTTTCAACTTTTCTCTCTTTGATGAAGACAAATATTTTTCTTAAAATATCGAAATATTATTGATTATTAATTTTTGACGAGAATTCATTAACGAAGATCAATATTTGTTTATCGAAAGAAAAAAACTTCCAATAATTATTAATTGCGTCTTTGAGACAAAAATTCTCGATTATTTTCATTCATTGATTAAATAACAAATAAAAAATATATGACGATTAAAATTCGCTAATTAGTTGGGATAATTTTATTAATAGAAAATTATCATCGTAAATTATCGACGATTCGATTCGATTTGCGTTCTATCGGTCGCGAGGCACAATCGATCCTTCATTGAGCTTCGCATTTACGTCTTCGGACTATTTCGTATCGACTCGAGGAAATTTAACCGGGGGAATTCCCAGACCCTCACGAGCTCGCTAGAAGACACGATTCACTGTGTGCACGCCATACAACAGAGTTTCGCTCTGACCATGCTTCGACTCTAGAGAACGTAGTCGGTTTTCTCAAGGATGCTTTAGCTAATATTTGCATTAATTCAACAGAGAATTTTTTATTTTTTTTTTAAGTCGAACCTATATGGACATTTTTAAAACGACCAAACGTTAAATGTCAAGGAAATGCTGTAAATGAAAAAAATTGCAATAATCGCTCCAACGCTTTCAAGGATATTTCGACTAATTTTGAAATTGAGGCCGATTAATTTTGTTTGCAAGCCGGACGTTTTTTTTTTCTTTTTTTTTCAAAATTATTTAAATTTTACGACAAAATTTAAATATCAAGGAAAAATACGTTTTAAATGAAAATGATTAATAATTCATATGCTAATACAAAAATAATGCAACTCGTATATAATCCCGAGATTATTTAAATCGCTCTAATTGCGTGAATAACGAAGAATCTGATCGAAGAGCAGAAAATTGTCTTTGGATCGAGACAGGCCCAACAGGCCTATATTCTCGGTGTAAGGGAGAGGGGGAGGGCCTTATTCAAGTCTCGAGACCTACTTTGCTCGTCAATGATCTTGACCCGACTGGGCCGGATCCTCATCGGAGAAAAGAACGGCCAACAAGGTGTAAATATATATAAACGCATATATGGGGCGTTCCGAGTCAACTCGATCACGAGCATTTTCGATCCGATTCTCAATTTTTCATAAACTTTCTACGGGCTCTAAAGACACCCACCTTTTTTTGCAGATTTTTTGGACCAGCCATTGACCGAAAAACAAAATATAGAAAAATAATTTCGATAGAATGAGAGAGCTTTAAGTGTATCAAAATAAAAAAGAGCATGGACAAAAAAGTAAGAAAATAACAATTGAATTTAAATTTCATTGAAAACTTTCATACTTGATTCTAACTAAACGCGTTATCTCCCTAAAAGGAATGATCTAGAATAAAATCAAGTATCAACCCATCCCTTCTTTTTCTCATCGCGAGGAGAGAATGTTATCTGCCTTAGCGTGTTAAAGAGTCCATATCAGTATCGTAAGATCATCATTCAGGTACAAAAAGTGTTGAGAAATCTTCTCAACTTCTCGGATTTCGACGACCGTAAAATTTATCAACGAGAAGATTGCTCTCGGAACTTAGAAAACTATCCATCGACATTTTACATTTTTTGTAGGTCGAAAATAATGAAAATACAAAAAATTCCACGATAATTTCTCGTTCTAGAGACTCACGTCTGTCTGTGAAAATAATAACAATGGTTATTCTAGCCTGCTGATATTTCTAACGCGCACTTTTAACACCCTGATAACTCGAGGTATTCCAGGGTCGTAAAATTGTTTCCCATTGTTCACATTTTGTTCTCTTTCTCTCTCTTTGAAACTCATTCTCATTTTTCTATCGCGCGTAACATTGTATAGTCGTTGGCCTTGTTGCAAATCCGAGATTTTCCGGATGTTGTTATTAGAGTCACGAGTCGTAGTCCGATGATCCACGCAATTTTTTTTACGATCGCTCCAACCCGCGACTAGCCGAGTCGTTAATATTCTACGTCGATGGACTCTCGACCGTTGATGATTGCGACACGAGCTTTACTTTTTCCTAGCCACGAGCTCGACTAATGGAGCGGAATAATCACTTTTTTCATAAGCGATGGCTCGTGCCGTAGATCGTTCGTAGAACTCTCGTGAACAAAAAAAAAACGATAACGATAACTAAAAAACAAAAATGAAAAAAAAAAAAAAAATAAAAATTTTTAAAAAACAATATTTATAATCGTCGATATTTCGATTTTAACTTTGTTATTTTATTCTCGACGATGATCCTTGTCGTTCGAGTTTCGATTTTTTAATAAAAATAATATAAAAATTTGAAATTAATTAAAGATATTTAATTAATAAGAAAAAAATATTTAAAAAAATTGGTACCAACAAAATATTGTGGTCAGTGACGTCAGGAGCGAGTAGACACCCGGTAAAACCACTCTCTCGTAGGCTATTCTCCCGATGTCCAACACGGCCTCGTTGCGACTTTTGTAGTGGGAGGGCAAATAACGCGAGTGAGAGAAACTCGAGCGTCCGCGAGGAGGTGGCATTCTCGACGTCTCTTCGCGATTCCGTTCATTCAGTTTAGCTTAGCCACGGTCACTAACGCTTCCTTTCTCGCGACCGTCTAACTAATTTTATCTCGCCGCGTTGACTTCGGAAAATAAAACTTAAAAAACAAAAAAAAACAAAAAAAGTTTAAGAACAAGAATTTTTTTTTTCTACGTTAGTTCCGGCTTTTTTTTACGATTTTCGTATTTTCGCGATGCGCTCCCTATCGGTAAGTCCGGAATTTTATCCTCGAAGAAAATTCGTATTTGTTATTGTTTCGAGAGGAACGAAAATTCAATTTTTTCATAATTATTATTTTGCTTTCTTCCGTTTTGATTTCTTTTTAACTTATTGTTTCACGATATGTGTTGGATATTTTACTTTTTTTTTATCATTTTATTTTGTATATTTGTGAAAAATATTTTTTTTTGTGAAAGAAATGAAAACACAAAAAATTTCAGGAAATTTTGTTCACGAATAATGTTGCATCGTGCCTTGAGGATTTTTTTTATTACGTTTTATCTTCCGATAAGCGCGTGTATCGTGTCCCAAATTTGTGACCCGAAGCCTAATATGGTAATTAAGAGCAAGAAAAAAAATCTGGGTTGTTTTTAATTTATCGTAAAACGGATAAAAAAGAAGAAAAAAAAAAAAAACGAGACAAGTTTTATGCAAATGAGAAACTTTGAGCAAAGTAGGAACTATACTTCTCGCTTCCGGTCGGCGTATTTTTTATCTTCGTCGTTGTAATCCACGAAGCGCGAAGAAAGCCTTCGAGAATTATCGAGCGCGACAAAAAAAAAAAACAAAAAAAAATTAATTCTAAATTGGCAAAATTGTTGTCAACCTTTTTTTCGTTTCAAAACAAATATATAATTTATATTTACATGAAGGAAATTTAAAAAATTTACAGGCTGCAACAAAATAAAAATTTTGATTTCTTTTTTTGCATTTCCGGATCGAGAATTTCTTTCGCCCGAAATAACCTCAAATTATAAAATTTCAAGGAAACGAGAATATCAGTTATAATTTCTACGACGATATTAATTTTCAAGCAAGAAAGCCGGACCCGGTGACGTCAGTGTGCACTCGGGTTGCTTTCACTTTTTTCTGTCCTGTCGTCGTCGTTGTCGTCGTCGTCGTCGATACGCGAGCGAGTGAAAAATCGGGGCGAGACTTTTTCTGTCTTTCGAGTCGAACGAGGAATGACCGACTGTCGCGTTCAAATATTATTTTGACATTTTTTTTTGTTTGTTTTTTTTTTTATTTCGAGCCTCAGGTGACATTAGCGCCCGAAATAGAAACGCGAGAGACGATCGATTCCGCAACGCTCGTCCTCGAATTTACGACTCGGGGATTCACAATTCGCTCGCGAGACACGAACATTTCTCATCTTGGTCGTAACTAACTATTATTATTCGAGGCGAGTCGCGCGCTCGTCTATAAACGCCATGGTTTGCTTCAGGGTCGATAATAATTTTTTCGTGCACGTCTCTGCGATGATTCATCGGCGATAAGAAGTGCGAGAGATTAAACGGGGGTTTTTGTCGTTATTTTTTATCGACGAAACTCGACGAGGTTGAACGAGGAAAAAAAACGGGATATTGACAATTTTTTGGTAATGACAGGATAGAGGTTGACAGTTTTTGGACGCTACGCGGATCGATATTGACAGGGCTAATATTGACAGGGCGAATATTGGACATTGACAGGGCAAATATTGGACATTGACAGGGCCAATATTGACCAGGCAAATATTGGCAGATGCCACATTGACATCCTGTCAAAATTACTAAAATCTCTTCAAATTCGATATTTTCAATTCTCTTCGCAAAATTCAGGAGACTTTTTGCCATCAAAAAACACAAAAAATTACGAAATATTCACGATTTAAGCCAGATCGTTATTTCCTACGACCTTGTCCTCTTGCAAATCGTTCCAATCGCGCAATAAGAAAATCCCATTCTCGCGAGAACGAGAAAGACTCGACCCACGAATTCTCGCGAAAGTCGAGCGCGAAATTGTGAAACTTTGTCAGCTGGCTTCCAAAAGAAAGAAAAGAAAAAAAAAAGAAAAAGAAAAAAGAAAACAATCTCCTCTTACAACTCGTCGAACACGTAAAATCGTGACGCTTTCTCCGAACGCGAGAAAGCCTTTTTCTTTCCTCATCGCCCGCGAGCGTCGAGCCGCGTGCGGCGATTCTCGTAAGCTTCGACGATTATCCCCCAATTTTGTTTCTTCTCTGTCGTCACCAGAATTATTACAAAATTACGTGCTATACGGGTGATAAAAAAACATTAAGTCGATCACAAATTCGAAACACGAACCGTCCTACCAGCAGAAGTCCCAATATGACGATATTAGCGATTATAAAAAAAAATAAAATAAAATAAAAATCAAAAAATAAATATTCCAATATTTCTGCCATCGAACGAAAATTTCGTCTCGATTATTTGATCGTTCTCGAGAATCTTGTCTCGATTATCATCGCAGGAAAAATAAAATTCGAAAAAAAAAAAAAAATAAAATCATAATAAATTCGTGGAAGTCTTTCGTCAGAGAGACACGATGCAGAAAATTATATATTACACGTGCGAGGGAGTTCCACAATTGCGTTATTCGCAATTCACGCATTGTGCCCTCGCGAACGCGACGCGTGTCGTGCGTGTTCCATGGAAAATCATGAACGCGTGAAATCCTACATTCGTTACGCGGATGATAATTTTTTCCGCACGCGATTCTCTCGTAATATCGAGAGAAAAAGGAAGAAAAAAGCCATCGTAGACTCAAGGCTATAAATAATTTTTTCCCTCAATTTTCAAAAAAAAATTACAAAACCAAAAAAATTGATCAACTAATTTGTTTTCACTCGATTTTAGTTAAGTTTTTGGCGTTATTATTCACACATAATGAAACTTCTAGTAACTTTTCTTTTTACTAAATCAAATAAAAACAAATAAAAAAAAGATTTTTAAAATTTGTTTTTCTTTCTTAAATTTTTCTCTAATGGAATTGTGAATTTTTGTTTTTCTCATTTTTTTAGAAGATGTTTCTCCTCACGATCGGACTGATGGTCGGGAGTTACGTCGCGTCCACGTCGGCTCAGTGTCTGACCGGAAACGACCATCCTGGCGCGATGAATCCAAATTCGAAAAATTTGATAACCGAGGCGCGAGCGAATTTTGCTCTCGACGCCTTGAGAAACGCAGCGTCGATGGAAACACAGGGAAATCTTTTCTTCAGCCCGCACAGTATTCATCAGGCTGTTCAGCTAGCTTATTTCGGTGCGAGGGGCACGACGGAGACGTCGTTGAAGAGCGCACTTCGCATTCCGGAAGAGCTCTCAAAGGTCGACGTGCAGAGGGCTTACGGTCTTGAAAAATCGTTGCAGCATCAGAAAGAAGTCGAGGTGAGTGCTTGAACCTTTTTCAACGATGTCTCGATCTGAAACATTGCAAAATCACTGGATAAAATTATTTCAATTTATAAATCGTCGACAATTTTAATGCCTTGTGAATTTCTCAAATTTTTCATACAAACATTAACGCAATTTCCTTTTTTATTGCACAGGGTTCGGCGTCGCCGGATTACGAGTACAAGAGCGCGAATCGTTTGTGGATAAGCCAAGAGAAAAAAGTGCGCGATTGCATACTGAATCTCTTCAGCAACGAAGTCGTCATGACAGATTTTCGTAGCGATCCAGCCGACGCACGTTTGAGAATCAACGACTGGGTCAGCAACACGACCAAGGGCGAGATCAAGGATCTCCTTCCTCCGGATGCTATCGACACTGACACTGATCTCGTTCTCGCTAACGCGGTTTACTTCAAAGGCATATGGACCAGTCGCTTCGACAAAGAAAATTCCAAACGCGACATTTTCTACGGCTCGAAAAATTATTTCGTCACTTTCATGCGACAGAACGGAACATTCAATCGCAGTAAGCACAACAAAAACCCCATATTTTTTACCAACAAATTAAAACATAAAAATCTCGATTATTGAATTCTAATCTTATTCTTGTTTTCTCTATCAGAAATTTCCGAAGAACTCGGCGCTCACATTCTCCAGCTGCCCTACAAGGGCAACGACGTCTCGATGTTCGTCCTATTGCCTCCTTTCGTAACTACCAAGAGCCAAGAAGGTGGGGAAAGTTCGAGCGTCGATCGAGATGGAATTCGTCAATTGATCGAGAGAATAACGAACACCGAGAGTGGAAGACAGGAGCTTCGTGAAATTTTGGACGATGGTATGCCACCAAGAGAGGTCGAAGTCTCGCTTCCACGTTTCACGATCGAGAAGGAACTTCCTATTGGACAGTTGCTCGAAAATTTGGGCGCTGGAGTCCTCATTGGTCCAGGAAAGGCCGATCTGCGTGGTTTTCTCGCCGATGGCCAGGACACTCTTCATCTTGGTGACGCTGTTCATCGTGCCAAGGTCGAAGTCAACGAAGAAGGCACGACCGCCGCTGCAGCCACCGCGCTCTTCAGCTTCCGCTCGAGTCGACCCGCGGAGCCCGCTGTCTTCAACGCCAATCATCCCTTTATTTACATCATCTACGACAGGCCCAACAAGGCTATTCTCTTCACTGGCATATTTCGAGCACCCGCCGTATCGACCGACTCGGAAAATTCTCCAGCCGGACAACCCACCGCATGAACAAATTTTTTATTAATTATTATTTTTATTTTATTTTTTTTTCATCGTTTGTAAGAAACTCGAAATTTTACGAACGAGTTAAGGTTCCTTACGTCCGTCGGGAGATTTAATGAAAGGCGTTGCTCGAATAGAACGTGTTTCATTCCTGCGGGAGAATTTCTTTCGACGATCCTCCCTTTTTTGGGCATTTTCAATTATTTTTGTATTTTTTGCACGAATTTTTGGAATTTTGAAAAATTTTGGGCTCGTATATATTGTATTTGAAATTTTTTTAAAAAACAAACATTGTTTTTTACACGAGAATACATTTTTGTATTCGACGAGATAAATTTCTTTCGAGGGAAAAATTAATTTTATTGTATTGAAAATACATTCTCGGTATTTGAGAAAATAGATTTTATCTCGTCTGGTTTCTTCGGTCGACCCTGACACATTTTTCTCGAGCGAAGATGCAGAGACGTGTTTATCTGTAAAAACAATTATAAATAGTCGTTTCGAGACGATAAAGACGATTTGTATTTCGCGCTTAAGACCTCAACTTGCGGATATTAATTTTGTATATTTATTTTATACCAATACGAATAAAAGAAGAAGACTAATTTCCTCTTAGTAGTTCCTTACCCTCCTTTCCTTCCTTCGAGGGTAGATTTTTCTTTCTCAATCGTTATTCGAAACAAGATATCGCCTGACATTTTACCCTTTCGAGATATCGATGGAAAACCGCGAGATCGGTCAGTAACCAGGCAACATTGTGTCATGCCGACTAGATCGACGAACTGCGAGCTGCTTATTCGTGGTTGAGAAACCGCAGCATCCATCTTCTTTCGACTAATAAACTGCAAACTTTGAAAATCGTGGTAAAAGTTTTATTGCGAGACGAATATGTATACGAGGTGTTTCGGTTCGAATGAATCATCGTAAATAAATCTAATTGTAAATAGAGGACGAGATAAAAAATCTACTTAATATTTTACGAATTTTCGAATATTTGAAATAATTTTCAAGTATTTGAGAAAATTCACGAGGAAATACCGATCGTGCTGGGATCGGCTAGGATTTTCATCGAAAAACTATTTTGAACGTAGAAATAAACGTTATTATTTACCAGCGACATGTGTAAATATTAATATAAAAAATATAAATATTTCATCGATATTGATTTCATTTCGAGTCTCAACTTTTTCTCGTAAAGTCAGTCTTTCATTTTCTTTAAAAATTGAAAGTCTCGTAAAATAAACCAAACGATTCGATCAAATTTCTAACGGTCTTCGTTTCAATCTCGACATTATCGTGTCAAAATGAAAATATGAAAAAGTCAATATTTTTTATAAGAATAACGCGATAAGGGAAAACAAGAAACGTTTATATTCGTAATTTATCACTTTCGAGGCCTTCGTCGATCCGGTTCGAGGAGCTCGAACGTGCGAGCCGGAACTCGACGTGTGTAGGTTCGTAAACTACAACGCATCTACGCTATATAATTGATACTTTGTACTATGATGATGAGTTACCGATCGAGGGGAGAAAAAAAATCGACAGGCATGCAGCGAGAAAGAAAAATTTTTAAAAAAAGAAAAAAAAAAGGTAACGAGCGAGCCTCGTTGAACTCAGCAACGTTAATCATCGTGGATTTTCAAGATGGCGGGAGAATGATATGCACGCGGCTCATCATCATAGCGTTTCGCGAATTCGACGAAGCGAATATTAAAATTGCGATACGTGTAGAAAATAACGATTTATCGGATATGATAATCGTTTGATGGTTTGCGAATAATCGGTTCGACGCTAATTGAGGTTATGAAAAACGTACGAGCGAGACTCGATGAATTATCGCAGTCGGTAAGCCGGAACTCTCCATATTTTTTCTTCCTTTCTTCTCAATCGCAGCGTGAGATCTTTTGCGCACAACGATTGTAGGCAAAGTCGAGCGGTTCGAACTAAAAGAATAAAAGATTTCTTTTAAAACGAATAACAAGTTAAGATTTTTTTGTTTTTTTTTTACTTTTTCGTATTTTATGGAAAAATGAATTTTGTCGTTAATCTTTTTTATTTTACGTGTACGAAGAAAAATGTACCGTGTACGCATGCGCGGATAAAAAGTAGAGACGATAAAAGGAACAGATCCGTCTGTTTTTTTTTTTTTGTAAAACGGTTTTTTTTTAGAATCGCTTGGCGTTTCTAAAACCGTTAGTTTTACAGGGGAAGGAAAAAGAATCGTGGAATAAAAAAGAACGAACCGACGCACTCGCTATAATCGAGACATCTATGTACTTTGCGTAGTTATTATACACTGTAGTGTTTTCCGGGTGAGGCTTTGCGCGTTCCTGGCAATCAACTTTTTTGCTGGATTTGGACACGGCGAGTCTGTTTTATCGTTGGGGGAGGGAGCGAGAATTAATTCTAGGTATCTACAATGTGTTTTTGCATGTTGACAGGAACGAAACGAACTTTGAAATAAAATAATTTAAAAAAAGTTAATTATTAAAATGAGTTTTAAGAAAAATGTCAATTAGACAATGACAGGAAGGAGAGAAATTAAATTGACCGTAAATACGAAAAGAAAATGACAATTTCGTATATTAACTCGAGCGAGCGATATTGACAGCGACGAAGTTGACAGCGATACGTTGGACCAAGAAAACATTGACAGTGACTAAATTGACAATGACAGCATTGATGCAACAACTCGCGCTCGTGACATTGAAAGTAACAGATCCGATGGAAACGATTTGTTTATGACCTTGACGGAATGAAAAATATCGCAGATTGAAATTACGATGAATATTATATGACAAGTCGCGTCGTTCTTTTTCACGTGCAAACGAATATTGCGGTCCTACGATAAATTGCGTTTAACGCACTTTTTCCAGCGTTATGCGAACGAAAGGACACAAACGTTTTATAACCCAAAGGCCTTAAGGCGTCGAGCCACCAACGAAGAAACTACCCGATTCGTCCCATACGTGGTATAAACGATATATCTATATGTGCGATGCTAAAAAAAATGGATAATAGTAATAATAAGCAAATGAACGTTCGCAATAACGCGCAGTCGTATTTCATTCTCAAAATGCTCCTGGAATAACGATCTTTACGCAGTCTCTTTACCAGCGACCCATTTCTTTTACGCGTTTCTCTCCTCGCACATTTCTTCGTCTTCTCGAACTTCTTTCGTTCCTTTTTTTTTCGTTATTTAACCTCTTCATTTTTAATCGTGTACCATAACCTCGCGACTGAGAAACCCACCGGCGAAATTACAGCGCTTAATTTATTTCACAATTTCTCCTTCGATATTAAACGCAACGGCATTAACCGATAAAACTATTAATTAGAATGATTTATAGGTTAGAAAAATGTACAGCTTTTTAATAACGATAATGACAATTTTTTTCATGTGCTAATTATAACGATTTTAAGATATTTTGGAAGAAATTTTATGCTGTGCGAAACGCTGGAACGATTAAACGAATGTAGGAATTAGGACGTGCGCAGAAGTGGAAAAAGCGTAAGTGCGCGCGCATGTCTCTGCGCACGTCGAGACTCGGCCGGTTTTCTTTTGTTTCTTACACAGATACCCGTCTCGATCTCGTTCCTGGTGCATTGTTTACCCTTGATGAAACCTCGAAGGACACGAAAATATATGAAACAGGCTATAATCGAAATTTGAGGTTATGTTTTATTCCCGATGGAGGAATCTCGAGAAATTATTGTTTCGATAATACAAAATCGTACGCCTACATCTGTTATCTGTATATATACTGCACACCCGACGTACAAAATGAACTTTTTCGCTCGAGACTTACGTGAAGCGAAACGTAACGGCGATAAATTTTTTTTTTAATTGTACAAAACGACGGCGAACGGAAGACATTTTGGATTTTGCGTTTAATATCGATTAATTATGATTTCGATAATGAAGAGACATATTGACAAAGTGTACAATAAAATATCTTGTACAATTAACGAAATTAATCTTTAATAAGAAATAGAAGTGATTTACTAATCGAGAGCTTTTTAGAGAGCGTTCAGAGAGTCGACCGCCGGGTGGCGCTGTCGACAGCTAGTCGCAGCGTGGTGGTGTATCGACCTTCGAAATGGAGGGATTCAGCGGCAAATTTGAAAATCCCATATAATAAATTCTGCAAAGAGGAATTTTGTTTATCGTTTATTAGAGGCAACGTCGATCGGATTTAGTTGGAAATTAAAACTACCGAGTAATTTAAGTAGCAGAAAGTAGTTCGTAATTTTAAATATGACCAAGCTTCGATTTATGATAATGATTATTGTTTCGATTATTATTATTGCTGTAATGATAATTGCGATTATTAAAACCGCCGTACTTTACAATCGGGGAGTGATATAAAATTCAGAGATCACCGTTACGCAGGTTGACTACGAATTTTGCTCGACTGCAAGCGGTCGAATGCGATATAAATACGGGAATAAGGAAGAGCGTAAAAAAAATGACGTATAGAAATAAAGGAATAAAGACGAAACGGGGCTGTGGTTTGTTACGCGTCAATCTGGCCGAGCGATGCCACAGGACACGCCAGACGATTTTTTTCTTTCTTTACATCACATCACACATACACGTTTTTGGCTCGGGCAGCTTAACACGAGAACGAGAGTCGCGGTAAAGAAGACGAAGAAAGAGAGACGGAGATCGAGGTCAATCGAGGCCCGTTCGATCCTACGAGACGGAATGCAAAAAGGATTAAGTTTTTGGGAGAACGAGGAGAGCCGATAAAATAATAAAATAAAAATTAAGAAATAATTAACAACCCCGAAAGAAATTTTTTACTCCTCGATAATTAATTAACAAAAATTCGTGTTTTGTACGATCGACCGCGAAATGAATTAAATTTTTTAGTTAATTGAAAACATTATTTATTTTTATATCCGAAAATTCGCACGATAATTTGAAATGTTTTTTTGTTGTTCTTCTCGAAACCGTGGCATGCGCGACGTTGGATAATACTGTTTCCCTTTTTTTTGTTTTATATTCCAAGATGAATTCAACGGTCGAACTCGATTAGCCACTTGACAGGAAATCACGTCGAGGATTCTTTTGACAGGCGAAAAATTGTCAGATCCATTAAAACGTATTTTTATCTATAGAAACACGATCCGCGCAAAAATACAAGACAAACCGTAACGGATCGCAGGTGCTCTGTTATTATTTATATCGCTTTTCTTTCTCTCGATCTCTCTCGCTTCGATGTTACACGATTCGTCGAGAGAAGCCTCGTCGCGGCTCTTTCGCGTGCAACGGTAATGGTTTATGAGCGAGAACCCGAGAAATAACGAACAAAGAAGTTGTCGGTTATGATCTTTGAGTTACGACGATTTATATAGCGCGAAGACCCGATTTCTTTCTCGTAATAATATATTTAATGGTAATCGCTATGGGCTACCGCAGATGCCCCAGCGATATGGCCAATTTTATTAATACACGAATGGCTTCATCCATCGCTGCTTCCTGTCCCGAATGTCTCGAACAGTCTCGATCGACGCTGAGATTTTTTTTTTTTATTAGGTACTCTTGTTTTTTTTTCTCCAACGCCCTCGTTATTCTCCCGAGTGTCGAGGTGGTCGTAGGTCTCGGGAAGTCGAGAGAGCTGTCATTGTCATTAAGCTGTTAAACTGTCGAGCATCGTTATCAAAAATATTATTTGATAATTTTCAGTAATTGGACAGCAGATTTGACCGAAAGTCGTTATTTCAAGGAAAATATTTGGACTTGACAGAACTGTCATTAAGCTGTCAAACTGTCAAGCCCTTTTATCAACGATATCATTTGACAGACTTGAACGATCGGATAACAGTTTGTTAAATAAACTTGAATTTCGGCGAAATATTGTACTTGACAGCACGATTGACAGCTGTCAATAAAATTCTTTTTGACAACGGATATTATCAAGTATTTCTGTAGGTGGCCAAGTAACGAGCTAATTGAGAAAATTCTTATTTTGACAGCTGTCAATAACAAAATTTCTCCCAAAAACAAAAAACAAAAAAGTTACAATTATTCAAATTAAATTCCCCACTTAAAATAATCGACCTCGTCGTTCGACTGATCGTCCCCGGTCGATCAACTTCGACTATTACTCGATTTTTAATCAAATTTTCTTATCTCCCTCGCTGACAGGACCGAACCAAAGACTTCTCGCGACAAAGAACAAACTTCCTCCAAAGTCGCGAGTTCGTGGAAATTTAAAGGGGACAGATGGAAAATAAAAAAAAATTGAAAAAAATTCTTCCGCTTTCTCGTATTGTTAGTGTCCCTCGCTCAATCTGTCGCGGTACAATATGGCCGGGCAAAGACGTTATGTCGCGCATGACTTGGTCTCAGGTCCCCTCGGCTAAGTTTTACTGCAAGTTCTTCGTCACATACCTGCCAGCTATTCCTATAATGATATATATCGATATATCGATTTATCTATATATATATATTTTTTTCTTTTCTTGTATTATCGCAAGTAAATTTAATATCGTCGTTTATTATTATTGCTAGGGGGACATAAAAAGAATAACAAAAATTTACAACAAAAAAAAATATCAAGGCACCGTTTTCTCGAGTCATCGAACGCGAAAAAGAACGAGAAAAGAGGATTTGCGGCTGGTTGCGTTGGACCCCTCGAGGGCCGTCCGATCCCCACGAACACAATCACCGCGTCGTTTCCGGTAACGGAAATGCGCAAAGTTGGACCGATTTTTTTTCGATCCGTTATTCGTACAACGTTTTTTATCTGGATAATATTTTTGGAAAAAATGTGAAAAACAAATTGTCGTTCGTGAAGAAAACGTCATCGAGCTCGAGATCGGTAAAAAATCGGCCGATTTTCATCGCTCGTGATCGATACGAAGTTTGTGTTTTTTTTCCGATGAGATTGTCTTCGAATCGTCGACGAAACGATTCGCGTCGATAAATCGGTATCCGGTCGTTTATGTAATAAAAATATTCGCTCATAGATGGCGAACAATACGAGCGTAGCAAAGTCGAAGGACAATCGTTCCAGATTCTCCGACTTGTTTTTTTTTGTTTTCCTTTTTTTTCTCTCTTACCGATTTTCCTCGACGCAATCGCGGACGTAATACACGTGCGATATACACACGGTTGTTTAATGCAACGGGTGAACGTACCGACATTGTAAATGCGCTCGCGTCAAGTTCCACCTACATTGCAATTATTTTATCACGCGACGCTATCTCTCTCTCTCTCTCTCGTTATCCATTAATTATAATAATTCAAGTGACGGCTATCGCGATAGTGCCGATACTCTCTCGTGTACGTAGTGTCATATCTTCGCAATGCGCCGTTCAAGAAAATAAATAAATATATATATAGTGTGTGTACCTTGTCTGTGCATAATGGTCTGTGACCCCTTCGAATATGTTCGCTCTCGCGAACCCGCTATGTTCTCGTAATAATGGAACGACACGAATTCTTGGCCACCCACAATCGTAGACGCCCGTGCGAGAAAAAGAATTATATTATTTCGTCGATTCGATGAAAAATGTTAACAAAAATATATCAAACGAGAAAATTAAACTTTAGTTTGGAAAATATTGTTTTAATAATTAATTTGTTAAAAAACGTCGAATAATAAGTGAGGGAAAATAAAATTGAATCGAGTAAAAAAAAAATGCAGATGACTAAAAAAATGTGAAAAAATTAAGAATTAAAATGGAAATTAATTAAAATAGGGAGCGAGCTAGGTGGTTCGAGAGTGAAGTTCGGGGCAAGATGGACCACCCGAGAAAACGAACGATATATAAAATCGAATTTGTACTATTTTCCCCACCCACGCTGAAATAAAGTGTCGACAGTGTCGTGGGTGTGCTGTTACGATCGTATCTCGCCGATAATATCGCGAATTCCGTTGTTACGTTTATTTTTTATTTTTTTACATCAACCCCAATAATATTCATAATGTGTTTGACGCGAAAAAAAAAATGAATAAATAAAAAGATCTCTCTCGCCTAGCGGACGACAACACGACTACGGTATATATATTATATAAATATAAAGTCCCTAACGGCCGAGTATAAATCAATTTAATCGTGCGTACACCGAGAGATACTTATCTTGTCGTCGTCCGTGTGTCTTTACGTCCATCTGTGTGTACGTACGTTGATGTAATCGACTTGATGTGTACTTTAAAGCGGCATGCTCGCCGACAAAATCGTCCAACACATCGCGTAATATTATCCTACCTATTTATTTGTACAAATATACGTACAATGATAATAATAATAATGATAATAATTTAATAATTATAATCAAATTTAAATTCACAAAGAATATAAATATAAATTAAATTATTTACTACGATTAATAATAATTATTTTAAGGTAAAATTTATAACATAATATTATATACATTTGATTTATCAACGAAAAAGAAACAAGTCGATCGACAAATAAATAATTGAATCTACGAATTTCTCTGAGGCTATAATAACGCGAAAATCTAAGATCCGTGAAATTTTCAAGCTAGCCGTTGGTCGACAAAAATCGCTCGTACGTATCGGTTAATCGATGATCGGTATACCGACGATATGTAAACGATTCCAAGATACAATCGAGGCTTGCACTTGGAAATGCCGCGAGGATGCCTAGGCTCGGAAAGAATTACGAATAATTCGTTAAACAGTTATCTCATATGCGCGAGTGTGGGCACGAGAGGGGGAGAAGGAAGAGAGAGAGAGAGAGAGAGAGAGAGAGAGAGAGAGAGAGAGAGAGAGAGAGAGAGAGACGAACCTGCATTACGCGAACAGTTAGGATAATCGATGCGCGCAATTATAACTCTCGCGATTCTTCGCGCAAGGCTTATTATCCGTCGTGAATTCATAAGATTCGTCCTTGTCGATACGTGGATAGGCGTACGCGCCTCCGAGATCGGGGTTAAGTGCATCGAGGGGGTAAAATGGACCACCGGTAAAAGTGGTCCATTTTGCCCCACTCTCGTATATTCAGGGATATATCGATACTGCAGTATGAGGAGTGGGTGTTTAAGTGCATCGGGGACGAAACCAACCCCCTAAAGCAAAAAAATGAAAGTGGGCCATTTTGCCCCACACCCTCCCCCAAATCAACTTAAAAATATCTCTAAAATACTAAAAAATTGTGTTTTACGCTTCCCATCGATTTCAATCGCCTATCGACGATATAATAATATTTTCTGTACACTTTGCTCGTTTTAAAAAACTTTGTGCGATGTCGTTCGAGCGTCATATAAATAAATAAAAAAGATCTAACGTTCGCGAGATTGCCAAGAATCTTGAAAACTCGTGGTAGATTTCACGATAGTTCTGGTAAATCTTTCCTTCGGGGCTTCCCTAACTCATCTTGCCGCACGGAGCAGCGCTTTATTACGAATGGCTAACGAGAGCGAGCGAGCGAGAGAGAGAGAGAGAGAGAACGCTTTAAAGCCCGAGAAGGTATAAATACAAACTACTCACAGCTGGAGATTATATATTGTGTATATATATATTTTTTATATGCATTATATATATATATTTATGTGTATGTGGGTATACTTCGTATTTAGCAAGTTGGTTTGCCGGAGACGGTGAGAGTCGCATCCGCCATCTCGTTAAAAAGTAACCAGTGCGAATTCCTGGAACGGATAGATCCCGCTCGGGTGACAGGAAACCGTCAAAAACAATTAATATCGAAAAACACAAGGAGAAAAAAAAACACGAGGAGCGAGAGAGAAAGCGAGTATGGTTCTTCGCATATCGACTAAAGTGGGGGAATATGGCCCATCGATTTTTGTTTCGCCGATCGCAATATTCGATCAAATTTTGTTTCGATATATTTAATATCGTTTCGCAATGTCGTTGAGTTACAATATTTTTACAATTTTCACTCTAAAATTAACGACACTTTTTTCGATATGTTCCCACGTTCGGGTAAGACGGACCACCTCGAGTTCGAACGAGCGTTTTTCATTTTTTTCTGTTTTTTCGCTCACAATATAACCACGAAACAAAAAAATTTCTCAGGCGGTTAGTAACTTTGGTGTGCGATAAATAGAGGCGAAAAAAAAATTTTTTGATTATTCGAGCGACGAAAAAAACAAAAATAGAAAAGAAAAGAACGTAAAAAGACGAAGACGTCTTGTCATTGTGCATTTCCAGACTCGCGATCTCGCTAATAGGTATTTAACTCATCAAGCAGAACCAGACGTATTTTTAATGCCTCTGCGTCGTCCTCTCGCGTGACGTCTATGGAACCCCGAAAACAAAATAAAGAAAAAAGAAAATAAATCCAGGAAGATGAGAAGAAAAAAATTTCATCGACTTTTTTATACCGCGATTATACGTGGTTGGCTTCGAGACGTCGGTACACGACGTACGGCCTACGGTACAGGCACGCACACATGTGAGATACGTGCGATACGGGTGACTCAATCCCCGCCTCGACATTTTTTTAATGAACGGGAGAGAACAACAATGGCCCAACGAGACGAAGCACCGTTATTAATTCTTAATTGTTATTAACTGTTGCTTCGTGAATCCCTCAAAAAATTTAAATTACTTCGCGAATATTTCGAAGATTGTGACGTTAAAACGATTACAATAATAATAAATAATAAATAATAATAATTTGATAATCAATTAAAACATAATAATTAATAATTTTATATTAATAATAAAAGAAGAATACAAAAATATTGGCTGTTGACTGTTTTTAGATAACTTTTTTTTTCTTTTTTTTTTCACAAATTGCAAAAAGTTTGTCAAGTCTGCGAAAAAAGAAAAAGAACACAAATTGTTTCAACCGGACACGTGCGAGAGATAAGAAGCGCGTCACACGTCCACGTGTCGACCACGAGGCTTTTGTTTTTTTCTTTTTTTCGCCAAGATTTGATATTTCGTAAGATATTCTCGCGAGGCGCGCGCGCGATCCATAAGTAATTACCACGTGTGTAACGCGCGTTCCCTGGGTGCACCCATTCGTGCATGCAACACGTCAAGTATAATAAAAGGATCCCATTAGGGCGCGAGGCGTGCTGGAATCACACCGAGCTCTCGCACCTCACGGGTAAATACACGTATGTATATATATATATACGAAACGTGTAGCAACGTCCTGGCGCTCTAATGAGATTGAGCAATTTTTTTATTTTTTCCCCTTTCTTCGTTTTTTCTTGTTGTTTTTTTTCTATTAAATCTCGATATTTTTATTATTTTGGAAATGATGGATAAACGTTACAGTAGAAAAAGTGAATTCGTAGAAAACGAAGTCGTCGAGCAAGCTTGAAAAAAACGAACGAAAAAAAAGAGAAATGGAGTATAATTGTTAATTTTGTTCAAAACTTTTTTCGACCATTTTTGTTGTTTTTATTTTAATAATTTATTTTCGATAGGTTTGGTCATTTTGCGAAAAGGAGTAAAATGCAAGAAGAAATATATTAGTTCGACGCGCGATTGTAAATTTAAAAACAATTGTAAATTGTTGGAAAACGAAAAAACGAAGAATAAAAAATTTGCAATATTTTGTCGAAGCTTCGGGAATAATTTTTGTTTTTCGATATTCTCGAGAATATTTGTCGTTGTACGAGCGACGTAAAGTGCACCACGAAGCAGATCCCCCCGAGGCGTATAGCTGCGAAGCGATCTACAAAAAAAGTCGAAAAAACAGTCGGGACGTCGTCTCGCACTGAAAACGCGTCGTGGAACTATTTCGCGTGGAATTTCATACGTTTTTCTCCACGATCACGTTCGCGTTCCTCGGATCTCGCGTTAAAAAATGTTTTTTTTTTTTTATATAAAGACCGTTTTATAAGATACGAGCGAATCTCTCGAGAGTCGAGCGACGAGTGTAGTTCGGCTCTCCGCAATTATAAAAGCGTTTGTACAAAAGGTAAAAGTGACGGGTGACCCAATTAGGTAGATGAAAAACGGAACGTCCGCCTCGCACCCGACGCGGTTTGGCTCGAAACGTTGTTTTTTTTCTTTTTTTTCTAAATTAAAATTTGTTCTCATGTTTCTCTCTTATCCTCCTCGTTCGCAATTTGACAACGTTACAAGCCATTTGCATAACCTCTCGCACGCATCGACGGAACGAGGCGACGATTAAAAAATTTTCATATTTTTTCGTATTTTCGGGTTATTAACAAATAATTCTTTTTTTCGGTCGAATTAGACGTCCGATAAACTTTCGTGAACTGTCGTCGTATATTTATGTAAATAATTTATCGTACAAATTTAATTTTGAACGATTCGCAATTGTACAAAATGTAAAGATATTAATTTGCAGGTTGGTGTCGTTCCCTCGGTATCAGTGCTGTACTCTCGTTGACGCCGTCACCGTGTTTACCGAATATTTCATCGTTTTTTTCATCATTGATGGGGGCGATCGGGTATATATTTCGCCAATTCGTCGTTAGACCTGTCCTCACAGAAATTCTGAAAATTGGTGGTATTAAATATATATTAATAATAGTTTATTTTTTGTTAACAACGCAGATGCTCAGAAACTACGGCTTACTATACAATCCATGGGCCCTCTATGAGGACAAGAGTAACCTGTGTCGGGGCACTTATATAACTCTCTTCTTACCTGTATCGAATTAAACAAATACATGCAATGGGTCAAATAACGAAAATGGACCAATGAAAGAAAAAGAAAAAAGAAAAAAATATCAAACCCTTAGTGCTGGCCCGGCGCTGGCCAATCCGCAAAATAGTGCCAAAGCGAAAAGAAACAGGTAGAACTTCATTTTCGCCGGTGTAACGTCAATGATACAAAACTCATGGAGCGGCGGTCTTTTATACGGCGGCGTTTTACGGCGCAGATCGTTTGAAAACTTAAACAAATACGTATACTTGGTTATATTATGTAGGATGATAGTAGAGCACCTCATATTGGCACTCGTATAAGTATTAAGTGTGTAACGATAGCGAAAACGATTGATAAATCGATCATTTACATAAATTTATCATTCGCAATATTCGTGAACTGTCTCGACATCCGACTCATATCACGTGCGTTCGAGCATTGGGCGACCGCTTTCCCCCACCACTACGCACCGAAGACCGCTGAGCCGGCTGCCCCCACTCTTGCGCCGGCGCGAGTCAGGCGCGTGCGAGTAACGAAGGATGCTGAGCCACGCGCCTGCGTACGATGCAGACACGTTACGTGCCCGATATTAGGAGTTTCATAAACATTTTTAAATGATACACGTGCGTGCAAATTTAATAGTGTCTCAATAAAATAACTGACTCGAGCGTTCGTTATTGACTCAGCCGTCTGTTAACTAATCGCGGGACGCGATACATGTGTACGAAATTATACAAACGTTTGCTATTGACTCTCGCTAGATTATCGATCTATTCATACTAATTTCGTATTTTAATAGATATTTTTTTCGACGAAATTCTCGACGTCGTTATCGACGGAATATTAACGACGGACTCGAAAAACTATGAAAAAAATTGAATTTGACTCGATCAGAGATCGGAGATGAGGAACTCTTGCTTAGCTAGGACTTTGTGGGACCCGAAAGAGGTGCAGAGGTAGCATTGCAAGAGGTCCTGAGAAACCAAGCAGAAGCGCGAGGGGACGACATCAGGAGAGATCAAGTACGGAGAGCACAGGACGAAAAGGCGATCGACGCAGAGGAAAGAGAACCGGCAGCAACGAGAGGCCCCTGCGCAATACCGGGCATCTTAAGATTGTTGCTTAATTATTTCTGATGGGTGGGGGAAGGTACGAAATTCGTATGTTAATTAATACATTCCGTGACGTCACCAATACCAACTTATGGAAGTAAAATATTGATGGTGTGTTGGAACGTATATCGCGAAAATTTTCAAATGCACGGTAGATAATCGTAATTATTATTGACATATATGTTTATTCGAAGGAGTTAGGATTATCAGAAAATTACTTTTCGATGATTAAAAATGCTATTGAAATAGACTGGAGCTTTGGCAACGCAGTGACATCGCAGATCGGCAGCTGTCTTCCGCGCGTATGATGCTGGTCGGTGTCTTCGGGTCTTCGATTGTTTCTGCTATCCTATAGTTCCGATGTTGCCAGCTTACAATACATACATCTCAATAAACCTGACTTTTTCGTAAACGAGTCGCATATTTTTTATACTTTCTCATTAATTAGATCGGTAAGCTGGCTTTTTTTCGCGGAAATATTACTCCGTATTTTTGGGGAAACCATGTGCCGTGCGATCTTTTAAAAATAAGAAAGCACCAGGCCCAGATTGTCTGCCAGCAGAGGTACTTACAGGTGCAGTTGAAGGGCATCCAGCGCTCTTCCTTGAGATGTCCGACTCCTGCCTGCAAGAAGGGATTTTGCCTGTCCGCTGGAAGCGGGCACGGCTTGTAGTGATGGAGAAGGGCAAAAGGGGGATTAGTGGACTTCCTATCGTCCTGTATACCCATGTGTATGCTTGATACGGATTCATTTAGTTCGCGTCGACGAGACGAGGCAACGATTCACAATTTTTCATATTTTTTCGTATTTTCGGGTTATTAAAAGATCATTCTTTTTTTCGGTTGAACTAAACGTCAGATAAATGTTGGAGGGAAGTAAAATAATTCTTCGTACAACGTCAATTTTCGTCCTATTTTGATTATATTTATATAAATAATTTATCGTACAAATTACATTTTAAACGATTCGCAATTGTACAAAATGTAAAGATATTTATTTCCAGGTTGGTGTCGTTCCCTCGGTATCAGTACTGTACTCTCGTTGACGCCGTCACCGCGTTTACCGAATATTTCATCGTTTTTTTCATCATTAATGGAAGCCATCGGCAATATATTTCGCCAATTGGGCTTCAGCCCTCACTGTACAGTACCTCTGAAAATTGGTGGTTTTAAATATATATTAATAATAGTTTATTTTTTGTTAACAACGAAGATGCTCAGAAACTACGGCTTACCATGCAATCTGTGGCACCTTTATAAGGACAAATTTCAGCTGTGGCGGGGCAATTATATGTCCCTCTTCTTACCTGTATCGAATTAAACAAATACATACAATGGGTCAAATAACAAAAATGGACCAATGAAAGAAAAAGAGAAACGAAAAAAAGATCAAACCCTTAGTGCTGGCCCGGCGCTGGCCAATCCGCAAAATAGTGCCAAAGCGAAAAGAAACAGGTAGAACTTCATTGCTGCTGGTGTAACGTGAATGATACAAAACCCATGGAGCGGCGGCCTTTTATACAGCGGCGTTTCACGGCGTAGATCGTTTGAAAACTTAAACAAATATGTATACTTTGTTATCATATTTGTGACGGTAGAGCACATCCGATCGGCACTCGTATAAGTATTAAGTGCGTAACGATAGCGCAAACAACTGATAAAATAATCATTAAGGGGTCACGTACAGTTAGGACTTCGAAAAAAAGGGGTTTTTTGCGAATTTTTTTTGGGGACACATTTAAATAATTAATCGTAAATCTTTTTCCATACAAAAGACATATATTTTAAGTAAATAATACGATTTTTTCATTGCAAAATATGCAGAAATTTTTCCATAACCGCACGTAACGTAGGGGTCCCAAAAAAAAAGGTCCTCCGCAGTGATCAGTGCAGTTCGTCACCGGATCGTCCGAAATCAAAATAAAAGTAGGGATCATTAGTTAATGACATAATGCTCCGGTTGGTCGAAGGATTTGAAAATTTTATGATTTTTCACAAAATGGTGGATGTTGGAAGTCAAAGTTGTGTTTTCGACCCAAATTTTGCTCACATTTTCAGCTATAAAAAAAAAGTAATAATCGCATAGAAAAATCCTTCGTTCATCCGGAGGACAATTATGTCTAGAAAAAGTGAGCAAAATTTCAAGTCGATCGGTAAAGCCGTTTCCGAGGTACAGTGATCACCGTGTTCGAAAACATAGTTTCGAGAAAAACGCATTCAAAGTTTTCAGTACGATTTACATGCAGAAGAAAAATTTCCGTTCAAAGTTACATATCTCCATACCCAACAGTCGGATTCGTCTAAAATTTTCACAGAATACTTTTAAAATGTGCTACTTTTAGAAAATGTAAAAAAAATCGATTTTTTGAAAATTCTAACTGTACGTGACCCCTTAAGATAAACCTATTAATCGTAATATTCGCCAACTGCCTCTCTCCCTAATTGGCTATCTGGTCGATGGATTTGTTTAACGAAAAAAAAAGAAATTCCAAGCTCGTGGATCATAAAAAAAAAAAATAGAAGAAATTTGAGAAAATTTCATAGTAAGCTCATAAAAATTGTTGGCTAGGAGATCTAAAAACTAGAATCTTGGAGCTTCAAAATTTTGTTGTTGTTATCTTAATAAGAAAGTGACTAAAAAAATTCAAATTTCAGTATAATAATTTCACCACACACTGTATATATATATAATTGTTGATTGGACATTTTTTAATTGCTATTTATTTGTAAACAATACACTTCGCGCATACGAGTATTAAAACAAATCTCGTAGGAGGATCGGAGAGAACGAGGAAAGAAAAAAAAGAATTTTAATTTAAAAAAACGCACGGCATGTAGCGGTGATGCGTAGAGAATAGAAGCTATTAGTCACGCGGGGAGGAATCCTCTCGCGAGTCTTACCGAGTCATCAGCCTCCTGGCACCGAGTGTTAAGTCTTCAGAAATCTTTCTCGTCCTATCTGTAAGATTCTTGTGCCTGTACGAATGTACAACTTGCTCACGTACTTACGTGTCTGTGAAAAAATGACAACGTTTTTTCGCATTTTCAAGAAAAAATATCGATAATTAAAAAAATGGAATTAGGAAAGTTAACCATTGGTGCCATTAATTATTATTATTCATATTATCAATAAAAATCAATCGTGGACTACGTTTATCGTTCGTTTATTGACCTGTCAAAATAATAGCGTTGATTTACCGCAAGTACCGTTCTCATCCGGTTATTTATATTCCTGTTTTCCTTTTTATTTTATTTTTACAGACCATCGATTCAACTTTCTTTCTCGGCACCTTCAATCAGAAATCTTTTACCCCGCTCTCCCGCCCGCTCGCCATTATTGATACAACTTTTATCATAAAAATTAAAAAAAAAAGGAAAATATTGGAAAAGGAATTAGATAATAAAAAATCCAAATTGGTTTATACGGCTTATTCTCGAGTCTCGAAAGTTCCCTAAGAATTTATACTTTTTTTGTCACTCAACGTTAATAATACGAAAATATGAAATATTTACGTGTATATATGTTTTTTTTTTCTTGTAATAATTTAACGATCGTGACGACGATGGAATGTTGTTTTTCAGCCTTGGTTACACCGGACCCTCGACTCCGAAGGGCTCGATCACTTAATGATGTTTATTTCAATCGTGACTTTGATTTCCAGCTATGTTTTATTTCGTCACTTCGCCTCGAGCCACCCTCGGACTTGACCAATATCCCTATAATCTAGCTATTTATATATACCCATATATTAGCTATTCTCCGGATTAAACGCGGGAGACCCACGTCCATTCTTTTTAAACATTTTTTTTGAGCCTCGCACAACGTTCTAGACTAGTTGCGCCATTTTCTGCAAAAATAGCTATTTATCTAATTTTTCTTACGCAAATAAAAATAATTCATAGCCCCGACGAAAAATATATTACAATAAATAAAAAAATAAACATTCTGCTTTCGAATAAAAACATGTTAAACGAAAAATAAAGTCATTTTAACCAAGAGCCTATAATTTTGAATTAAAACGGATTTTTTTTTATTTCTCTATGCTTTGCCTACTTGGTAGAATTTTTGGAAATCTCTTCAAGTTTAACGAATAATTTGGATTCGTTTATATTCATATATAGATGTGATATACGTATGAATCGAAAATCAATACAGTGTTTGGTTGCTTAGCTGTATGTTATTAGTAACAGACGTTTTAGTTCGAAAAATGTTCGCCCCATGTGCGACCTTCGCACGCGTAGCTCATTATCAGATCAGTCTTATCATCTTTTTTCTACACGTGTTCAATTTTAATTACGGTAATGTATCAAAATTAGAGAGAGGGAGAGAGAGAGGGAGAGAGCGAAAGACATAGAGAAGGTCACAATATTCGTGTGAAGAATGAAAAAAATGACGATCGTAATGATTTTAATTATTTTCGTATTTAAAAAAAAAGTATTGTCCACTCGGTATGCCATTTTGTTCATTATAAATTTGACACTCGGTACACAATCTGTGAAATCTTTTAACAAAATGGCGGCGCTAGCGTTGAGAAATTATTACTATTATAATTATTTGTGTATAAATACATGACGTGTAATTCAAAAGATTGTCGGTAATTTAATGCATCTATATTATTCAAACAGAATTAATTTCCAAACATTTATGCGAATTTGCCATAAGGGATTGGCGATATATCTTTTTTTTATGCCTATACGTTACAGAGTATTCATACTTACTTTCCGTATTTCAGATTTCACGCCTCGAATTTATTGAATAAATAACTCGTAGCAAACAAGCAAATAAACGCGTAAAAATGAAAATAAATTATTCAATAAATAACTAACTTCGCGATAACTTCTTATTCCCGCCGTTAGAAGCGCCACCGCGCGGTTGCATCTGCTTCGAAAAATTTGCATAAACGCCTGGCTTTACGTTGGTGCTCGGGTTTTGCGAATTAAACCGGCAATATCGAGGTAAGAAACGTTCTTTTATTATTTTTTCATTATGAAATTTTCCAGGAAATGAATCGTTTGAATCGTTTTATCGAGATATATAGTTCGATGTCGCGGCGAACTTCCGCACTATCGCTCACCCAATGGCCATTCTCTCGTCTCGTTCCTTGTCCGGCTATTTACTGTGCCGGAAACATTCGAGAAAGTCGCATAGTAGTCCCTTTTTCGTCGGTATTTGCATTAAATAAATCTCCCATAATCATAATTATTGCATACATATGTTAAAGTCTCTCAAATTTTAATTCGACGAAAACAAATGAAACTAAACAAACATTAAAAATTAAAAAAAAAACACTTATTAATTAATTAATCGCAATAATTTTGTATTACCAATTTGTCAAAAAAATCGCGAACGACGATCCCACGTTCGCGTTTCACGAAGAATGATCAATTATCGAAAAATCGCTCGCGTTCGAACAATGCAATTTTTTGTTTTCCAATTCTTTATTTGCAATTATCGATTTTTAATTGGAAACACACGATTCGAAATAATACGATTGCGGTAGATAAATCGTGGCTAATGTATCGAGATACGTATAGTACCGTGTTAGAGCGATTTCGTATCGCGTTTATACGTTCACAGGCGGGGTTGAACAAACTATAGGGTAAAAACGTACTTAGCGATAAATTTAAATATAACAGCACCGTTAAATATGTATATATTTTTAATCGTGTAGGGTATTAATATCGTATCGGAGAGAGCAAATGTATTTCTTTCATTGATTCTCGGTACGATAAAGTGCAAACAGATGCAGCGCTTGAAAAATGAGCGATTTTCTTAGTAGATCGTGCGACTGTCCGCGCGCCCGTTCAGGGACTTGGCTATGAAATCTCGGTGTATATGAATTCACGCATACAAAAGTTACGCGGGGATCGACGAGGTTGAATAGAGCGCTAGAAGATTAGCATATAATATTTTATCAATGTATTTACCAGCCGTGGAATCGTTAATAATACACTCGCGGTAAATTTAATCCTTTCGGGCCCGAGTCCACGGCGCGATTTTCTAGTTGGTCGGTCGTTGTGCAGTGTCCTTCGAACGACCGACACAGCCAACGTTCACGAGTTCTGCCTATGCACGGAACGTTCTTTCTTAATTATTTTTCCATTAATTAATCTTTTTTCTTTTGTTTTTGAATTAAGAATTTTTTCCAAATTCTTGGCATTTATTCATATGATTATTTTCATAATTATTTGACAAATTTTGACAAATTATTGGCGAAAGTTAATCGAGGTAATTTTTTGTATTATTCATGAGATAAATTTTTTTCTTTTTTTTTAATATCGACGACTTTATATTTCCGATATGTATCGTGTATTTTCCGAGTCTTTGCCCTCGCTGCGAGATCACGCTACATCACAATAATCGTATCTATCCAACAGCGTATGATATATTTTATGCGGCTGCGCCGAGAGCCAGGCACGCATGAATATAAGTAGGCGGATAATTGCATTTACAGCAAATCCGAGAATACACGTACAAATAAACACACACGCATACACACACACATAATCACGTATATAATACACGAAGTAGCACGAAAAGTTAATCATGCGTTGCTCATTATTTTTATGCTTCGCTAATTCATCGGTTTTCCGTACACACCGTCGAGAGAAGTTCGACGATTTATATACGAGTGCATGCCAGGGATCGGTTTACACACTATTCGTAAATAAATAAGGAAATGTTACGTCACAGACCTTTTTAGCTCCCGCTTTGACACAGTCGTGGCTGCTTCAACGATTTTCTTTCCCTTCTTTTAGCAATAAATACAAAATGTTTATTAAGAAAATTATTATTATTTTTTTCCCGATCGATAATAATTTATTAATAAATTTGAAAAAATTGAAATAAAAAATGAGGAAAATTCGATTTTATTGCAATAAATTAATAAAAAGCTTAATCAACGTAAATAATTAATCGTAACATGATTACGTTCAACGTAATTAATATATTCGCAATTTGTTTTTTGTTTGGTTTTTTTCCTTCATTTTCGCCGTCACTCGCCCCGTTTGTCTCTATCGCCCGATAATCCGATTAGATTTCTCAACGCCCCCCCCCCCCCCCTCGCGGACGAACGAGCGACGAGAATTATAATTTTCCGTCGTTGTCGTGAAAAAAACAAACCCGTTTTTTAATCGAGGTAATCTTGATCGAGGTGCGCCCCCCACCCCTAAGCGACAGTCCTTTTTTAACGATGAAGGAGAATATGCCAATTGGGCGTCAAATCATCGGCACGATCAATTTTTCTCCCAAAGTTCGTCGACCTCGTGACTTTGGAAACGCGAAGAAAATCACAACAAAAATATATATCCTGTCTGTCCTTTTAAAAATATTTTGTATTTTCCGTCTTTCCACGATTTTAGAAACGTAAAGAAAATTATTTAAAACAAAAAAGCAAAAAAATCGTCCCTGTCCTTTTAAGATTGATTTTTTTGTGTGTTTTTTTTTTCTTTTTTTTATACATACTTCTTTTCTTCCATTAACGGTAAACTTCGTTTCTCGGATCACCGTACAGCGGCGTAGCGATAAATAAATGGAGTGGTGGTGCGACAGAGAGAAAGAAAGTTGGGAATACAGCGAGAGCCGCCGCCTCCACCGTCGTACTCTCTTCGCGTCGCGTTTGCCCGGTGTGTTGTGCATTATACGAGCTCGTACAATCAATTACACCGAGGAGTCGAGGACGAGCCGCGCGAAGAGATCTATACACATCCTCGTCTGTACGACGCAGCACGGCGTATCCGGGCGGCCTCTGCCGGAGCGCGCCCATCGACAATCCTGGACTCTTCTCGTTTTATGCTCCGCGAGCGAAGAAGAGGAGCGGCCCTCTCGGACCTCTCGGTGCATTTGTATATCGGGCGTTTCATGCGGAATATACCAATTTTTTGTTTTTTTTTTGTTCCAGTTCGTTGAATTTCAGCGTGGATTTTTTTCAAGATTGTACTAGGATTAAGGGAGGTATGTGAATTTTTTTGGATTTTTTCTGTCGATGGTTATTTTTTGAGAATTGTTTTTTTTTTGTTTTTTTTTCGAGAAGGTCGAAAATGCATTTGTGTCGCGACGATATTGTTGCTGTTTTTGTTTTGTATATTTGCTGACGATAAGGCGTTACGCAATTCGTTTGATCGATTTTCGATTTTTTTTTTTTAGTTTTTTTTTTGTTTGTAAAAATTATTTTTTCGAGGATTTGTTTTATATTTTTTGTGCGGTTCGGGTTGATCTTGGAGGATCTGGAAAAATTGAGAGTGATTGCGAGACTCGATAGGATCGTGGGGAAAATTGTGAAGGAAATTTGGGAGGGTAACGAAACGCAGGTTGGTTGTCCGAGACGGAACGCCCCGTATATGTGAAATGTAGGTCTCGAGAACGAGGGAAATGAGACGAAAAACAAGCAAAAAATAAACCATTACGAGAAAACGGTATCTAGGCAGAAATTTATTTATCCGCGTCTCGAGGCCCTTGTAGAAAACACAACAAAACAAATACACGAAAAACACACAAAAACAAACAAACAAACAAACAAGAGAATGAAAAACGTAATGATAAAACATTAGATCGAAACCGACGATACGAAAACTTTGAAGAATGATCGTCGTTAAGCTCGACAGATCCGAGAAAGGTTGAAGATTCATTACACGTGCCTCGCCCACAGTGAAATCATAGCTAATTCTTGCGACGATGGGAATGAAGAAATATCCGAAATTGTTTCACAAAATTTGACAAATTGGACAAAAAGTTGGAAAATTTTCAAAAAAAAAAAAAAAAAAAAAAAATGTACAAACCCGACCCTCGCGTTAGACCAGAATGATTCATGGCGGGGAGATGCTCCCGGCAACGTGCTATCTTCGTCGTCGAGAACCGATTCACGACATTACCATACGTTTGATCGAACGTCTTAAGAGACCGTTTGGCTCCAGGCACAAAGAGACACAAAGAGAGCAGACGTACGTTCACTCGGCCTTTGGGCTACTCCAACCGGAAATTGGCCGATCCCCGTTCGAGAAAAAACATGTCCGACGACACCATGAAGAGAAAGAAGACGAATGAAGCGTTGATATAAAATGCTGGCCAGTTCCCGACCAGTTCCCGATCAGTTTCGCGTAAATCCCGTTATCTCGCTCGATCTAACTCGCCAACCATGATCGACGCATCTATTTAATTAAAAACGCTTCGATTCGACGATCTAAAAAATATCCCTTAATCCCTGGCAACACGTGAAACACATAAGCGTCGATGATTTCGAAGCACCTGCGCGAATGGTGCACGATAACATTTTTAAAGAAGCGTATCCATTTGGATTTGATGCATTTCGGGCGTGGAGGGGGAGCTGGGGAACTCGACTCGGCCGGTAACTTACCAAGGAGATCGGTATCTTTAATCTGCCTCGCACGAACTCATCCAGATGCAGCCAATCTACAATGGGTTATCGAGATACGGAATCGAGTCCTCGTCCCTGCTCTTCTTTCTCCTATGGGCTCTCTCGTCCCGAACTTCTTTATTTGCTTTTCGACCGAGGTGAGCTACCCAAGTGGAGAGTTAACGGGTCACGTCTCTCTAGAAGGGAATGATATTGCTAGACGGAGACCTAGTGGCTGGAGTTGAGATGGAGGGGATGCTTGATTTATAAAGATACGAAGGTACGGTGGACGAGGATCATCGAACGAATCATTTCTCTTTTTCCCCTCTTATCCCTTCACTACTTACCCTGTCAGGAAATCGGCTGAATACACGAAGCGATCTTTAATGACAGCATTAATGGAATTTCCTCTTGTTTCAACTAGACGAAGTTACCGACCGAGCAACCCGTGTCACTACTCGAGGCACGTAATGATCACAAAATGGCCGACTGATGACATCGCCATGGTGAAGCATCCTGGAGTCTCTCAACGGCGATATGAGAGGCCTGACTGGGGAACGAGATGGGATTGCACAAATACACGTTCCCTGATACCAATCCGATACATTTGCTTCGGCTTACGGCTAATTGGTCGAGGTCCCGGGCAAAGGGAAGAGAATCGAGCTCGCCATTACGAATCATCGCTTTCTATTCCACAAGCTTGTCATAGCCGTTGAGAGAAGAGGGCACACCCGAGAACGAGAGAATGCGAGAACCGCTCACCGCGGGCTTCAATTTTTATCACTCCTCGTTTGTTAATATTATTATCGTTAAGCGTTTTGTACCGAAGGGGATTGCCGATCGTCGTCGCTGCTGCTCTTACTCTTTATTTTACTTTATTTACTTTCACGATTTAACCGTTGGAGCAAAACTATCGTTTCCATTGTCGGCCTCTCGGACATCCTTCGGGATGTCCTAAATACGCGAGAACGATCGTACCCATGACTTACTCGTTTTTTTTCTTCTTTTTGATGGTTTTTTTTGTTTTTACAAATGAATCGACGCATTATTTTATTTATTTTTAATTAAAATATTTCAAGAAAGATTTTTCATACGAAAGGTGTATTTTTTTCGGGTCGAAATATTTGTAAAAATGAAAATTGGATTTTCTTTCACGAAATTCGAGAAATTTGTAGAGTTGCAATTTTGTTAAGTTTTTAAAAATTTTGTCTATTCGACGCGACGAAATCGACCAACAGGCGAGACGAAAGTATCGCTTGGTCAACCACACCTGGTGGTGAGAGCACGCCTTCTTCAAGAACGATGACACGCTGTAAAATCCGAGACGAGAGGGAGGTGCTCGAGATCTAGCTTACTTTTATCAATAATAAATGATCGCGAGAACGAAGACAGGGAGAAAGGGTGATTCGAGATTTTTATTTTGTCAATAGACATTTTTTTTCTTCTCTTACCTGTCGACTGCACGTGGTGAGTGCCTTACGAATCGTGCGATTTTGTCCCGCTGTGCCGGAGACATTTAAACGCTCAAATGGTAAACGAAGAGTAGGATTTTTCTTTTTTCGAACGGGTCGAACGTCTATTATTGTCAATACATATATATATATAGTTAAGCAAGGCCCATTGTCATGTTGCTACTTTACGATGAGAGAGATAGAGCAACACCTTGCTCGATATATCGAGCACGAATTGGCACGAACAATCGGATAGAATCGAAAAAGACAAAAATATAAATCCCATTGGGACGATCGAGGAGATCGTGCACGGTCACACTCGCTAATTCATTTATATCGAGAACGCGACGTAGCACGAAGATTCGAGAGACTCGGATCAGATTTCTGATTTCTTCTTTTTTTTTCTCCTTTTTTAGAAACTCGTACATTTTTTTACTCTCGACTATTCGTAAGATTGTTTATTTTTTTTCAACAATTTAACTGAAATTCAAAGTTGAAACCAGAGAAATAATTTTTTTTTATATTTTCGACATTGTTTTTATCGAATTATCAATATTTCTAAATTTCTTTTATCATTATTTTTTAGTACCTAATTCAAAGTATAGTTCGAGACAGCTACTTATAAATTCATTAAAAATAAAAATCACAGCAACAAAAAAACACAATTTTTCATGCGATTTATTTTCAACCCCTTCTCGCACACAAAGCTAAAGTTTCTCCGTTTTTTCAGCGTGTTAAAAGATTTGTTTTCAATTGCTTTACTTTGCTACAACAAAAAATACGTTCCGTTAAACGAAAAAATGTACAATTATGATTGAAAGTTGGTGTTGAAAAAAAGGTCATTTAACATACTAAAAAAAAAAATTTGAAATTTAAATATGGCTTTTATAAACTTTTTTATTCCATCCCCTTAATCGACTCGTCATCGAGTTCTCGCGATCGCGATTATAATACGTCGGCCGTATATAACCAACTGAAAATAAATCAGTGACGAGAAATATTCGTGACGCGCTCGTTGCTCGTCTCACGAAAGGATTCGTGTTTGATTACGCACCGTGTGCACGAAGATTTTTCAATGAGATAACGAACGCTGTACGTATACGACGAGTACTTGCTATGCTCGGTTCTCTCTCGCTGCCAACATCATATTCCCGCCTGGAGTCTCGTGACACGGATGAGATTTCGCGCGCCCACGCTCTAGAAAACCGGGAAGAACGCGCGCGAGCCCATAACGCGGAGGTGTACCGACCGAATACCGAGCTATCGTATATTCAAGTTTTCCTACGTGATGTTCGAACTTAAGACCCGAGTTGAAAATAATCTCCTCAATAACGAAATAAATCCGTCGTTGGAGATCGAACGATCGTCTCGTCGTTGTTAAAACATCAATTACCATTTCGTTCGATCTTACGAATCGGCCATTTTGTCATTTTTCCAACGACCTTGGTTGACACGAAACGAATAATTCGCTTAATTCTTTTTACTTGAAACTTAAGACGAGTCAGGTCTCAAGGTCGAATGTAAGTCGAAGCTCAAGGTCAAACCTAAGTTCGTACTCAAGTTGTCATTGAAGTTGTCATCCCAAGGTCAAATTTCAGTACGAACTCGAGTTCGATCGAAGTTCAATCCCAAGGTCGAACTCAAGGTCAAACTCAAGCGTCAACGCGGACAGTTTACCGACGACTTTCAATTCGTTTATAGATCGTCCGTGTACTTCGCGCATCGACCATGACAGGATGAAAGCCTCCTGATAGGGCGAGTTTCACTTCGAGATTGAAGAAAACTGTTATTTCGCGAAGAAGGCGAAGTCTCGATTGCACTATAATATACACTGTACGAGATACCCGATGTACACACCATGCGCGTGCCTCGAGCATGAGCCACGTAGCCACATATATCCCGTGACATTTTAAACGAACGATCGAGCCATTTTTATCGTCCGTTCTCGCGTTACAACGCTTATGGTACCGCCGTGCCATATCAAAAAACGTTACCGGTGAGATGCAAACCGAAACAAAATCTAGGAGAGAGAGTGGAAAACGAGCCAAGTGGGATGATGAGCTTCGATGCTAGCACAGACACACACACACACACTGCCGCTTGTGGGTTAACGGGGTGTGCTTATTGCCAGGAAGATAAGAGCTGGCCAGCGCTTGGAATCTCGCCCATATATCTATATAGATATAAATAAATAGAAGGCTTTAAGTTGGTCGAGTAACGTCGGCGCGGAAGTTAACCGACTGTCCTAATGGAGCGTCTTCAACATCCCACTTCGCATCTCTTATCATTCTTGTTATCTTCTATAACGCGCTTTCTAATCTCGCCCATTTCTCGATAATGATCACAACCAGCGTTCCTTTATCTTCCTATCCGTAGGCACAATTTTCACACGTCGTTGTGCATTTTCTAAACAAAGAAATGTTTTAAATACCTTTTTTTTTGGTTGATATTTTGTAGAAACGTGAAGGAGCAACAGTTCGCGTTAACGGAGAGATCGGAGTTGTCGAAGGCGTGAGGGAAAGAGAGAGAGAGAGAGAGAGAGAGAGAGAGACGAAAAAAAATGAAGAATCATGACAGCGGACCGTTGGCTCGTTTTTGTATGGGCGTTTAATTAACTTCCGCATGAGTCCGGGTGGAGGGAGGATGAATTGTGGAGCGGGGCTTTTATATAAGGAGGAGGCGCACGACAGGCCCGGGTGAAGACCGGTAGCGATCGCGGAGTCTCCTCGAAGTAGATCGAAACGAATGAGGCAACGAACGGTAGCGAGTTGACGTCGTTCGTTCGTTTGATAAATCGTGTCGAGATGAAAAAGAACAAAAAAACAAAAAAAAAGCGAATATACGAGACGAAAATCATTGAGAGAAAAATAAGGAGGGAGCTGAAAATAAATTGGCCGTAGGGAGAGCCGAATGGTGCTCTGTCTTGTTCGGACTGATGCGCGCCGATAAAAATTGTCGGAGATTCGACCAACGGATTCGTTAATCGCCGATGGACCGAAAAAGTCGATTCATCGACACGATCCTGAAGTAATGGACGACTGACTGGAATTATCGGATCGTGTGACACATCGAGAATCACCCGAGCTCCACAAACTTTGATAAACTTCAATGATAATGACCTTGGAATGACCTTGATCGATCCTTCGACCATGCCCTTCTTCGTGACCTTGGTGAAAGACTATCGACAAATTCACACGTTTTCCAGTCGTCCTTGGTTGACCAGGGACCATTTTACTCCTCGGTCGACAATTTTTCACGACGATGGACTCGTTGATTTTTATTTTCCGGTATCACAGTCTTGTACGGACATCTTGACGTGTGCAAGTATTTTAAAGACTGACGGCATAATTGCAAGTTGGCTCGATCTCCGGACGCCGTATAGCACCATGACGGGAAATTATCTCCCGAAGCTAAATACGGATGGACACACGAACGGAGAGAGTCCCTAGCGGCAATCTTTTCGAATCGAAAAAGTCGGGGATCGCAATAGTCACATTAATTCTACACTGTTACAGTACCACGGTTATTTACCGTAAGGTACGCTTATACATATATATATATATATATATATATTTATGCATACCGATTTTTTATTATCAAGCCTTGAGCGTTGCACTTGAGTGGCCTTGCCTCTCATCGTCCTTCAGGGCCGTTGCTCGTGGCGACGAAAAAATGCAGAACGGAGAGAAGAGAAGAAAAAAACATGTACAAAGGGAAATAACAAGAAGAAAGAGCAGAGTCGAGGGGCGTTCGTTATGTACCGCAATGAATTACAGGACGTAGAAAGGAGCTCCTGTTACCGATCGAACGTGTGCGATGGTCGCCAAAAGCGAGCGTACTTCGAATCATTGAAATTTAAGAGCATCGAACGATTATTAGTAAAATCGGCAAGAAAATCGTCCCGCTAAACTTTTCGTAGTTCGATCAAATCCAATGAAAACATATCGTCCCTGAAAGTGGCGTTGCATAACAAACGATTCGAATAGTTTTAACGGTAAATTGTTCTAGCACGCGAGACTGCGCGAGGAAAAAAATCGGCACAGCGTCTATAGAAAACCATCCAGGCACGGATGTGCAAATGGCGGCTCTTGGCTAGTACCGATCTTCTTAGCCGTTTGACTCGCCGCAGAAGCGTGGCATTCGCGCTATCAATTAGGCTACCGACTATATCATCCATGGTTCATCCACACGATGAATACACGTAAATGCGATAGGTGCGCAATGCCGTAATGTACATGGTTACAGGTTCGGTTGGTCTAGTCGTACGCGAAACGGGTATGTTATCCTCCGAGCGGACCGCCATCGGACGCATCCATTACATTTGGTTTCGCAACGCGTGTCGCCCGATTTATGGGACCCGCCGATCGAGTCCTACGGTATAATCGTACGGCCGATCTCTTAATGTATAAAATATGTATACAGGTATCTTGCATTAAAAGGTATCGACGGGATGGCATTAGTAGCGAGACGGGATGTTTAGGTGGCCTGGAAAATGTAGGGCGTCCGTATTAGCCGGGCTGTATTCGATATTCCTGCGGAAAATTAAAACCGCATCCACCCTAGATTTGGCCCTGATTCTGTCAACCTGATACCAACATCCCGCCAGGACGAACTATTCTTTTTTTTCCAGCGGATCGATCGAGGCGTTCGATGACGAAAACCTGTTTATCCGAAGGCGAATGCCTCGATGGTTCGACGCTTCGTCTGGCTGGTTACATCAACTTCCTGGTTAGCAGGTTCTTCAACTTCTTCATCGCGGTGATTTATATTTCGACCGATTCGCGATTCCGCTTTGAGACGGAGAATGTCACCAAAGAAGAGATCGAAACGACGGTACGATCGTTCTCTGTTCTCCCTCTCGACTCGCCCCGATGGATATTTTTACAATCCCCTTTAACCCATATTCCACCGTAGACAACGCGAAACGGATCGCTGGGCCAGGTAGAGAGATAGAGAGACTCTCGTCGCTTCAGGCTGGCTGTCCAGCCTGGTGTCCGTGGACCGCTTCGGAACACTTCGGACTTGCTCGACTGCCGCTACAACAAGTCCGGACGAGGATATATACCTCGCTCCGAGCAGGTTCGCTTGCACGCACACCTGTTCAATCTTGACTGAATGCACGTCGTTCTCTTTTTTTTTTTTTATTTTATCTCTCGCTCGTTCTTCATTGCATTCAGATTCTATACGTACATGTATACCGCTTCATAATTCGAAGAATCGCGGATTCGCTCTCGCTCTCGTACGGAACGATCGAGCTCGTAGCATACGTCGATGTACGTATTTTCCCAGATATTGAGTCATTCGGGAGCGAAGATTAGGGTGGTACAAGTAGGTCACTCTTGTTATCAGTGACAATAATTTCAAAATCTTGAAGTTTCTTTTGGAAATAAAAAAAACACATCTATAATTATCCCTTACGATTAGGCAACCGATAAAAAATAGTAACGACTTTCGACATAATCCAATCGTGGGAGTCGATGCTCGTTTAGGTTGCAACGAATCGATCACGCACTTGCGGAAAAACAAATCCATTACATTGTTCCCGTTGTACCGTTTATCACCTCGGCAAACGTTCCCATATCTATCGACCCACTCGTATGAGACTATCGAGAAGTGGTCCATGAATAAAAATACGTGTTCTCCGATGTAGCAAAAAAAGGGGGGAAAAACCACATCCGCGGTGAACGCGACGAAGAAATAGCTTGGAAAGAATCGCGGAATTCCGTAGCGGAGAGTCTTTCTATTCGCGCGAAACCCAGGACAAACACGACAAAATCCAAGCCAGTAGGAAAAAGGAAGCGGATCGGTAGCGAAGCTGGGAAGCCAGTCGAGTCCCACAGTCGACCAGCTGGAAGCGACGCCCCGGCTCACCAACTCGGCGTTACAGTGAAGTGGAGATAATTCCGTAACGAAAAAAAGAACCAAAAAACAAAGAAACACACAAAAGCGACAAGAAAACATCGCAAGGAAAAACCTTAAAGACGAAGGGAGGGATTTTCTATACGTGTGCCGATTCGAGTTGGCCGATGTTTGCGAGATACGGTCTCACCTTCCTACGGCTCTTTCGTTCCTGGTACGCGTCACGACATTTACAAACGGCAACCGGAGCCTCGTGTGTACGCCGTAATGCAGATACACCACAATGTTATACCTGCGTACGTACGAATTACATCTATATGGAGCAAAAGGAGTTTGCTACGGAGCGCGCAAACTTCTTGCCCACGGTACGACTCGGTTGCCGTGCGCTCACCGGGGGTACGTTCGGCTCGACGAGAGTTCCATCTTCGTGGCTATTCATGGTGGCGTAACGGTACCGGAACTCATGGTGAACGGAGAGAAAAGTGTTGCGGATGTTCCTGACTTGGCCGTAAGAGTCGCGGGGTGCTGCCGCTACGGCGTCAGCGTCTCCGCTCCAAGCGGCTTAGCTGTTCACCAAGTCGTAGTGGAGGGGCGGAATGTAGGTCTCGCGAGCCGATTGGTCGGCCGGCAGGCGGGTAGAACCAGACTGGCGAGTCGATGGCCGAGTGGTGGGGGAACCAAACGGACGAATCTCGTGTACCGCGAGGCGACCGACACGGACACCCGTTGTGTGTCTATGTCTGCGTTACGGCCGCGCGTCTATACGGCTATGCATCTTGTACCGCAGGATATATCTGTATATAGGAAAAACACGTAGCTACGGACTCACCTGTTTCTCGCCGGTGTAGATATACTTGATACATAGTTATATAGCTATGTGGTACACGGAGCCTTGCCGTAGCACCGGAACCCTCCGCTGCTCCAGGAGGCCCCCACAACGGAATTTCTCGCTCCGCTGCACCCACTACAACCATTGCAACCAAAAGTCTTTTCTTTTTTTTTTTATAATGGCTTGGCTCCCATACACATGTGTGATTTCCATGTAGCCCCTGTTACTTCTTGCTTTCCACACACCGGCACCGAGTTCGTACGAGACAGGCGGTAAAAGTCGGAGTGTCGACTTCACGAAGTGGATTCTAGTTACTATACGGCTCACCGCAACAACGCGATTGGCTCCCTCCGGTACGCTTCCAACCTCGGCTACTTCGAAAGATGAGAAGGTGTCCCGCAGGCCCGTGATCTTTCGAAATAATTACGAAACTAGAACACCGCTTTGGGAATTTATTATTAAGTGTTTTTTTTCTTTGCTTTCTTTCTTTTTCTTTTTATCATCTCGCTCGTACGGCATCCCATCGGCTCGAGGAACCGATGCGACGTAGTTTTGTATTGCCTAATGGCTAGTTTTTCCCACGTCGATCGAGGATCGTTCGATCCGTGCTCGCCTGGCCCGTGGATTACGAAAGATCGGTATTGCGCCAAAGGGGTAAAAGGGGATGATTATTAAATTTATATTATATCAATAACGTGGTTGATAGGCTGCGAAATTAATTTCCCCGCGATCGTAACACACGCCGGGTCTCTATGTGATTAAAGATTTTTTTCCTTTCTTCCGTTGCTTCTTGTTTTTCTCTCCATCTTCCATGCGCCATGAGAAGACGCAGCGTCTCGCCGGTCTCCAGATACGACGAGATCGTTCTCTTCCTGGAAAACACATAACAGTTTTATTTATACGTATATTTATATCGACGGGGCATATATAACATATCGCTAATATCTGTAGCTGTGTGAAACTGCGGAGAGTGGAAAGAGGGAATAGGAGCTTTCTGCTTGATTTATGACGACAGTCACGAGGTTTCGAAGACGTCAGATCGGATTGAACGCGGCGGCGAGATGTACGCACGCGTCGTCTCGGCCAGGCAATTACTCCGGTTGCGCGGTGCTCGCCGTGTACCGACCATTGGAAAACCTGGCCGGGAACGCGATTCTCCGCAACGCGTTTTGCCGCTTCGGGGCCGCTGCTGGATAGGGCAAGGTGCGATAAAGATAATTTGCACCAACGAGAAAAAATAAAGATAGAAAACGTATAAACAAACAAAAAATGGGAGAAATAGTTTGAGACTAGAGAGTGCAGGCATATGAGTGGTCAACGCCGCGGGGGTCCGAGCCTCGATTCTATATCGCGCCAGGTCTCATCGAGAGCCCGGGATACACGAGACTCTCTCTCTCTCTCTCTCTCTCTCTCTCTTTCTCTCCCATCGTGCGTTTTTAGATGGGAGCCGCTCGTTGCGCTTCGGCGATATTACTGAGCTCGCTTCGGTGTTGATGATCGTCGTAATACGCCGAAGCTGCGTCAACACCGTTAAACGGCCGATCATGTTTATCGACGATGAGCACGCACACACGTTATTCCATAACCAGTGTGTCTAAGTTAATTTAAATATCAACTCGTGTCCATCACGGAGAGACGAGACGGGCACGGGAAAAGGTGAACAAAATTTTTGATTTTACGACGGCCTGGTTAAGTGTTGTTCGAATTATAACAGTAAAAACATCGTACCCGAATCGGTAAAGCGCTAATTTATCTAGCGATTTGACTGACAATCCTGTGCTAAATCCTTGTTTTTTAAATTCAAAGTTATGTTAGGATTAGCTTAATATATTTTTTTTAATTTAACACTTTCGTCCCGTTACTGTTTTCTTTTTTCTACTCTGACCTATATTTTTCAATATCCGTCGATATACAAAATGTAACGAGTAAATTGATGGATAGAAAAAATGGTAGGAAGGAATCGAGGGAAAAGAAAGTGGGCGAGCTCGCGAAGAGTGACTTAAGTTTGTGTCATGGATATTTTTATACATCTTACTGACGTGTAAAAAGAGGTCAGTGACATAATGTTACACTTTCGCCCTCCAAAGTCACCGAAAAGTTATCAAAAGTTGGCCAAACTTAATGGCACGTCGATTAACGATACTTGCGTTTAGCCAGACCTTTGGTATACACTATCGTAGCTATATATATATATCTAGATATAAAAGATCCCTCTACCGAGGGAAAGGATGCGGAATCCTCACGCATTACACGTGACTCTCGCTCCGTTGCCACGAGCATTCTTCGTATCGTCGTTGGAGCATGTCAAGACAACTGGGGAAAAACTTGAGTCGCTGATACCTTCGGAGCTCCTGCTAAGCGCGAGTGTTAGCTCGCGTTAGGAGGTCCCCTTCTTCGCGAGAGTGTGCAAGATCATTCCGAGGAGCAACTCTTCGTGCAGAGGAGTTAAAAGAAAGCGAAGTTCTCGGGGAATTACGTGCACGGAAGCACGAAAGAACGGGAATGAAAGAGAAATAGGAAGAGAGACCCAGAGACACGGTGACCCGAGAAATTTTCCAATTGAGGAAATGGGAGTCGTTGAACACGTAAGAACGTCGGTAAAATAGGAATCCTAGCGAAAAGTCTCCGTTGCGAAAGTGAGAGACGAGGGAGGAAAAAAAGAGACGCGTGACGATTAAAAATGAAAGGTTCGATGCACCAAATAAAGGTTAACCTCCGGTTCTAGACTCGCTGGAGCGAGGAAGAATCGTGTCGCAATGAAACTGCCTCCAAGACCCGAGATGGGGGTTTTTCTTGAGAAGGGATCGCTGACCTCCTTTTTTTTAGGTACTCTTGCGAGGGATGCCTGGCTTCGAAGGATGGTGTTTCAGGTAGAGAAGACGTACCTGCGATAATTCGATACTCCCTTGGACGAAGATTGAGGAAGAGCGAGGGGAAGGAGAGAGAGCTGGATTTCGTTGAGGCCACCAAAAACCGCAGGTGTATTCAATCCAGCTACGAGGTATCGTCGCTACAATCATCTCGCCATTCCCTGTTTACGAGAAGAGGTAGGAGACCGTTTCTAAATTTACCCAGCGTGCGTCCATGTCTCCGAAATGATGTAACGAGTCATCGAAGTCTCCGGTACAAATCATATTGAAAATAATCTCCTATGCCTCATGGCTTGTCGAAGTCTCCTAAACAAGGGGAATCCCCACTGAGCAAAAGCCATCGGTTCTCCGCCTGTTCCAGCATCGAAGTCCCTGGCGTAATAGTAGTACGTTACCCTCCGTTACGCATCGAAGTCTCCATGGTCTCGGGCGAGTAATAAACTCGCTCCCAAAATGAAGGTACACCCGAGGCAGGTAGGCCGAAACGTCCTTGTGGCTTTCGAGCATAAACAAAGGACCCCGAAAGTTGTGCGACTTTTAAAGAAAGGCATAAAACACTTGTAGGTATTCCTCGTAGGAACCCACTAACGAATGCTGGAGGATAAACAGACTCGCGGAAAGCCAAGCGTTCATGAACAACGAAAGAGAAGTAGTGAGATGCCTTGTGTCCACGGGGATGGAAAACGAAGTGGCGTGGAACCAACTGGATCGGGGAAGAAGGATTTCGAAGAAGGAGAGGAGGAAGAAGTGGTATCGAAGCGGGCGACTTTGCGCGGGAAGCGAGAAAGATGCTGGGAACGAAGCGGAGGTGATGCATTGCGCATGATCCAAGTCTGGATAGGACATGTGTGTGTATGTGTGTGGACCAGCGACATTGGGGCACATATTCCCGCTTCTACGGATCACGACGCGTTCGCTGCGGCGTCATTACGCCCCTCCACCCGAGAAGAAGCAATGTGGTGAGTTGTGAGGGGAGCGAGGAGGAGAGGATACGAGGCAACTGAGAAGAGGTGTAGCGCGTCGGTGTCGGCCATCTGAAAGTAGTGGGAGATAAAAAATGGCGTCTTAGCGCGGGATACGTTGGGAGCATGGACTCGCTCGCGTAGCGGCGCTCGCGTCGTTGGTATCGCACAAGCGAGAGTAGAAGGGAGAGGAAAAGATAGCTTCCAGCTCCCTTCCACTCTGGGAATTACGGGGAAGGTGAGGAATCGCGGGAGGTGCGTGGAGCGGGGGCAAGAGGATCGAGCGAGCAAGCGACTACTACGCTACCACGACCAAGTGGTGGAAGAAAACGCGGCTTCAGCCGACCTAGCGCCAGGTGAAGCGAGCGGCGAGAGGGACAAAAGTACCGCTATACGAGGAGTAGCCCCAGGCAAAATACATACCTACCTACCTACCTACAGCAACCTCCCCAACACACAGAAACGGTGTCTCCTCTAGCGTAAGCGTGTGCACAGGCTGCTCGGGGCTCGCCTCTACTGGCTCTCCACGCTGGCCTAACTCTCCGCTGTGCGGCTGATCCTACCTGGCTGCCTGTTAATGCTCCTGGCTCCTGCCTCGTCGACTCACGGTCCTCGGCTTCACGGTTTACACACGTATACACAAACAAAGAAAAAAGCCCACGATCGTTGTGTAAAAGATATCTACAGTCCACGTCGTAGTGGCGATGCTGGAAGTTTTACCTTTCCGTACAAGAGAGATACATGACTTGTTTTACCAATGGTACTTCTGCATCTTCGTTGAATATCATGAATGCGCATTGCTCGTTAGGTTTCCGCGGGGGACCGAATTTCAAAGTGATCGGTAGAAACGGGATATTTCGGATGGGAGAGAATCCGTTCCCTCTAAAATAATAATTTATATTTATATATGCGTACGATTAAAAAGTGACGGTGGATCATCGTTACGAGTGATGGGAGTGCTTTTTGTATCAATAGGGCCTTGTCTAAAATCCGAGGTTTCCTTTGTTTATCCAACGGACTTTATGGACAATCTATTTCGATAGATAGAACGAACGAGTCACACGACAATTTGATCCAAATGGTACGAGACCGAAGCTACTGGAAGCGGAGAATCCCTGGTTGCCGTCGATACTATCGCAGGCAGGTAGAAGGACGTTCGTAGCAGAGCTACCGGGAGACCGGTAGTAAGTCAACGCCACTGCCATATAATACCGTAATCCTGACTGAGCCGGTTCGACGTGTCACAGTGACGTCCCAGCACTCTAAGGCCGGGTACGATACAAACCTCGGTCACGTTACCCGATCGAACGATCCTCGGGCTCCTCGGTTCGTATCGCTTCGAGAATTCGATTTCAATATAGCGACCGAGCCCGAACGTCGTACTCGACGCGCGGAATCATCGAAATCGTTTCGGTCTCATCCGTCACCAACAGCGGGCTATCCGGTACTAGCATAGTGAACGGTCGGCAAGCGACTAACCGAGAGATCGGCGACGAGAGACACGGCGCACCAACACCCATGCCGCGTTGACGATTCAACACAAACAGGACGAGTCACGTACGCGCTGGGACACGTCCGGAGAGTCTCTCGACCGCCGGAGCAACCAACAACGAGCCCGCGCTGCTACCAACGCGACTCTCTCGCGGGGCTCTCCTCGGAACAGCGAGCATACCTCACCTCACCTCCGTTGCCCGCACCGTTCGTGGAGAGGACTTCGACTTTGTTTCTTACCGAACGGGCCAGTGTTGCGGGCGGACACTCGAGCGCAAGCCGGCCGACGATACGGATCGCTGAGCCCTTGCCGCAAAGTATATGTCTATCGAATGAGCCAACTTTTGCGCGGCCCAGCTCATACATACCTTCTTCTTTATTTATAATACAATCGTCGTTTATCGTACAATCGTATATTAACGCAGACGCGCTCAAAGGCTAAGAAACAGTGTATCGGTATTAAGTTCGGAGCAAATATTCTTTTTATCTACGGCACCGATTCGGCGCGTGTGAAAATTACGACAGTGGAACACGACAGTTCGACACGAGGAATTATCATTCCGTAGCAACGAGAAAGGAAACTTGCCGATCGTCGTCGAATCCAATGGGAAAAAAAGGAAAATCGGGCCGTATGCCGATTGGTTAAAACTGAAATCGTTACGTTCGACAAGTGTCATCGGCAAAAGGTTACGATATTCTAAGGAAACAAACAAACTCGACGTTCCTTCTGTCGAATCTTAAGGAAAATCAAATCGGCGCGAATGGAAAAATTGCCGATTCGTACGAAAAACGATTTGGACTAAAGCTCTCGGTCCATCTGGGAACGGCCGATCGGTGGGAATCCGGAAAACATCAAGTGGGGTTTCGGACGATCGACGAGATCGTTTCGACCGATCGATCCTCGCGACTTAATCGATTATCGGAAAATCTCGCGAAAAGAGTGACAGTGGTGGAAGTTGGGGTGGAGAGGGAGAGAGAGGGGGCATGCTCGAATGCCGCGTCTGGTGTCAACATCTGGTAGCGGTCCGGAGCCGCGCGTGCTGCGGATACGCGGACATACGTGGCGCCTCGAGACCCAAAACGAGATTCGCGCTTGAAATTCATCGTCATCGTTGAATCAAAATCCTCGAAAACGACAAAAGATCGAATTTGAAAACAGTGTTGAAAGGATATTCAGTGATTATTATCGTGCCGTACTGTTTTTTTTTTTTTTCATTTTTATAAACCGCAATATATTTCGGCCGATCGAAAAGTGCGACACATATTGGCCGATGGGAGAGCTCGATGGCCGATCGCAAACGGATGAAAAGTGCCGAGACACGTACACACGGGTGTGAAACTAATCGGATACACGATGGAACGAGCCTGACACACGCGCAGAAATAAAAATACGCACTCGCGCACACGAGGAATCTCGTTTCTCACGTATCTTTTTTTTCTCTCTTCGTTTCTTCTTCTTTTTTTCTTTTTTCCCACTCTCTCTCTCTCTCTCTCTCTCTCTTTCTCTTTCTCTCTTCGTCCGCGAGTCTCTTTGTCCATCGGTTGAGAGAGCTCACGCACGCAGCTCGACGTGAAGATATACGGAGGACCGCGAGTTTCTTCCGTAGCGTAGAATACGAGACGGCCGTGTGTGCGTGCGTTTTACACGCGAGTGTATAATATATATTTTCCTTTACATATATATATATATATATATATGTGAAATTGTGTTTGTGTGCGAAAGACCGGGTACGGGATGTTGAAACCCAAGTGATATTACCATGCCGTCGTTTACTATAATACCACACACTCAGCCTCTTCCTCATTTACCCGAATGCACGACGTACCGAGTCACCGTGGAGTAACGACGACACACAGAAATACTATCGCGATATATCGTGTGATTTATTTATTTATATTTAAAATTTCTTTGTTTATTCTTTTTCTTTCAATCTTATTTCCATCTCGCCTTACTTACGTGCGTTCGCGTTTTATTGAAATTGAATTATCATTAGCGAATATCCTGTCGCAACGACGCAAGAGGATTTTCTTCTTTGTGTAAACACATACGTATTTACACACGTGCATGTGTTTGTGCCTGTGCGTGTGTGCGTTATAAAGAGAGACGAAAGGAACGAGCCACGAGATAACCGGAAGTGCTGGATAGATTATATTATTTTACGTGTATATTTACGGGAGCTCGTTTCGTCGCGGATCTCCTCGCACGATATTGGATCGACGTCATATTTTCATAAAGGTTAGTATATGTAATTATCAAACGTTGCAATTATTTCGACAGTATTAACTCTGTTTTATTTGTTTATTATTGTTTTACTTGATTTTCGTCCGTAGGTAAGATTCGTTACGAGGTTATGAAAAAAAATTATTCCCTCGGCTCTTTGTTAATCGGTCGAGTTTTTACGGCCGATTTTCGTTATTTTCTTCTTCTCTTTTCGTCGTTTCTCCATTTGGTCGATAATTTGGGTGTTATTAAAATTGTAACGCGTCACGAGGCAAAGATGTGGAACGCGTCGCGGGCTACCGACACCGACCCTGATCTGTTATTTTCCACTTTCACGGAGGCCATCGTCGCAATTACCGATCTCGTCGATTTGTAAACGAGATCGTCCGACACACGAATCATCTCACCAGGGATGAAAGAATTACGTAATTCCGCATTTGCCGAAGGTGAACACGACCGTAAGAAAAAGAAGACGTCTTTGTTCTCGTTCGACCGCCATTGCTCGTGTCGTTTTTTGTTTTGTTTTATTTTCACTCGCTTCGAACAATGCTCGAAATTTCGTCACGCGTCCTCCATTCGGTTCCTCGAAGAGCATTTTCTTCCTTGAATAAGACGAGACTCCGAAAACAAAAGAGGATCGTTTCGTACGCCGTACGGGACCAAGGGCCGAATTATATCGTCCGGCGACCGCAAGATGCGCGCGTTAACCTTTCATTATGGTCAAGGCCCCGAAGATGAATCGACGCGAGAGACTGCTCCAACGTCTTCACAGTCTCTTTGTGTGCGTGCCTCGAACGGTTCCGGTTCCTGGTGAGCCGTCATCATCGCAAGAGGCCATGCTCACGCGTGATGGAAGAGGACCCCGACCGAGAGAGCCTCTCTTTCGTTACGGGGGCTCCTTTAACTAAATTTAAGTGGTGTTCGCCTTTTGTAATGAAGTTCTTCGGCTACGGGGTCGACGACTGGTCCGGTTTTCTTACCGGGGTTATCACGGTCCTGAGTTCAACGATGAAATTCCGCAGGTGACCACTTGTCACCTAACTAAACTAAACTCTCTCTCTCTCTCTCTCGCTCTCTCCCTTTCTTTTTATATATGAGAATCTCTCTAGTGAAATTTGAGGTATCGGATTATAGAAAGAACGGATAGGCCCGTATGGGCTTCCTCTAACACAGTCAAGGATTAACGGTTAGGTGGCGAAGGTGTCGACTTACAGGAGGCTGCTTTAGAGCGTAGTTAAAACGTGGTGACCACTACAAAAATGAGATCCAAGACCTCGGAGTCAACGACTGGTCCAGTTTTCCCACGAGGAAAGACGTCGACGATGTTTCGACCCATTGAATCCACTTCAAAGTGGGTTAGGGCTAGATGCGATTGTTTTTGAGGCTGTTTAAGGGGATTTTTGGTAGTTTCCTTGGTCGAACTACGATTAAAACTGTACTAATTCATGGAAAAACTATTCCATTACCAGACAATAAGAGCAACTCGTCGAACCAAAAGCTCATCGAGCCATTTGTTTCCAAATCACGCTGGTAAAATTGCAAATTCAAAAATACCTCGGAGCGATTATCCATCCAATCGGGTTTCCACGTGATCGCAGCTCCTTCGACGATCGCGCATTGGCTCGAGTTCCGGTTTCTCATGGTCCCCAGTGCCCTCGTCCATAATTTCTCGTCGATGCTCCTGTCGTTGCGTCACGCAAGATGGAATTTAAAACGGAGCGAATGATCGATCATCCCAGCGCTCTTCAAACATTATGAAAATTTCCTCCAACCGCACGTGTCCCGTTCTCGACAAAGAGATTTTTACGTCGTTCCTGATTACTTTTGACCCTGACTCGAAGAATCTCGTTTCTCCATTTTTTTCCCACTTCTTTTTTTTTCTCTCTTTTCGACAAAATTACTCTCACGTCATCGACATCATCATCATTGTTCATCCACTGATTCATCGGTCTCGCTCCGCGTATATCGTGGATTCATTCAAATTCGAGTAATTACGGAAGAAGGAAGGGAAGCTGCGGCAGGGGAAGGGGGATGACTATATGTAAAGAAAAAAAGAAAAAAAAAACAAATTGCAGAGTGCACCAGCGTCGCTAGTGTGTAATCCACGAATAGGAGCCACGTTATTTTCTGCCGGTAGAGGGCGAGGGGAGGGAGGCTGGCATTGATTGTGAAAGTGGCACATCGAGTCACGCTCGAGACTCGTGGTGAGGCCCCTCTACCTCTACCCTCGTCACTCCCCTCTCTTCCAACCCCCATCCCTCCTCTCTCATGGAAAATCAAAACTAGCGATCTGGGATCAACGTACTCGCTCCTGTGTTCACGAGTAACTCTCTACGTACCCTCGGATACCAGTGAGTTATTTAATTTAAAAAAATTCTTTTTTTTTTCATTCTTTATCCTTTCAACTCGTCTAGTTCGATCTCTATCGTCGAGCTACGAAGTGTACGTCGCCGAAATAAAAGAAGGCCCAAACTCTCGATACCGAATGTAACGTGTCACGATTTATCAGCTTGTACATGGTTGGGGTCAGGGGGGGGGGGGGGGGCAAATACCCGATCGACGGCTCTAAACCCAGAAGCTCGATACAACGAGATTTCCAGACTGACATCACGCGAGAGACGAACGGAAGCATGCATTTATATATATATATATGCGTGTGTGTGTGTTTATGTACATAGTTATACAAGATGCGCTTTCGAGTCTCGTTTATTAGGAATGCCACGTGTGTCACGTTTCTCTAACGGTTTACCCGGAGCTCGCGTGTTTCTCCTAGAGTGTCTTACAGCTGTTTGCCATCGAGACGCTCGGCCGATTTTTGACTCGAATTTTTCCTAACTTGGAACAATCGGTGGCAAATTTTTTATATGAGAAAATGGCCCTGGGGTCTGAGATACCCCGGAAGCGAATTTTTTGTTTTATATCGTCTCGTTTGCAACGTGTTTTTTTTTCATTATCAACCGGTACGAGGGAAATTCGAGACACGAAGTTTTGAGGAAGGGACTCGTACCGATTTATCACGTGATCGATCGATGGACCGGGACTTTTTTTTTTTTTTTTTTTTTTCGTTTTCTCTACGAACGAAAAAGTTAATCGTTTCGTTTATTTCACGACTCTCGTATCCGATCGACGGTTGATAAATATACACCGGGGATAGAGCGTTGCAACGGGAATTGATTTTCGTCGAAAATCAATTAATGTCAATTCTGACGGACAACTTCGATGATGTATCGATTTTGACCGTATCGATAGCTCGATCTCTCCTGCACACAGGACAAAAAACACGGAGGAAGGATAATCGCGCGAAACGATCGATCGAAAGAATTACCGATGTGATTTTAATTTTTCGAAAAAAAAGAGAAATTTTTTATCTTTATTTACAATCGTTATTACCAAATTTTTTTTTATATCGGAAGAATTTTTAAAATTCCCCCGTGCTAATTTTTTTTCTAGAAGAAAAATAATGTGTAGTAAGCACTGCTAATTAGATTAGTCATCGGACAGTGCGACGTGCCGTCCCAGATCATAATTTACATTTAACGAGCACCGTACTTTCCGTAAATACCTTCGCCTCACGTTCGTTTCTCATCGACAATTCGCAAGATTCGTCATAACGTCGAGGTTCGGGTTCCTCCGATTTTAATCTCGAGGAAAATAATAAAAAAAGAAACACAAATCTTCGCCTATCGCTTGGGGACTTCCCCGTCCTCGAAGTATTGTAAATTCTTTTTACGTCAAACACGTGTTTCCCAAGTCGCGAAACAACTTCAAAAAAACAATCATAATGAATATATTTCCAAAAATTATCTCATATTTCACTAACGAAAAAAAAAAAATCGTGGCTAAAACAAAACAAAAAATCAGCGAATCGTCAGCTTTTCCTTCGACGGGTTGTTGTTGTTTTCGTCACAGGGAGTTCCGATCGCGGGAATATTCAAAAGTGAAATCGTTAATTGGCGAATGATAACGCGGGCGTTCTACGTACACGCGTAGTTACGTTTAAGAGTTTCGATGGAAAAAGAGAGAGAGGGAGGAAGATAGAGGAAAAAAATCATCGGAATAAAAATTATACATACATACGTAAATAGATATCGGATATCGCGTGCGTTTGTACGTTTTGCCGCTGTGGTTCGCACATCGCGAATAGAAATATTCTAATTGGCTACGAAATTCCTGGTCTCCACGAGCCCGCGACCGTGATGTGCGGCATTAATTAGCATCGAAATCATAGTGAATTCACACATATATATATACATGTTGTTATCGTTACTATTTTTCCTCCACCTGTCCCAAATATATATATATATATATATTTGGTACGCGTCCCCCCGTACACGTGCCGATACGCGCATGCGCAGTAGGCTCGCGTCGCGGCACGCAGGCGCCCGCGCATGCGCGTATGAGCGTGCCTGCGCAATTTTCCATACTTTTGCGCACGTAACTCGGCCACAATAAAACTACGGGCGGAAATTTTTCATCGTATCGCAACTTTGCGAGAAAAAACATGTTTTTTTTATGAGAAAAAAACATTTTTTCGAACAAAGAATTAACACGTGTACGATTAAATGCTGTTGTTTTATCCGTTTTTTTTCTTAAATTTTAATGTCGATCTATCCTTCGGTCGATCGACGACCATTACGGGTTTCTCCGATAAGAGAGGTGGTCTCGCTTCAATTATTATATACCAGAGTATGCAAAACCGTGTGCGCGATGGTAGACGAGGAGAAAAAAAAATTTGCCGAGCAATTTGCATAGGTATCCAGGCATACGATCGAAATATGCTGCTTCGGCACTCAACGTTGCATTTACTTTATATAAATATATATATATATATATATAGAGAGAGAGAGAGAGAGAGAGAGAGAGATAAATGTACGGTATGCGCGCACCTGTAAGTATCCCGGTGCGTATAATCGTCGCGATCGATTTCATCGAAGCCAGAAATCCAAAAACTTCTCGTTCGACGCGAGCGATAAATAAATAAATAAATGCGCGATGGGCAAGAACCGGATATCGCGTTCAAAATATCGCTTCGTACAAAATTCACGACTTTCCCGGTGAAACGATAAGATTTTTTTGTTTTTTTCGTTTTTTTTTATCACGAATCAATTTCTCCTACGTCGTGCGAGCGTGCGATTTCAATAACTCGACAGAAAGCTGACGCGAAATTCCCCACGCGCGTTTCCCTATCTATACATTTTTTTTATTTAAAAAAAACCAGACGAGATAAGAATTTAGGCGTTTTGCAAATTCCTGACGCCAAGGTCCGTCGCGTTCTTATGCGACGACCTCGCGACTAAAACGATATAAAAATAAATATAAAAATAAAACAAATTAAATTGAATAAAAGAAAAAAGAACGCAAGAAATCTTTCGACACGCGAATCGGTCGTTCGGGTTTCGGTTCGCCATTTTTTGGACTGCCCGAGTTGGAAAAAAAGAAGCGGAAAAAAAAGAAATGTTTTCGCTCTACGGTAAATTTTTTTTTCCAGCATCCAACTCCCCGAGATAAGTTTATTCTAGACTTTATAGTTACCCGGTGCTATTTATAGTCACAATGCGATAATGACTTTCTTTATATATACATGTATATTTTTTTTGTTGGGTCATGAGTGCTGGTTTCACTTCTTCCATGTAAAAGAGACGATTCGTAAACTATTACACACACACACACACGTCTATATATATATATATATACATATATATATATCTACGAATATATAGAATTTCGTGTACGAAAAATTTATCGTTGCTGAATGTTGGTCGACACAACCCACGTTGTTCTTCTCGAGCGTTTATAGTAGAAAAGAGATTATAAAAATAAAATAATTTAAAAAAAAACCGGCTTGGGCGAATATCCCGATGGGGGCCGTGACCTCACCACCTCTTTCGGATCGTTTCTATCAAAGGATATCTGCGCCAAGCTATAAACGGCCTAGTCCCAATACATCCTTACTCGTTTTGCCGGTTATTAAATGAAAGTCCCGTCTTGGATTTATAATGCTCATTGTACCAGTACGAAATAAGATCCTAGGAAGTAACGTACACCGCCCACGCTCGGCAACAGTTTCGCGCGATATTGAATTTTTTTGAGAAACTTAAAAAAAACGATATTGATATTTTTGCATAAAAAACAAATTTTGGGTAAAACAACAACAACAAAATGACGAAGCTGAAAATAATGAGAATTCATTTTTTTATGATTTTGCCGAAAAATCGGATAAACCTTAATTTTTTCTTTTTTTTCTTTTTGTAAAATGTATAATTGCCAATAAAATCATAAAGTTTTTCAGTTTTTCGTCTCAACCTGTTAGCGATACACGTACCTACGTTTTACTGCAGCCTGTCGGTTCAGCGCGAGCGCACAAGTTAGTACGCCGAGCGCAGGTACGAGGAATATTATTATGCATTTTACTCGATGTACAGGGTGATACAAAAAAAATTCTGCATCATCGATAGACAGATATTCGATTCTACCAGCCTTCGTTCTTCGTCACGTACTTTCTCGTGATTGGAAAATATCATCCAGAATCGTAGAATCGAAGAAATTTACGACGTGTCATTTTTTCTTGAAACACCCGGTATATATAGTAATAGATAATGTAACAAACGTATCCTACACTTTACTCGGCTATAGGTGAACCACTCCGGCTATCAACCTGGCAAATGTCAGAGTATCTATCCTCTAGCCTCAATATAGCTATAGTATATTTTATTCTAAACACATACACGTATATAGATATAGAACCTATCTGTTTTTATATATGTATATTAACGTGTGCAGAGTGTGGAGCGGCCACTAGAGAGATCCAAGCCCGACGAGAGAACCTGTCTTGCTCCATACAGCGTTATATAGACAGCTCTTGCTAAGCTCGCGAGAGATCTCGAGAAATATTAGACGCTAATCCGAGAGAGTAGGTGCAGCGTGTGTGCATCGGGACGGGCTCACGATTATAATATACATATATCTACGTATAGAGAAAAAGAGAGAAAAAAAACGAGTAGAGGAAACGTTCCAGGAGGCTAAAGACCTAAAGCCAAAAAAGGCTAAAGCCATTTTGTAATCAATATTCGTTCATTTTCTGTCATAAATTGTAACGTTTCTTTTTTTTTCTTTATTTCGTCGAATGTTCGAGGGAAGAGTAATATTTTTTTTTGTCGAATAGGAGAATTCGAGGAATAATCGAGGTTTGTGTAATTTTTTCTTTTTCTTTTTTTGAGGTTAGGTTCGTTTTGGTTCACGCGGTATATGGTATTTTACAGTGCGTTGTTTCATATCGGAGTCTGGTTCTCGTCTGGTGGCTAAAAAGTTGCTCCAGAATCCGGTAAAATGGTTGGAAATGAATTTGGAACTCGTATATCATATCGACGCGTGTATATAGGTACGATAAAACAAGAACCAGTGTGATACGTGTAATCAACCCCGGTGGATATACGTGGTAGTGTGGCGTTACGCAACGCGCACTTTATCGGCCAACTTTGTTACGGTCACTGACTTCAGTTTTCTCGGAGGATCGTACTAAACTCTCTATAAAACAGTCTCCGTATCTCCGTAATATCTGACATCGATATGAATAAAAATGTTTTAAATTATAAAAATTCTAATTTAACGGTCAAATTTCCAAATTAAATTCGTGATTTCAACATAGCCGCCCGAAAAATAACGGAACACGTAAACATTTTACAAATCGATATTCAAAATGGCCGCGCCAATATGGCCGACAAAAAAATCTTAAAAATCGTCGGATTCGAACGAAAATCGATTCCTAAGCGCGTCTCGGGTCCCTGAATCGAATTCTAGCGACAAGGCCCAAAAAATCACAAGGCCCAAAAGTCCCAATTTTTTGTATTCATAAATTTGTTCTCGTATTCGATCGAGATACGAAACTATCTGAAAATTTCGCGTCATCGATCGATCGGTCGGTCGCCATTTGATATTCTCGAAGCAAAAAAAAAGTGAAAGAGGAGATATATCTGCGGCAAAACTTTGTGCCCGTTTTATTGTGTACTTTATGTTCGGGTTATAACGTGGCGATCCCACGCTGTGTGCCGGCAGAAATCCAGGAGAGAAGACGATGCTTATCTTCTTTCTTCGGTAGTTTGGTAGTTTCCTTTGTTTTGGCCGCGGTATGGCGCGCAGGCTCTCCGCCACGCGGGACATCGACCGACTTCCTGCCATTTTCTACGTCTCTCTGTCTCTCTCACTTTTCGTCGAGGCCGTACCAGAAACAACGGTAGAAGATATTATACGTATACATTTGCGTACCCAGGGCGGAACTTGAGTTCCTCTGCAAACATACAAGCCACGAAAACTGAGTCAACGGGCAAATATTTCCCAGGCGAAGAATAAAAACAAAGATGAAAGATTCGGGCGAGGAGAAAAATCATGAAAAGTAGAAGAATGGCGATGCGGTAAAGAATGTAAAAAAGAAAAAAATAATAATGAAGCATAGGAAGAAGCGAGATGAACGAGTGGAAAAAAAAAGAAAAAAGAAATTGAAGGAAACGCGAACCGTTATGTGCGTGGTTCGTCTAATGCTCGTTGGCTGTGACAATCGTGAAAATTTCTGAAGGTTGAAGAATGATGAAAATAGAAGAAAAAAAACAACGAGACGGAAAAAATAATTTTTATTTTTGCAAAAATCGATTTTGAACATTTTTTGAAATATTTTGTGAAATGCACGTTAATTTTCTTTGGAGATTGTAAAGGAAAAAAAAGATGAACGTTGTACACAACGCGCGTTATGCATATTTGCATATGCAGCTCGAGAAACTCGTCATGGAAAAGGAGAAGAGCGTTCGGATTAACGACCGGAAGCTTAAATAAACGTGACCGCGAGAATTATGATAATCGTGGCCTCTACTCGGGATTCGTAACGCGCGAATTATCGCCATAATATTTATAAATAATAACAAAACTGAGAATTTTTATTTTTAACAACAAAACAATTGTTATTCATCGGGGATCGATAGTTTTGAAAATATCGCTGGTAACGGATTATGAAAACATTCTTTCGAGAAATTGATTTTAACGTTTAGAAAGAATTGCGCCCCTGGTGTTGATTTTCGGTACTAGCACACCTACCTTCTTTACGCCATAACGCTGTTGTTTCTAATCCTCTTAACACGAAATTTTTACAGAAAATTCTCGAAAGCCAAGGATATCAAAAATAAAATATAATTTAAAAAAAATTGATATTTTCAAATTTGTAAAGTTAATATTTTGTTAAACTAAAAATCGTTAAAAACGACCATTTTTATTTTTTCCTCGATAAATCAACGACGTATAACTGTATCGAGTAGTGAGTTAGAGAAGTGCCTCAGTTTTGTCTATCACGGTGGGGATAAACTCGTGGAAACATTACGGGAATATAATAGCCCGATCAGATAAATTCTCAGGAGCTGCATATATATATATATATATATATATATATGTATATAAGGTAGTCGAAACTCCGCGAGGCTCTTATTTCTTTAGCTTTGTATATTGACTTTTTTCCACCGGTATACTTCGGTACAGTACGTAAAGCTGTAACCTTAAGACTACTGTGACGGCGAGATGCTGCAGGCGCTGGTGAAATAAGAGAAATGGGACGCGGTTGCTGAGATCAACCGTGTTAGGTATATATTTCTCTCTCTCTCTCTCTGTCTCTAAGCCACGTAGAAAGCACGACGCATAATAATTTTTCTTTTAAACATTTGATAGATATTCGTATAAATCTCTTGCGTAAAAGAGAAAAAATCGAATTTCTGACGCCTCGGGGCAAACGGCGGCTTGGATGAAAAAAAAAAGTTTTTGGACTTCATTCCATAGAAACTTTTGTGTTACGATGAAAACAATATTTTGTAAACAAGTTTGAGGGATCGAAGACAAATTTATTTATTTTTCTTCGTTCTTTTTATAAAATTTGGACGATTTTTGAAATTTTTTATTCGAGAATTTATATTTTTATATATACACGATAGAAAAAAAAGAATGAATTTTGATATGAATTTTGTTGTCTATATTTCGTTTCTCCTTGGGAGGTATGAAGACGTTACATTCGTGCAAGAGAGCCGATTTCTCGCGCAAGATCCCCCGAAGCGTTGCCAGTCGAGAGCATAGCCTGCGAGAGTGCGAGAGCGTTTCACGAACTGTTGCGCAAGTAGAATCGAGATCGCCGGCTCGCGCGTTTGCTCCGTGTTCTCCTATCTGAGCTCGCGCAGCTTCTTAGTTCGACGAACTCTTTCGATAGTGTCAACTAGAGTCACGAAAACAACTAATGGGTCTTATATAAATATTTACGTCAAAAATGATTATGGTTGCCGAATTATATTGAAAATTTTCTCGTGTTATACAAATCCAATATCGTCATTGATTTTTTATAATTCAACGAACGAACAAATTGAAAACTTTCACATTTTTCTCCACTTTTGACCGTCGAATTGTTGAGAATAAATGTTTTTAAATATTTATGTTGTACGAGAAATTTCCGATGAAAATGTATTCTTTTAAAATAATTTTTGAGAAAACGAATCTTTTTTTCGCTGTCTCGAGGCTTTTTTTCGAAAATTTCGTAAAAATTTTTGTTCGCACGAACTAACTTGTCCTGACGTGGGCCAGAACACACATCGGTGACTAGTTCGCGATTCCCCCATCCTGTCACTCGCGTATCAAGTTTTACTTGTACATAGTCATGGCGCTCGAGCCCCGGAGGGCAAGTTTGCACCGGAGTCGCGCGAATCGAGAGAAATTTTGCGGTTGTTAGCCTCCATACACCACCTCGATTGTGTAGAAGAATTATAAACGACATATACCGGGTGTCCCAGAAGTCTCGGATCATCTATCACCTGCGTGTAGTTAGCGGTGCCACGAAGTCATATACAAAGTCCGCACGCTTGATTCGCGATAGTTTTAAAATGAGAGACGTTTTGAGTTGTCCCGAAAGTTGTAATGTGCGACGTTCGAACACGATCACGAATATAACAACTTTTATCCGAGCTTTGACGAAACAATCGATCACCATGTTCCCGTAAACCTCGTATACGCGATGCTGTCCTCTCGATCGCCTTCGAACACGGGCGAACCCAGCTCTCTGGACAACTTAAATCGTCTCTCATTTGAAAACTATTGCGAATTAATCGTTCAAACTTCGCACGTGCATTCGTGACATCACCAGCTATCCGCAGGTAGCATGACGATCCGTAACTTTTGGGACACCCGGTATATCCGTATAGCGTATAACACGTATATAGTGAGACTTCTGTGGTGCGCCGCTAGATACATGTATTTTGCCGCAAGACTCGATGAGAGAGGATTGCACCGAAGAGAGTATACGCAAGAAACCGAAGAACCGGACCATGGCCCATTACTGTGCACAGGCCGGCGCGCTGTGGCTGACTACGACGAGCCGTATCTGCCAGGCAAACTATCGCGCCATGCCAGTACTGACCCAGTGTGAAGAGCCGCTACTACGAGACATGCTCCACCGCAATGTACACTCAACATTCCTCGTCAATCATACCACACGTTATTTTGCTTTAACATTTCACCAACTTTTCAAAAAAGGAACAATTTTTTACAAAAAAAAAAAAAAACAAAAATTTTGCGGCGAAAGAAATTTTCTTCAATGGCGGTTCGTGCGGGAATTATTTTTTTAACGAGACCGCCTGCCAACCCGAGAGTGTTCAGACTTGAATGTAAAATATAAATATATATATATATATATATATATACGTGTAAAACAATTTATGCGAAGTCATCAGTCTGGTGCTCGAAGCCTCGCGGCGTGTACTTTTGCTTATATCGGTCTGGAACGAAGATCTACTGCGTAGCACGGTCCATATTATTACTATTATTATTATTATTATTATTATTATTATTATTACTATTATTACATTTCGTTTCGCCAGTAGCAAGAACATAATGTAAAATCGAGGTGGCTTAAGTTCATCCTTCTTTACTGATAGAAATAATGGCGCGTACAATTTTCTCGGTGTATTTTCAATGCGTTGGTTACGAGAAGTGCGTGCGCCAATGCGAATGCCAAGCGCATCTCACGTCCTACGCACTCTCGTCTCTGAGTCGCGCGACGAGACTGAAACGCGTACGGAAACGCGAATGACTCTCGACGCACCTTTTAGCTTGTAAAATCACAGACAAACAACATTGTTCTAATGATAAATATATATTTTTGATTAATGTAATCAAAAATTGTTCATTTCAACTAATTACATTATTTTTTTAAATATAATATTTAAAAAGAAAACGATTTTATCGACACATTTTGTTAAATTTATATAAACAATTATTTTTCATTCAATATTCGGTAATAAAGAAAAAAAATTCAAATTGTTTTCTGTGTCGTTTGTTCGATAGGCTATCGTAATTCGCACGATTATCTATCATCGAGAATTATCGCTTTTTGGAAGCTCGTGAAATATCGACGTCGTTAAAGTGTCGATGGCGCACAATTCGATAACGACCATTGGACGTATCGCACACACGTGGTAATTTACTACACCACTCGTGTGCCATTTACGAGGCAATTTAATTTTGCTTTAATACCCGTATATATATAGTTAGATTATCGGTAACGTCGAGAACTTTATCGGTACACGAGGAGAGTCTCGTCACGTTGGCTTAATTTACGGTGACGTCGGGGATACTCGGGCGAGTCAATTACACGTGTCGATTAATGCAAGGGTGAATTTAGCTCGTAGAACGTTAATTTGGCGCCAAGTGGAAATGATCTCGATCGTAAGAATATTTCCTACGTGGCGAGGGACTTCGACACGTGGCAAGTGAGCGCGAGATAAAATTCCTGGTGACTTGAACGCGTGGTAAACGACGTCTGAGACTTTGAAATAAAAACCGTTTATTATTATTTGTTTAAATAAATATCGATCAATATTTCGTCGATTTTTGTATTGACGATGTCAAATTCTTGTTTTGACGATGAATTTAAATTTTCGTTGTGAAATACTAGGGCAATGCGGGTCGGTGATGTTCTCATGAATTTTATTCAACTTTCAAAATTATTCATACATTTTTATTCAATCTCTTTTTCTTTTTATAGAGCAACTAATTTTAACGGACGGTTCCAAAATATCGAAATCTCCAATTTTTCGTTTGGCTCGAAGGCATGTTCTAATTTTCTACTATTAACGAGCTGCGAACAGTTAGGACGGTCTATCGGCGCATAATTAAATATGCAAAATACCGGAAGACGCACGTTGAAAAATATCTGCGTATATATTTAAAACATAAACGATAGGATTTATTTGTGTACCACGGAGTCGAAATATCGAGAAATACGAATCTCTCTCGGGTCGTTCCTTCGAAGCGGATCGGTTTGTCTCTCGAAGCAGCCACGACGAAACGCCGCGCGAATAGCTGTCCCAAAGCAATACTGCACGTATAATAGGCTTCGACATAAAATTATCTCTGGTACTACCGTGAATTTTTACGGCGTTACGAAAGACCGTATACAACGATTATCTAAGCGTCGTAAAACTCGAAGCCCCCGCGAGAGTGGAAAATACGGTCGCGAAACGCGGGTGCTCGATGCTCGTTTCGCTCGCACGGAGATGCTAGTATTAGACTGCGCATAAAACTTGCATCGAGGAAGAAAAAAAAACGTTTACGGGATACGTGTACTCGCGTCTGCCCGGAATGCTGGCGCTTAAACGCGCATGCGCGGCGGCGCGCGCAGGCAGACGCTCATACGCGCGCATGAGCGACGGCGCGCGCAGCCTGACGCTCCTACGCGCATGAGCGACGACGCGCGCAGGCATACGCTCGGCCTATGAGCGTCGAGGATCGTACGCGCATGCGCGTTTGATAAAACGCGTGTGCGTCCGCGCAAATAAAGCAAATATAACTAAACGAGTTTGTTTTTGCCTCGATACCGTTCGATTCTTTTCGCAGTTCGTTGCGAAATCTTACCATATCGTAAATTTCTTATAAACGATAACGTTTTTTTTGTTGTTTTTTTCGTCGTTTTACGTCGATGATGATTTATCGAGGCGTAAATTTAGCAATCTTCCATAATATTACGATATTCGCTGACAGGCGCTTTGGAATGCGAGAACGAGGGAAACTAGGATTAAAATACGATTGCGAGGAATCGAGTTTCAGTGTCTATGAGCGTTACAGATATTCGCCGGAAATCCCACGCTCGTTGCGATACGTAACTAGAGGCACAGGAAAAAGGAGGTGGGGAGGAGAAGTCGACTACGAAACGTTCGACGAGCAATCTTTGGGAGGCGAATGGCCTCAGGGTGTCAGCAGGCACAAGATCCGAGTTCGACCTACATTTTTACTTTTTGCCTTGTTTCGCGCGGGGCAAACGAGATTGCCGATAATGATTAAACCCCGGGCACCCGTGCCTCACCTCCTCCCCTCGCGGTTTCAACTCGCCGTTTGAGAATTTGTACAATGCCTTCCGACGATTCCTCGACGATCACGATTTTCTTAAAAAAAATAATAATAAAATTTAAAAAAAAGGAACGAGAAAAAGGCGTAAAAAGAAGACATCGAAATTTCGAACAACTTTCTAGACTTTTGTCCCAGTTCTCGACAACAACTTGATTGACAATGACGCGGAGGTGTAGAAAATAAAAATTCTGAAAGTTTTAAAAATTGTGAATTTTTCGAATTTTTGATTTTTTTTTTTCGTTCTCTTTTTGCGAAATGTCTCTACGGTTGTCACGCATTTAAAATCAGCCTGTCGTTTATTTATTCTTCCTTCCTTGTGCGTCGAGAGACAAGGAAAAAGAGAGCCTCTCCTTTATGCGTTGCAATTCGTTAAACTATCGTGGACCTCGTTAACGAACATTGCACCCACGTGATTAATTTTTTTCTCTATAAACAACTCGTCGATTATTCGCTCGTTCGCCTCTCCGGCCGAGTAATTTGGATAATAGTGAAATTTAACAACGTCAAATAAAATCATTTCTCTCGATCGTTTTCTCTCGTCTCGTCGACACGATCGTTACGAGGCCTCGACGATGAAATAGGTCACAGGCTATTTTACTGCGCTCCGACTCTCGTTGCGATTGCGACAAACGTTCCGAGAAATTATCGCGTAATTGTTGGTTCCATTGAATTTTAAAAATAAACATCGAATTATTTTCACGATGAGAAAACAAAATTTGTTTCTTCGATTAAAAACGAATAAAATTTATATCCACGAATAATTGTTTGATAATTAAATTACAACTGTCTGAAAATAATAAGAGAATAGTCATTTTAATTTTTTTAATAAAATTGTTAGTATTTGTTTCAAATTATTTACAAAAATTGATCGGTTAACGGTTTTTTTTCTCGTATGTTAAAATAAAATTGAAGCAGGGCTCTAAAAGGGCTACGTATAAACAAAACTGGCTTGTCTCGTACGTACGAATGGATAGAACCTCTCACGATAGTAAAATATGGGTCATGTCTACCTACACCCATTACCCACTTCTTCGTCACTTTATATTCCCCCGTTCAACGGGATTGATAGCTTCTCTCGTGTTATGAATATAATACATACATTCCTGATACAAAAAACACACATATACACAAAGATATGGGGCGTTCCGTAACAAATAATCAACAAATATTATTGTCTCGTTGAAATTATGTTTCCCCTCTGCAATGATATATCGCGCCGTCTAATTTTCAAAAACTACTCAAAATCCACAAACCAATCCATAATCCCAATTTCCAATCTCAAAAAAATTCCGACCTCGAGACCAAAAAAACAAAACAAAAATTTCAAAAATTCAAAACTCAAAATCCCAGCGTCGAAAAAATTTCAAAAAATTCAGCGACGCCTCTTTCGTTATCCACAATGTTGAAAAAAATCGCGAACCGAATCGCTCCCCTCCTCGAGACAAAAAAATGGGCCGAACCGTCACGGAACGCCCCATACATGCCATATGCATATACACCGTCTTTATATCCCTCTGTCTACCTACCCGTTGCACGCGAGACGCGAGATTCGAGTCTCCTCTGGAGTTTCGCACACACCGAGAGCCATCATCGAGATGCGATTGTGTGCTGGGTCCTGTCCCGAGTGTGCGTTGCGAGCGGCAATGATCACGAAACTAGCATATCCCAAGAAGCATTAAGGACTCTACGGCTAGAAGAGAACTGCAAGGGAGCTCACGACTCTGGTTCTCGTTCTCCCGATGTTGATGCCTGGGATGCTGGCTGCGGGCTATGTAGGCGGGCTGTCGCTGTTGCTGCCGCCGCCTTGCGCAACCCGCTTGCTCGCCTAGGCTCTCCTTTACGTCCTACCACTATATATCTATATTTATTTTCACTATATACATACATATGCCTAGAACTCGAAGTACCCAGAGAATCGTTTCGTTACTCTGTCGGACGTCTGGTAAATAGGCTAAAGGCATCGAGTTTATATCTCGTTGTATAGCGCTCACATATATATATATATAAATATATATATATATAGTGTGTGTGTATAGAATAGGCGCAACAAGGTACAGTAGGTATGTACCTGACACGTTACTCTCGGGCTGCCACATCGTCGACCGCATTTCAATAGCGCGGCGTGTCTCGATACTCCCGAGAGGGTAAAAATCGAGTCTAGCCCGCGCAGGACCGAATCTTAGGTCGTTAGCACGATCTAAAATCAAATTCCGGTCTTGACGCCGCGTTCAAACTTGAATTTTTACGTTCGGTCGAGATTTGAGTCGAAATTTTCATTCTAATTTAATTCTGGCTCGAGTCGAGACTCGGATTCGAACTTAAAGGCTAATTTAGATTCAAATTTATGACTGACTTAGGCTCTATTTAAATTTGATTTAGGTTAAATTTGTATTTGACTCAAGTTCAATTTAAGTTTGACTCAAGTTCAATTCAAGTTTGACTCAAGTTCAATTTAAGTTTGACTCAAGTTCGTATTTAAATTTGACTCGCGTTTAATTTAAGTACGGTTGTTTGAAAATGCAAGAATGTCCTTCGGAAGGACGTACGACAAGAGGGACGCCGAGGGATTATGAAAATAGCAAAGTGCACACAGCACGTAGATAAAAAAAGGTTGTATGTACGTCGGACGAATAAAGAGCCAAGAGCGTGTGCCGAACACCGGCGGAGCCTGCGGTGATTGTGTCGAAAGAGCCGTGAAATGAATTTTCGTGGTCGGCAAATCCAGCGGCTCGATTCACCGTTAACCGGCCGAGTTCCTTCACAAACACGTACAAACTTACACGTATCGTTATATATATATGTGTGTATATATTTATAGAGAGAGAGAGAGAGAGAGAGAGAGAGAGAGAGAGAGAGAGAGAGAGAGAGAATTTACCCAGGACGAGAGGGCTTTTAACCACGCACGCACACCTGCGCCATGCAAATTATTCCGAAATTTTTGCGACGTTTGATTTACGACGAGACGTCTCGTGATTCAACACGATGAGCTGCCGGACACGTACCTCACCGCTCCGACGATTAATACGTCGCGATTAAATACACAAAGTCTTCGTTTTTGTTTTTTTTTTACCTCGGGCTAAATATATATGTATAGCGTCACATTTGGCGAAAGTGGTTGTCGTGATGCGAGATTGACGATCTCGAAGAAGATCGAAGAAGATCGTCGATGAATTTATTGGGTGTTTCAATAATCACCTTGGCACGGATAAAATCATAAGCGTATTAATATCGTATGAGGTGTTTTATATTATTTTTTACTTTTTTTTTTTTTTAAAGATAAGCATACAAATATATTTATATAAATTTTTGTGTTTTTATCGATCGATTCAATGTTTTTCTTTTATTGAATATCGTCGATGTCATCGAATCGCACCTATTTTAATTTCTTAAGTCTATGATTCAATGACGACAAGGAATGCCCCTCGGCCGAATCGTGATTCGACTCGGTGGGGACACGGAGTCTCGACGATCGGCACGAGCAATTGTGAAATATGTCTCGAACGTGCTGGTCTATATATATAGGAACGGTCCAGTTGCATAATCGCTATTTTCGTGATGTTGGTCACGATAGGCGTGGCTAAACGGACACGAAAAGAGGCATTTGATTTTCCATCATGAGTTTCTCCCATTCGTTCGAACCTCAACCACCGATCGATCGATCGATCGATCGATTTTCAATACTTACGTAAGAATCGACACGATCCAACTCGGCCTGGCGAAAAGAGTTGAAACAATTTAGCATTCGGAACTTCGTGAATCGACAGATTTTTTTCGTCTGCCACAGATTAGAAGTTAATTTTGAACTTGGAAATTAAAAAAGAAATCGATCGATCGGTTCACGATTCTAAATCATGTTGATAGATCGAATTCTATAAATCGAAATGGGAGCGAGTGACGTTGAGTTCGCGTGGGCGGTCTCGTTTGGCCCACATACAAGCTGAACGTGGTCGCAGGACATGTAAAACGAGCGAGTACCAGTCGCGCGTTGTTCCACCTGTTGGCTTTGCGACGAGAGTCTCACGGGGGTTCCGTTAATTCTTTTAATTAATTAACGACTAACGAGTCGAGTCAAACGGTAGCTTGCCGGTTGTACGACGACATCACGGATGCTGCGAACATTAGCCATTGGTCTTTCACTCCTGGATCGCGACGGCAGTGTCCGCGCCAGGGCCCGTCCAGGTCCGGATTGGACGCGTGTAAGCTTCTCTGGTTCGCGCATACCGCGTAGAAATATCTTGGCACGATGGTTGAATGAGTCATTAGCGGTGACAGGTACGAGGAGGCAATGGAGCGTGGAAAAAGCGAGTAGGAGAAAAAAGAAACGGAAAAAATAGGGCCCGCCGACGATAAATCTGATCCCCGATCGCTGAAGACGGAGCGCATGCGCGGTAGATCTCCTTTCGTTCCCGGGGTAACGTCGTTGCCAGCTTGCCAGGTGAACCACTCGCAGTGACGCTTAATGGAAATCTATATTATTTTTCGTCTATGCGTAAACGTCTTCGGGAATGGAAACCCATCGACTCGTTTATATTCCTCGCGATTTATTGCCCGAAGGCACGCTGGCGTTCCGGACAGGTAAAACTCTATAGCAGGAAGTCGAAGACGCGCTTTCCCTGTACGAAGCGATGCGAAGCGGCTCGCACGTGTGGACCGATCGGCGCCAAACTCGTCTCTTCCGTGACTCGTTTCGTGTACTTTTTATTTTTATTTATTTTTTTCTTTCTTTCGAAACGTCTAGCTTGGTTTATAAACGCACCGTACTCACGATTTACGTTTCTCGACACTTCGAAGATCGCGAGACAAGTCTTTGACCCAGTATCGTCGGTTTCGGTGAAAAAAAAATTAGTTGAGGACGCCACCGCCAGAGGCGCTCTTTATGTCGCGCGCCTGCAGCGACGAGCGCCCTCAGCGGTGGCGTCGGCAACTAATACCGTATTTTACGTAATAAACGCATGAAAAACGTGCCGTATTCTTTGCTACACATTTTTGTCTCGTTTATTCTTGTTCGTCGCGTCATCGCGCGTGGAAATTTCGGCGCGTAGCGAGAAAACCACGCACGTGTCCGTTTCGAACCGCGACCCGTCGTCCTCCACGGAAGACAGGCGAAAATAAACAAAATTGTTCGAGCAACGAGCGCGATAAATATTCATGAGTCGAGGCATGGACAGTGAGGGGGTAGCGGAGATCCGCGCGCACGGGGTCTCCTCTTTTACGAACGCGCGGGGCCGGCGATAAATCGACTTACACGCGAAGTCAACGGGCCGTCGCCTTCGTCGTTGTCGCTGTATTACCGCAGACATATGTAGCAATATATATATATAATTTTTTCTCTCTCGACGAACCCGCGATCCTTCGACCCGGTGAGTTTCCAAAGAGAGTCTCACTCGATGCCGGCCGCGCAAACATTTCCGGAGTCTGCGAGCGACGTCATACTATATATATATGTTATATATATGTATATATATATATATTTAAAGATATGAAACTTAAGCATATGATCTGGTCGACTGGCATCGCTCGCCATGTATGTGAAAAAAATTTCATGAACCTCTATGATTATATGTATAGATACAGGTATACGCTTTTTTTTCTTTTTTTTATTTCTTTTTTTTTCGAGGAACCGACCGTTGGCATATTCGGACGCGTCATTAAGAATTCACCGGTTATCATTTGGATCATTCGAGCGTCGGGTTACTCTCATTACAGCCTTGACGAGAACGCCAAGAATACTTTTGTATATAGATATATATGTATATATTATAATACACGTGGATATAACTGTAAGCCTCGTTCCTCTCGGACGAGTTGGAAGTCCGAATATAGTTGAAGCCCCCCACCCCCCGCCCTCGAGGTTGCGCGCTGTATATATATTTTATAGTTGCTACGTAGGTATTCACAATACGAAGACATTAAATATATATACGTGGAGAGGTAGATAATAACCCCGAGAGGCACCCGGGGGCGCCTGATGGACGTCCGGGTAAATAAATAGAGGTCTCGTGAAACTAGGCATAGGACGTTCCGTGACGAATCGACCCGAATTTTGTCGCGTTCTTTCCGATCCGTCTCGGGATTTTTTCCGGGCAAATACTCATGAAAAAACGAAGCTGTGATTTTTTTCAGATTTTTCGGACGTTTCGTGTCGAAGATATAATTTTTTGAAAATTTGCTTTTCATTCACGGAAAAAAATGGGTTTAATCACGATGTGATATAATTTCTTACGACTTTTGGAAGATCCATAAGCTTAATTTGTAAGACAAAATTGCTATAAAAAATATATATTATTATTATATTTTGTATTTTTGAAATTTTCAAAATTAAATGTATTTTTTTTAAACGTGAGAAAGGAGTAAATTTGTTGGAGCTACTTTCTGGAGAAAAATAATTGTAATTTAGAGAGACGATCGTTAATTGACTCTTGACTCGTCAACGGAACGTCCCATACAAATTTGTATAATACACGGGTAAACTCGGCTATACAGCGATGATGCGTACCGATTTGCTCGCACCCGGGAGGATGAACCGTTAGATGGCGAACGTATATACACACACCAAGCACAATATAAACACACACACACACGTAGCTTGCCCCTGGTGAAACTTTCACGAGACGGTTAGCTTGCACTTTTATTTTCACAGGCTCTTTGTTAAATGGCCCAGGGGAGAGCGCGTAAAGTCGAATGAACAGAATGGATTAAGGAAAAAAAATGATTGGCCAGAGTGCGACGAATGAAAAAAAAAAGTCGTCCTGTCAATCGCCAGTTATTGGCAGTTTCTCAAAGTGCCAATCACGCCACGTATCGTTTGTACATATTTTTTTCTTTTTCTTTTTTCGGAACAAATATCATTCGTTTCGATGATTCGATGACGCCGACGATGACGTCTAGCGGCCAAAACGTGAAACTTTTTTATTCCCTGATTGGGACACTTATGCGAGTGTAAGCCTCTCAATCACTCGCTATGACTGAGCGATCTTTCGTTGATACTTAAAATAACACCGAGGGCAAAGAGATTTTATTCGAGAATATATATATATATATATGTATGTGTGTGTGTGTGTATATACGTGTAATGAGAAATTTTCACGTGATGAGCTTAATACCGAGAGAAATAACGTTTTTGTTGTTCCTCGTTAGAGACTCGCTTCAGGACTCGTGCGATAAGTACTTATGTTCATTAGACTCTCTGTCGTCGTCTCGTGGCCAATATAGTTGAATTTTGTAAGTACAGGAGGCTCTCGTTGTATTTATAAGGTCGCAGGGGTGGGAGAATTGAGAATTAGAAACACAATGGACAATGGAAATATCGAAGATGAAATCACGATTTTGGTCGATAGTTCGATCTTCGACTCGACACGAATCCTGGGAAATTTTTACGCGTCATCGTTATTGACAGTGAGTATTAGTTGAATTCGTTGACTCGAGGGTGAAAAGTCGAAGAAATGGGGTTAAGACTCGAGGGTTGAGTTCTTATGAAAAATTTTATCACGTTTTTTTCCAAATTCATAAAAAAAACGTTGGAAAAAATAATTTTAAAAATTATTTTTCAAATTCTTAGGACCCTAGATGATCGAAAAATTCCTGTACGTGACGAAAATATTATTTTCATTCTCGTGACATCGCAATTAAAACGTTGAAAAAATAAAAATTTACATTTTCACATTTTACCACACGACCAAATTTTGTAAATGAAAAATAAACCTTAATTCTATCAATACCAAGTCCGTATTAAAGCCTCGCTATGAAAAGAAACGACCTCGACGATTACATGCTATTATCAGCATAACATCCATTGTCCGTCGTTATCTCCCGATACTTTCGGTAAATACCAATGCCCCACACACATTCCCACTTCCAGAACGAAAACTATCCATTAACCGCGTAACTGATCTATCATTATCTCGCGAACAGAGCTCGCTCCCTGCCCCTGAAACGCGAACTACAATTTTTTTTCATTTAAATAATGAAAACATGAAAAACAAAAAAAAATCACATCGATCACTTCATTCCCAGGCATTCTATCGTTATCGAGCGTTTGCAAGATTTCCTCGAATTCTAGCATCTCGCTCTAAATGTTTTCTTTTTGTTTTGTTTTCTCACGACGCAAATACGCGAAACACCCTCGGGCTACCCCCTGACATCGGAATTTTCTAATACGTCTTACGGAAAAATAAAAATGAAAATAAAATAACAATACGTATCTCTCGATGTTACGACAAATTTTACGAGTACAAAAGTAGTATAATTTCAATACGTGGCAGCAGGAAGCGTGGATCAATTATATCTCGCTTTATATCTATATCCGCAAACATATATGCATATATATGCATATAATATCTATATATACAGGATGACCCATTTTAATTCATCGATGGAGAATAAATCGAGAAAGTCAGACCTTAAGAAGAAATGTTTTCCACCTCGTGTGTTTTCGAGGGGAATACCAGATGGTCGTATCGAGAAGTCGAGGTCACGCGAAGGTCATCATCGATTTATCAAACCGTAGCCCATAATTTTACCCCAGTCACGTGATAGACGAGATCGAGTCGAAAACAAAACAAAATATTGCTAACCTCAAAAACGTCTGAATTAAGACAATTAAAAATTTTCAATAATTACACAAACACACAAGCACGTTCTCTAACGACGAGGGTTAGAAGATGGTGTCAAACGAAACGTTCACCCAGACTCGATTTCAAACTTTTTCCTACGACCTCATTCTCATCGAGAAATTAAAATGGTCCTCCCTGTACATCCATATCTATTTCTTTTCTTCTTTACTACACGTAACTTTATATATATATATATAAATATCAAGTAAGGAAATAATTGGTGGGCACGCTCGTGCGCATTGCGTACTTAACCGTACTCTACCCCTTCCCCACCCCTCCCAGCCCCTGTCTCCCCCTCCCCTCCCTGCCACCATCGACATCGTAATGCACACACGACTGCCACAATAATGATTATTATTATTCATGAAGGATACTCTTTGATTACTCGACTCGCAATTATTCTTGGATAATTAAAAAAAAAGACTTAAGAAAAAAAAAACATCTCGCAGATCCCGTAATTTCTCGCGTGTAAAAAAAAAGAGAAAAAAAAAATTGCCAGAGGAATTAAACGTATATAGTTCTTCAGACCAGGAAGACTGCCGGACTGATCGATATCCATCCGGATTTATGGACGTCTAATTCTAATCTCATCTCGCACGGTGGCTGGTTGACACTTTGATTACTGTTGTTGTTGTTGTTGTTGTTTTTTTGTTCTTCTTTTTCTTGTTTTTTATCGCACAACCCTCGAAAGAAATTATCGATTTATTCTTCAATGTCGATTATCCACGAGGCATACACACGCCGGTGTGTCTACGTAGTCGCGTTGTGCGGAAAAGAAGTATGGGATGAGAAACGAGGAGAATGAATAAAAAAAAAAAATAAATAAAAAATGAATCCGGTTCTCCCCCGGAAGTGGGTCAATCGAGCCCCCCGAGCGCGACGTGCGTGCTCGCCTCTCTCGTCTATTCACTCTCCTCCGATGTCGCGTATGTATTTATGCATGACGCATTCTCTACGAACTCGGATACATTTTGTCGTCTCGTATAATCGACTAAAAATTGTATTACACCGTCAGTTTTTAGCGAGATTTTATTTAAAAAAAAAAAAAACGAAAAATATTTTCAAAATTATTTTGTATCGATCCTAAGACTCGAAAATTTTCAAAGAAATTTTCAGTTTTTAGTTTAGTTTTAATAACGACGAATTTCGAATTAAAATTAGAATTTAAAACATTTGTATATTTTGACAATTTTTTATTTTGATTTAATGTGTTTAATTAATTTAATTAATTTAATTAATTTAATTAAACTTCTTAAATTTGAGTTATTTTGATAAATTTTCTCGTTAGTCGAAATGAGGATGGAACGCCTTATATATGCAGATATATGTAGTCAGGTATTGCTGGTAGCCGGGAGCAATGTATATATACTCGTGGGCGAGACTACGACGACCGCGAAGCGATGACCACACACGACATATCGAGTCGCGAAAGAAAGAGAGAGAGGCCTGTCGTTCATTTTTCATCGAAGCATAATAAAGTATGCAGGGAGGAGAGGACAGAGAGAGAATGATAAAATAATACTAAAGTGTACAGGCCGCGTATAACGGCCTTAGCTCCGCGTCCAAGACCGGAAAACCAGAAATTCAATAATTAAACATTATTCGTAAAAATAATTACTAATTATCATTTTCAATAATTTATCGTTTTACTTCGAACAAAATTTTACACGTAAACACGAGTAATTCGAGGAAACGACAAATATATTGAATTTATTTTTATCCACGTGGACCCGTCCTTGATCGCCCAAATACTTTATTTAATAGGCCTTAAGAGTTCGAATTCATCAATGCGATAAGCGTATCGACGAAAAACAAGATTCAGTTAATGGGAGAGAACACGACAGAACTATAGGAAAAAACCTTCGTTATTGCGTTCAATTTTCAATGTATAACTCAGGCTTCGATTCCTTTGAGTGTTTTTTTACTATTATTATTATTTTTTCTTCGTTGTCTTTAAATCTCTTGAGCCGGAACAATGCAGCATCCAGCGCTATTCCATCTCGCGTGTCAGTCGAAACAATTAAAAGTCATTTCCCCCACTCCATGTACGTATTGTCTATTTATGCATATTATATATATATATATATATATATATATATATATATATATATATATATATATGTGTGTGTGTGTGTGTGTGTGTGTGTGTGTGTGTGGGTGTGTGTGTGTGTGTGTGCAAGCAAATAAACTAAAGGAACAAAAGAGAGGCGTGGGAAAGTTTGAGTCACGATGTTGATAGCCTCGCATACATAATACAGTATCATTTAAATTGTGTATGTACATTTGCCTGCGCCAAACTATAATAATACCTAATTTCATACTATGTATGCCTTGTGTACTTAATTCAAAGGCTCGTGATCTCAGTCAAAGCCGCGCCTCGTTAATTCCCAAATTAGCCTCTTATCGCAGTTTCTCGCCTCGTGCAATAATCCACGTGTGTATCCACGAAGAGAAAAGAAAATAAATTCGTTCTTCGATAAGTACGAGGCGTTCCAGCCCAAATTTCCAAATTCGTGACCCTTGACTTCTTGGATCTGATTCATAATTTTCTATAACGTCATTGGGAACCTACGATACATGGGATGTTTTTAAATAATTTTTTTTACTCGTCACTGCTTCGGAATAATTTACCAAAGAATAAAATCCTTTGTTAGGTAACCTAACCTATAGTTTTGATCTTGTTTTATATTTTTATGAGCACGAGCAAGTAAAGTTTTACTAGATGTAAGTTAGACTAATATAAATCTCTGTACTTACAATCAGTATTAAATAAAAAACTTAAAAAAAAAAAATTAGCACGAGAAAGTCGTGCGTATTTAGTAAAATATGAAACCATATGGAGATTCGACACGGAACGCCCCATACATATGCATATCCATATGCACACGGTGTATGTATATGTATATTTATTTATTGGGTGTGCCAACGCGTGCTGCTGCCGCAGTGGCTAAAGTTACACGGGCCGTTGTAGTTTTCTGCGTCTGCAACAGAGAAAGAGAGAGAGAGAGAGAGAGAGAGAGAGAAAGATTGCACTCGTTATATATTAGATTCGCGTGACTCCATGGGACACGGGCACGAGTCGACGAAACAAAATATCACCTCGTATATCGAGTAGTACAAGCTCCTCGGGACGCTGCTAGGAGACTGTGCCGAAGGGAGACGTCGAGTAGCGCGCCACGGAGCGGCGTGCGTGCCTGCGCGCGTCCGCTGACGCCTACGCTAGCGCGCAGGCGCGATCTACCGCGCATGCGCGTATACGATCATTCGCGCATGCGCGTATGAGCTTACGCACGTCGCGTGGGTAACGCGGCACGGAATTCGTCGATTTTCATCTTCGGATAAATATAAATACGCATCTGTATAATCCATATTTATTCTTACGAATAAATGTGTAATGTACGTGCCGCTGGAAGATTGAAGAAAAAAAGAAAAATAAATAAAACTAAATAAAAATAAAAATACGACGATACCGTATGATAGCGCGAATAAGTTTGCCAGTAGGGACAAAACCAAGCTGCTCGCTCGCTCGCTCTCTCTCTCTCTCTCCCTCGACGGTGCGAGTGAGACGTAGTTACGAGTTACTATCCTACGGTCGTATTAATATGTATGTTAGCCCGTGTATACGAGTGTGTGCGCGCGGTTCTTTAGGCCCCCGGGATACCACAAGGACGTCAGGCCTCCGAGGCAGACACACTGTATAGATTTATGGGATTTATCGATCGACTCGTACCCACCGCTGTAGATAGGCATCTATAGATCCTATGTCCTGTGCAACGTGCCTTTATATATATATATATATATATATATATAGAGAGAGAGAGAGAGAGAGAGAGAGATAATATACAAAAAGGTAGACTCGCTTTGAGAACACGGAACTCTTACATCATCGCTATAGCAGATATATATATATATATATATATATGTATATTCACTATTTTTAGTATATATAGTGTATTTTGTTCACTACATAAAAAATAATGTATATGAGGCGTTCTTCCACTAGATCAACCCAAACTTCTCAGATGATTATCATTTACTGTCAGCCCGTAGTACTCGCTATGAATTAATTAAAAAAATAATAAGAATAATAAAAAAATTAGTTTTTTTTCTTTTTTTTAAATTGTATCCAACTATTTTCCGGTTGCATTATTTTCTTCTTATCTCCATGAATAAAGATGAATGAGCGATTGAAGACGAGCTTCATGAATAGAAATGGAACAATGGGAATGTTTGTGGAAGAAGAAAAAAATGTGACGCGGTTAATGATTAAACTTTTAGCGAAAATAGTAATTTTGTTCTTATTTTGTTATTATGATTGTTATTTTAATGTGAATCGGAGCTAAAGCCATTGTGATTCGTCACGGATCATTACAATGCGTATACTCGATCGTTCCGCCAGATTCGAGGCAGTTTCGTAATTTATAAAAAAAAATAAAAAATAAAAAAAAAAATAACTGAAAGAATGAAAAAGAAAAATAGAAAAAACTCTGAGTCACGAAGCAATGTTAATTAACAGGACGCTTGAAAAAAAAAACCATCTCGGATTCGAAGACGTGTGTATTGGTAATTTCCAATAGAAAAAGAAAAATCGCTCGTAGAAAATAAAAAGGCGCGAATAAACGCAAAAGTCCGGAAAAACCTTGACCACTGAAATGGCGGGAAGAGAGAGAGAGAGAGGGAGAACGATAAAAAACAATCTCGTTATGCGATATATTTTATCGCCTGGTGTGGCGAACAATCGATTGTTCGACGATGGCGAGAGAGTCGCGCGCGTTAAATCACCAGCGAGATCACAAAACAAAAAACATTTAAAAAACAACAACAATTTTCCCACGTGGAGAAAAACAAAATTCCCAGTAAAAATAAAAAAACAAATTCAAATAAAACAAGCGAACTAAATTAAACCCCTGAAACATCTTCAATCTTTTCTGTTTTATTCAAATGTCATTTAATTCACGAAAAAAAAAACTATTTCAAAATTTACTCAATTAAAAAAAAATTTGAATTTTCTCTATTTTTTTTTGTTTCATCGCGTAGCGGCAAATGGCACGAGGTAGATGCATGCCGAAACGCGCTAATGGCTCACGCGGATATCGTCCGTTTAACTCGAGCGGTCCATCTTTGGAAAAATCGCCGATGCGCGCGCACGACGCGACGCGCATGCGCCTTTTGCATTGCAGCGTTCATTGTTTCTCTCGAACTATAAATTACGAACGCCTCCCTCGTTCTCCTCTCGCCTTCTATCTCACCACCCCCACCCCTTCTTCGAGCTACCCCCACTTTTTCCAATTCTCCCCCTTAAGCGAGAATATAATTGATGCAGATACGACGACGAGATATCCACCATGTGTTTATATATATATATATATATGGGCATCTCGAGAGAGCCCCGTTGTGCGCTCGTGTTAAGGGGGCAAAAAAATTAAAGCAATAATGGGTCTTGAATCGTGTGCGAGAGAGCGGAGAATGGAGAAAAAAATATCTGCATGGCTACTTACAACGATACGTGCTTTTTTTCTTCTTACATACCCGAGATATTCGCAATCGATTTTTACAGGGGAAAAAAATTAACACCATCGACTGAGAACGCCCCATATATTTGAAAGATAATTTCTTATATCGTTAAAAAAATCGTAATAAATCAAGAAAAATTGTGCGAATGGCGAGCATACCGGGGCAATATTTCTATAAATTACTTCGACGAAAATTAATTAGAAAAAAATAAAAAATATTTTTTACGAATAATTAAAAAACATTCCAAAAAATTACTGTGAATGCCCCATATATTTTTTGAAGACAATAACAATAATAATAAAGCGCGATAATCGCGCTTGCACGCACGTACGAAGATGGACGTGGACGTTACACGAGAAAGAGGAAAATTTGGTATGCCAAAGGGATGCATCCCTCCCCCCCCCCATCCCCCTCCACCTTAAGAAATATTTACGTGTAAAGGCTACCGTATTATACATATGTGTGTATATATAGCGTGGGCGGATGTCGAGAAGATTTTAAATGCGAAGCGAGTAGTTTCTTCGTTTCTTTATTTTTTGTTCTCTCTTCTCCCCCTCCCCTTAAGGACGACCATCCCTTTCGACGAATCTTCGTAAATGACATTCATGACATTCACGTCGTTTCATCGCCGACGAGCTTACCAACGTCGATTCCCCTACACTTTCCTAATATCAACCGAGACGTATATGGGAAAAATATTTCAAAAACGAAGAAAAACAAAAAAAAATAAAAATTCGAGTAAAAAATAAATTTGTAATTTTGTCAAATTTTGTTGTCAATTTTTTTATTTTCAAACGGAGACGTCGACTGTTTATTGCTTCGGTAGAGTCGAGTAATTGCCACGCGCAAGGGGGTCAGTAACGGGGCTGCTCGCCTTAGTCGGTGTATATAAAAAATAAAATAAAAAATAATAAAACAAAAATTAAAATGAAAATTAAAATAAAGAAAAAAAGTAAATTGCCTGGAATTTAGGGACTGGTCTCTCGCTCGTTGCCGGACTGCAACTCACCTCTGTGCACCAGGTGCGTCATCTTCAACCTAACATATATATATATATATATATACCATTTAAATATATATATATATATATATACCATTTAAATATATATATATATATATACCATTTAAATATATATATATCAAGAATTAATGCCTCGCTCTCAAGCTCGTACCTTACCGGCACGGCGTCCTCTCTAATTAGCAATTAGGCGTCTGGTCTTGTACACGCGGAGACGATTAAAGCCACGAACCTTCCAGGCGAGGGCGAGGATGAAAATCCCATGGTGCCTTCTCGAGTAACTACAATTTATGGGGTAGTCTTTCTAGGTCAACTAATACACCGACGTCTTGAAAGAAAAAGGAGAGAAAATATAGTGTAAAAAAAAAAAATTCTATAATTTTTCATCATAACGAAGCGAGGAGCGAGATCGAAAAAATATCGCCTCGCCGTGGTGCAGGCAACACACTCACGAATCCACTTCGCACTCCTACGTTATGTACCAACCTCGCGGTTGATCGATACCTCGCAATCGAGTTTCCGAGAGAGAGAGAGATTAATATTTTTTTGAAATTATTCAAGTTTGTTCTTTGTTCGTAAATTATAATATTAGTTTTTTATATATTAAAAATTGAAAAACAAATTTTGTTTATATTTATCGTGTTATTTGTTTATTTATAGCCTGAGTAAACGAAAGAGTGATTAAAACAAATAAATCATACCAAAAATTAGGATAAATATCCGTTAGATTGGTCAAAAAGCAATTTTTTTACTGAAATAGACATTAGTGGCGCCATCTGTGAGCGAAAAACGAAACTACTTTTTGACCAGCCTAGTATACCTATATTCGTACGCTGTGAGGTGGGAATATATAGATATACACTCCGTTGGACACGGTCTATCTATAATAATATGAGGTAGCTATCGCGCTCGAGATTATGTTTACTGATTCGTGTCAATGACATTCGTGACGACCGAAATGTGAAATAATATTATAAAATTTGAAATTTCAAATTTCCAAAAATTGCAACAATATTAATCCCCAAATTATATTCCTTCATACCCTCTTTTTATCTATATTTTCGCAATAACAAAAAATCAATATCGTTCCCATTTTCGATTCAGAAATGAAAATTTAAAAAAATTTAAAAAAGTAATAACACAAATGTGCTATTTTCAAAAATCGTCGAAAAATGTATCCAACGATCATTTGTAAATAATTAAAATCGAAATCCGATATAATATACGGCTCGTGCGATAAAAGGTGGCCAGGAAAGCCCAGAACTGTGCACAGTTTGTTCAACGTAATCTCGACGAAAATCATGTTATATATACGTATTCTCGACACGTAACGTTACCACGTTTCGTCGGGAAATCCAACTTTTGCCTCGAATAAATGTGTCTACATTTAAATATATATATATATATGTATATATACATTTATAAATTCGTATCGCTATCTACGATTCGCATCCTCCACACCCGGCTTTAACACAACCCTCTCGTACCGTGTCCAACATTTTACTCTATTTTTTTGTTTTGCTTTTTTTTTCTTCTTCTCTTGTTATTCTTCCCTCGAGCTCACATGCGGGCGGTGAATGCATCTCCTCTCGCGAGTGTGCCACAAGTTCGCGAGATACAGATATCCTCGGGTTAACATGCTTCTCTTATATCGCGAGCCGAGAACTAACCGCCGGTCCACAACCTACTTATTTCAGCGGCAGCACTCCCCTACCGTGCGATATACCGCCGATAAACATACACATCGAACACACGGGGCATAGAAGAAAAATAACCAGAAAAAACAACAATTTTAAAAATCGTTTTTAAAAAATTTATTTTTCTCTTATGAAAATTCTAGCTTTTTGCAAATTATACTTTTGGAAAATTGTATCGAGACGATTATTACGTTTTCTCCTGATTTTACATTTATAATTTTACGAAACATTTAATTTGTATCATTCTTTCGTCAATTTTTGTAATTTATAAGTAAATAATAACAAAATAATAAAATTCTCCTTTTTTTAAATTTCAATTAACAAAAATATTGTATTACTATTCATTTGTTTGTTTTGTAAATCGAACGAATCACCGATCGTAAACGAAAATCCGAATGTGAAAATTTATCCAAAATATTTGCCAATCAAAAAAGAAATAAAAAAAATTGCATTTTTTTAAACTCCGAAAATCCGCCATTTCTCACGTCCGGAATGTCTTGCGAGTATATTAGGGAGGAATCGCAGCTGCACGTGTACAAATGTACCTGTTCACTCGAGCGGTACCTTCGTTGCTTCATTTTCTACGTACGTATACACGTATTTACATTTTTCTTTTCTTCGTTTCTTTACATAGCGAAGCACGATAAGAGCCCAGGATTTAGATTTAAATCCAGATACACGCTCGAACTATCCCTCGAAATATTTCGCACAGTGATTGGCCCCAACGATCTCGACGAATCACGACAGTCATTGGCACGTACAGTAAGTACCCTCTCCATAAAACGAAAAAAAAAAAATCACGGAACCGGCCAGTTCATGACACTATATATACATATATATATATGGCGTACATACGTGCAAGGAATACGAGCAATTCGCTGTTTTCCACCGCGAGTACAACACGAGCGCGAACAGCCTAGGCCTCTCGGGTAAATTTATTACGTGCGCTGTATTTTATACGTCCTATCTATCTATATATATATATATATATGTATATATATATACAGAGAGATAGGACGTAGATAGGATATATATATAGAAGCTCGAGAGTATGAGAAAAAGGACGAGAAGGAATAATTTGGATCACGCCTGGAGTTAGGAAGTTTGGTTTGTTTCGACACGAGGAATTTTTTATTTTGAAAAAAAAAGAAAATAGTGAATTAAAAATCGGGTTAAAATTCAGTTAAAATTCTCACTGTTCGCGCATCTGGGGCTCTCCGATTCGTGAATACTACGATAGCCAAGAGGAATAATTGCATAATCGTCCTTTGTTGGAATCGCGAATACACGTTTCGCGCGTTAAAATTCACGGCGTAGCCGATCGTTCGATCCTCTTTCTCCGCGTTTTCGCGAACCGTAAACACACGTTGGAAGGCTCGATCTCGACGAGATTCGCAGGTTTTTTTTACATGCGCTTCTCACAGATGGTTTTGCGTTCAACCTCGAATGCAGAATATTTTTATTACATTTTTTTATTATATTTTTCCATCGGATCGATTCGATTTAAAATTTACGTTTTTGAAAAAAATTGGACAATTTTTTGTGTTTGTTTGATTAAAAAGATTTCTTTTCTAATTAAAAACAACCTTGATCATTATCGCTTGTCGCGCGTCAATCTTTCAAGATAAATTCCGATTAAATTTGTACGATAGAGAATTTTTTATAGAATTTTATAAACAACAAAACAATTATTATCTTATTTTTATTTTCACGATCGAATATTTCACGATTGTTTATCAAAAAGAACGTATCCGATACGACTTTGTTTATCACTAATCTTTCAAGAATAACAATCGAACAAAAAAAAATATATAAAATTTTACAAAAAAAAAAAAAGCGAACAAAAATTGTTTTCACACTTTTTCGAAAAATACGGAAAAATGTTGCTCACGAGTTTTAACGGTTCGTGCTGAGGCTGTAGTTTTGCATGTGAGATTCGCCTCTACGCCTAGGCTCCACCTCGGATACACATTTCATCCGGCAAGGATGGCAAAAGCGTGCGCTCTCCGAGTGCCGAGGTGTACGCCAATTTCCATATTCGTATAGGAAAACCGTGCGAGCTTCTCTCGAACGACCTATGTACACCTCTATACATAATATATATATACATACATGTATACAAAAAATTGCTTGCATAGCTCGAGGTGAAACTGGCCACTCGTGAAACTCATGCATGGCTCGCCTCTTTACATACATGGAAAATATTCCTATTTTTACTTTTCTTTTTTCTTTTCTCTTTCTCTCCTCTCGGAAAAACCGTAATATACGCAGCTTTTATGGTCGGACATGATGCGATAATTTTTTTTCATTTTTTTTACTGGAGAGAGAGAGAGAGAGGGAGAGAGGAGATTCTCCACGGGGATATATTATCGTACGATGGAATCTTTACGTCGAGAGCTGCGAAATTCTTCCGCATCTTAATGCTCCCTCCCACCACGTGGTCGCCTCTCGAGAACGAGGTCGATTTGTTTATTTTTTCATGATCATATATATATATATATATATATATATATATATATATATATGAATGTATATATCCGCGTGATAAATATAAATTTGTCTGTTTATTGAGGCATATAGCGTTAAGTATCGCTTGAAAGATATTCGATACGCGTATGTAGATATTAAAACGTGGCGATGCAATTGACCCCGCTCTGCGGTAAGCGCGTGTTTACGAGACCGTTGTATCGTCTCGACAAGGATCTGTATAAATCGGCCGGTAATCGAGATCGATTTTACGAATCCGGCGGGCGGTAATAATAATAATAATAATAATGATAATAAAAACAATAATTTTTTGTAACTCGTCGTTTCTCGAAAAGATTTAATTTCTCAAAATTGTCGTCCTCGATTTTCTGAATTAAAAATAATAATAATATGAGTAATAATGATAAACGAAAACAATAATTTTTTGTAACTCGTCGTTACGTGAAAACAATGAATATTTCAAATTTGCCGTTCTCGATTTTCCAAATTTATGATGATAAAAATGAAAAATAATAATAAAAAATAACAATAATAATAATAAACGTGATTTATACGAGATTTTACAAGCCGGTGTGTCCGGCAAGCAGACGTATTTCGCAAGTTCCTAGCGCTGTCCTCTCGTACTAGCTGCTTGTATGGAAAATTTGCATTTCTCGTAGAAAAAAAGAAAAAAAAACAAAACAAAAAAAACCCATACACGCGTTATAAACCTAGTGCCAAGCGTTACAGTTGGTCGTTTCACGCAAACGTGAGTTATAGGAATTGGGACGTGCATCCGTTTCCCCTCGTTCGAACGCCTGACGTGAGAAATAATTTGAAAAAAAACAACAATAAAACAATCACAAAAATTAAAAAATTGTCATTTATCTCTGATTGAGAAAATTTTCGACTCGCCTCGATATCGTGAATTATGGTACGTGCGCGACGTTCCAGATTTTAATTGGATATTAACGTTTATATATATATAGTTTTATAGCCGAGGAGATAACGAAAAGAAGGCAATTTGTCCGAGCAGCGGTTCGTGATGTCTTCGATGTCTCTCGTCGTTGGATGAGAAATATAATGCATATTGTGATAGGGTGCAAATATATATATATATATATATTAGTTTATACGAGAAAAGAAGAGATATCTGGTACGTGAAAGACCCCGAAGTGACCGCGGGAATCGTCTCCACGAATACACGAATACAGAGATACGTACACACAGAGAGGTCTAATTGCACGAGATGGGGAAGTGGGTTAAGGGGTCTGCGCTTCAATTACGACCAGTTTCATAATTTTTTAATTGGCCCACGGAGATACGACCTGGCCGGCTGCTCCTTTAAGGTCCTTCTCGTACCAGGAGAGGGTTTCTATACGGTGTCTGTATTATATATTATAACGTCAGTGATTTATTTAATTATACCAAGAGACAGAGAGGGGGGGAGGGGGGGGGGGGGGGGGTGATCAAGATCGTGAGCTTTCTCCCCCTTGTCATCGTGGAATCGAACGAATCGTCAATTTTTGTATTCGTCGTATTTTTCTTTTTCAAGGTTAAACGATGAAGAAAAAATAATATTGTGTGTTTTTTTAATGATTTTATAAATATTTTCAAAATATCGATGACAAAGAATATTGACAAATTTTGTATCAGTCCTTTGCTCGCTAGAAACGTAAATAAGCTCATAAATAATTACGGATATATAAATATATAAAAAAAAAGAAAATAAATTCTTAATATAATAATAATATAATGAAAATAAAAATTAAATATGACGATTATTAGCTTGGCCAAAAAGTAATTGCGTTTTTGTCCCAGACATTACCATACGCCCCCATGCATTAGAAACGCAATTACTTTTTGGCCAACTCGATAATTCACATATAAATCTATATTTACACGTGTGTTTGTATGTGAGAAGTGGAGTATAGACGAAGGAACGGTAGGTTGGAGTAACGGCGATTCCTGAAAGACCCTCTCTCTCTCTCTCTCTCTCTCTCTCTGTCTCACTCACTCACTCACACCGTGTACGAGCGCAGCAGCGGCAAGCAAAGTCCCTCGACCCTCGGAGAAAGTACCGAACGTCGGAGCGAACGGGTTCCCTTCCACTGGGTCAAGGCTGGCTAGCCCCGCTCGCTCTCGAGCAAACGTATTTTTATATATATATATATATATATATATATATATATATATATATATATATTCGCATACACACCTATATATAAAATGCAAGAGGGTGTGTGCGAGAGCTCGAGTTCGCAAAGGTGTGCAAAGTTGCGCACACGGACGGACACGCATCCCGGCTTTACCAGGAGCAAAATGCACCCTGCAGCGCGCTCGTTAATGAGCGATAACTATCGGAGGATGACGTCGGGGCTGCCGATAATTTATTCGGACTTTCGGTAAACGGTTCGAGACGAATGAAGAAAGAAAAAAAAATACAGACAAACACAGAGACGTACGTTTTCGATCGTTTTCGAGATTTCGAGGCTGTGCTCGATCGTTCCATAGGACGTTATCGATTACGTCGAATATTGTTTGTAAGCATCGATAATTGCAAGCCTCGAGGGAACAATTATTATTTTTATCACTCGTTGCAATTGTGAATAATAATTCGTTATTATTATTTTTAAAATTTGTGTTTCTTATCATTATTATTATGGACAATAATATTGAAGGTATTATTCTTGTCGAAAATTGCAATAAATTACAGAACAAAATTGCTCCAGTTGTTAGAAAACCTTTTTTTTTCGCGAATAATATTTTTCGTGCGCGTAATTCGTTGCTCGGCGACGGAAAATTATCATTATTATCGTAAAAGGTATCGAACCGACGAAAAAATTATTTTCGCGCGCGTGTTTCAAGTTCTCGACGGCGCGCGCTAATTTTTGTTCTCTCTTTTTTTGTTTTTTTTTTTCTTTCTTGTTGTTGCCTCGCTCAATTGACTTTTTTCCTCGAAGGAATTCTGTAAAAATTTTCGTGTCGTACCCTTCTTGCGTATTTACCGGTTTTCGAAAACGTTTCGCTCCATTTATAAGTACATACGTCTTTATACACAAACACACACACACACACGTTTATATAGAATTGTATGTAAGTCATCCACGTCACGTGTCAATAATTTCGAGAGTCATGAGTCAATAAAAAAAAATTGGAACGCATCTTTTGAAAGGTCTTGTTTCGAAGTAACGTTGAAACCGATTCTTCGCCCATGGGCTTAATTGGTGAAAATTCCTTCATCGGCTGACGAGACGAGATGACGAGATCTCTCTCTGTCTCTTACACTCCTTCGTTTTTGGCTCTGACGAGGGTCACTACGTTAAATTATACGTATCGAGCAACCGGAAACTCATTTTGTACAAAAACGTTATTTTCTCTCTTTATCTTCTATCTCTGACTCTCTCGAAACGTCCGGATATAATGTTTCGAGTCTGAAAAGTGATTATCGAAAAACCCTTCACCTCCTCCCTCTCTGCCTCGCTTCTGAGGCAAAATTATTTATTTACGTCACGAAATTGGACGTTTTCGAATTTTCCGAAAAATGAGAACGTAAATTCGTCGAAGACGATTTAAAACTCGCTAATAAAAAATTCGAATTTCAATTTATCAACGACGTTTTTTTCGTTATCGTAAAAATAAAAAGAAGCAAATCGACGTGGAAATGTAACGTCTTTTAAATTCTTCTCGATGTAATTAACGTTGATTACCATCGATTTCGATAATCGTATATTAATTAGGTGCTCATTAAATTTCTCATTATCGAATACAAACGCGTTCTCTCCGCGGAAATAATACGCGTGTTCGTGAAATTCGCCAAAAATAAAATTCACAATAATAATGATCGATTTGTGGTTTTTATCATTTATTTATTCAACGAACTTCTTCGACCAACTTTCCATATTGAAAATTAAGCAAATACGACGTCTCGCGAATAAAAATATCGTTCGATACCAAGGTCTCTCGTACGATCATTAATCCACGTCGGATTTCACGTTGGCTTCTCCATTGTGTTTTCATCGGCATTCGGTCAAACACGCGGATGGCAATGTTGATTCGTTCAGGGAAACGTATAAATGCGAGAGAAATAAAAGTATCGAGGCGAAACGAAGAAGAGGCGGGGAATGACGGAAACAAGAAGAAAAAGAACACTCGCATTCGCGAGACAGAGAGATCGACTGACATGAGAGAAAGAAAGAGAGAGAAAAGAGGTCCGGGGGGGAAATACATCTCTCGGCTCGGCACTCGGAAATTATCGTGCAAATGAAGCGATAAAGTCGAGCGGCAACCCATCATTAAGGCTTATAAAGCCGATCGTTAAATTTGACCAATTCGGAAACCATGTTCTCTCCTCCTTGCTATATAAATACTTACGTACGTATAAACATACAAAAAACCACACACATTTATATATATATAGATATACACGTGTATATATATATATATATATATATATATATATATATATATATATATATATATATAGAATTATATATTGACATATATAAAGTATAAATTCGACGTGTCCGAAAAGCCACCTAGTTGGCCTTCCACTTATGCGAAAACATAACCGAGAAACCTCACGTACCGACTGATGGTATCACGTACCGACCGAGTAAAGTTCCCGGGCAGCGGGAACGAAACTGTCGGAGAGCCCGATCGGTTTTCCGATGTTCTCTCCGTTGATTGACTCGAATCACCGGTTACTCGGACCGTAACTAACCACACATGCCTTGGCATGGCCACCTCTGGTACCTCGTTTGGACGGTACCTCGGACACGAAGAAGCCTGAGATCCGGCTGATGCAGATCTATCTGGGTGTTGAAATCGAGCTGTGTACGAGAGAAATGACCGACGAAAATACGTTTCGGTGGTATCCTTCATTTATTATTTCGATTGCGCAATTTCGTTTTATGTCCCTCAATGGCTCTGTTGATTCCCCCCTGAGGTGGAATGGCTCTTGCCCGTTACGAGTCCTCGCAATGAAATGGTGGAAGATTATAGGGCAACGCGAAATTTCGTTTCTTATTCCGTTCGCTATTTTTTATTCTTCATTTTTTCTTCCAACTTCCCTCTTTTCTTCATCATCATCTTCATCTTCTTTTTCTTCCGGCTTCTTTGGCTTCTTCCTCATCTTCGTAGTCGATCGTGCGAAGAACAAGGACACAGAAAGGAGATAAATATCTTTCTCCTCGTAGCAATGCAAGAACCAATCATTTTGTTACCGTTTACGCGTCCGACTCATCATGGTATGTAAATATAAATAAGGAAGCGAGAGGAACACCCGAAAACTTTCTTGCATCTTAACGTCCCTTTATTACAGAGCCCTGGCTCCGTTCCAATACTCTCCGAGAGCTACTGGTCCTCCTCGCCGGTTTTAATGCATCTCCCCTGTTCGCTCCTGCCCAAAAGAGCACGATGACCCTGTTTTCCGGGTTCCTTCGTGTTGCTTCTCTTTTTTATCTTCTTCAGCAATGACCTCTTCGGGTACACGCACTTCTCACAATCTTTGAGCCGGCAATTTTCAAGCTCGAAGAGTGCTTCGATCGATGATGGAAAAACCCATTCCAACCTGTTGATCATCCCCCAAGTGTTGCACTATTATATGGAATCATCAATGACTACTCAATATCACATCTAACCAAAGTTCGACGTCAATGTCTTTCTAATTTCCCAATTTTCCAGTTACTCTAGGTTTTCTTTCACTTCCGAATACTTGGTGACTATGCCTATCGAGTACTGTTTATCATCCGTAAGGTGGCCTAAGTTTCGAAACAGGAAATTGGAGAAACCGGTGGACCATGTGCTTCGCTTTATACAAGTGAGGTCGAGCTCATTAAATTTTTCAGACGCCACCACCCTGGCTATTCCCAAACATTTTTATTTCCTCTTTGTCTCGCGCTCTCTCTCTCTTTCTCTTTCACCTCTTCCCGATCGTGACCATTATCCGTTCCAGGATGGCGAAATAACATCAGGGCGTAGAGCGTCTTTTCTCGTCGTGCTTTTCGAGTATCGACGTGCCGCGTGCTCGGTGGCAATACTACAGGACATTTGGCACACTCACCTGTTTGGATTTCGTGACGATGCACGAAAACCTCCGGAAGCACCTGGTAGCGATCGCGAGAGAAAGAGAGACGAATGTCCAATCGCACACGACCCCGAGAGCACCGTGAACAGAAACGACGATGATTATTTTCGGGGAGAATCGTTTCTCCTCCGTGCGCACTTAAATGATTATAATGCCAGGTATTTTTCTTCCTTTTCTCTCGAGCTGCGTACCACTCTGGAAGATTTGGTACGTGAGTGTCTTCCAATAAGTGCCACGATCTAACAACTCCGCGGCACGATGCATAATGGGCCGCTGAAAGACCGGGACCCACTCCCTACTAATGAGTCGGTCCAACGCAAAGCGAATGCGAGAGAGCGCCGTTGAAAATACCATCTGGCGGACAATGGCGGAAGTATTTTTTTTTAAATTCTCTTTTTATTCAGCAACATGCGAGTATATCGAAACCACATATATTTCTTAGCGTTGAGTCATCGTTGTGAAAGTAAAATTATAATTTGTCCTGTTACCTCGACGGATTGTATCTTCGAGCTGAATTATTGGCAAACTAAGTAATTCGAATAATTAGGCGGTTGATCGATCTCGATGCAATTTCGCACACTTGACATTGCATCTGCATTCCAACAAAAATATTAAAAACAATATCCCTCAGCTTATGGAAAACCAGCGAAGGCCTCCGAGAAAGCGATACCCAAGAATATCAATTGTTATTTACGCTACGATACGAGAGAGAGAAACCCTTGGCATTTGACAATCGTGGTTCGCCACTCGACCCCGAGCCACGAAGTATACTCTCTCTCCTTAGAAGCACGCGAAGTACCGCCAGCGTTGAAAGATGTATCAGACGTTGCCCGATGCACGCTCGAACACTGCGGCATTAATTTAATACAGTGCGTTATGCGATGCTAAGTTTTCTACCGCTATCTTACGTTACGAAGACTTCGCGAGGTTCCCAACGTCACCGAGGAGATTCTAGTTGCGCAATCCACCGCCGAGAGTCTCTCGCGCGATTCCTCGTCGGCCTAGCCTCTCCGAGAGCTCGTTCCTTCGTGCGCATACACGTATACTTGTATCCACAGACACGCGCCTAGGTAGGCCGAGGTGGAAAACCATGCCACGATCGTGTCGAGCTACATGCTCGATACTCTGACTCAAAACCAGGGGCTCGCCTACAAAGGCCGAGACGGGAGTTGTGAAAAATGTCACTCCCTATTAATGAGTCGGTCCAACGCAAAGCGAATGCGAGAAAGCGCCGTCGAAAATACCATCTGGCGGCCAAAGTCGGAACTATTTTTTTTTAAATTCTTTTCTCGAGGGATTTGAAAAGAAAATGGCGATCAACGCGGTCTTCTGGTTGGATCTGCCGGCAATTTTCACCCAGCGGAGTTTTGCATCGGGGGCTCAACGACTGCGTCAGTTCGTGCAGGAAAGCCTGGCATGTATGCATTGAATTTATACGCGAGCGTGGTGCGTTCCCACGCCTGCGAGGAGACCACGGCGTCTTGGTCTTCGGGCCTAATGCCCGACTCGTCCGTGTGGCGAACCTCTCGTTTGTGTTTTATATAGAAAGAGAGCAGGGATTCCCCGCGCGGCCCTCCCGCGGCCGCAACCCGAGACGCTACGTGCGCGGGAGCGCGAGAGAGCGCGCTGCGGTCGCCGATCCTATTTACCCCCACTCCGTCGATAGCTCACAGTACGCTTTTCTACGACGCGCGCACACGAACGTCTCTACCGCCGGTGCAACGTGCATAAAATATGGAGCACACTATGGGCGACGAGACGCTGATATCTGCGAGAATACGCTCTCGCTACGTTCCCGGGACTCGAGCGTTACTGCAATGAGCCGTATACGCGAAACTCTCGAGCTTCGACGGACTTCCAAGGTTTTCCCAATCCTTTTCGTAAGGAGAGAAAGAGGGAGAGAGAGAAGGTGTTCTTTAACTTGTATTACTAACGTTTTCAAAGCGTGTATATTTTATAGTAAATGAATACTTACCTCCCTGTATTAAATGCACATGGGTGTGCGCGTGTTCCAGAACATTCGACCGAAACGTAGCTTCAAAGAAGGTTCAAATTGTTTTTAAATACAGTAATTGGTACATAGCGTTGGTCCGCCATTTTGAACTCCGAGATGTTTATGTTAGAGGCGAAATCTAGTAGTTTCTACAATCACCGTCCAATTTTCATTAAAATGGAAACGAAATTTGTTCGTTCTTTGATTTTTCATCAGCTATATCGATCACTTGACCTCAAACGTTCACAGATTTTCATAGAAACCGAAACCTTAAGATTGCCTAACACACCGAGAGGTACTTAAAAAGCGATAACTCATACCACGATTTGAAACAAGTATTCTCAATCGCTGTACAGCGAGCCACACATTGTCCGAGAAAACTATACCAATAAGCGTGTGAAAAAGTCTTGAAAACTACCCTGGGACATGCATATCTGATACGTAACGTCTGTTGAGCGTGAAGGTATTCATACGCGGCCCAGAACAATAGGTACAAAGAGAATGCTCGTGATCTTCAGTAGTCTTTTGTACCACGAATACGTTTAACCCAGGTATATTTATATACGTCGAAGAGCACGATAGACTATTTATCTTATTACGCTTTTTTCTTTTTGTTTTTTGCATCAACGCGTTTTATCCGGAGAATATAAAAGCGCGTCTATTTCAACTCGATTAAACCGAAATGTTTATCTCGCAGGCGGGGACGGTTTTGCACGACTCAACCAAACCGGTTTTATACGCCTTCGATTATTATTTTATTATTATTTTTAACGTACACGTTACTTATTATATTACCCGTATAAAACGTTATACCATGAATTAACGTGTCTTATTGTACATTAAGAATTCATCGGTTAGGTCAGACAAACACGTTCCTTCGCAAAGCTCTTAAATTATCGGTGTCTGATTTATGAGATGTCGTTCGTAGGAATTCATCGTTTGATTGATAGGAGACTTCGTGGTGGTGGATAGATTCTCGTTGGGACACGTGATATCGCGATACAAATGCAAGCTTCGATATCAAGAGAGAGAGAGAGAGAGAGAGAGAGAGAGAGAGAGGAAAGAGCGCGTTAAAATTTATTCCGGAGTCTCGAAACAGGACACGAGGTTGTAGTGCGAGTACCAGACAGGTCTGTTGAGTCTTCCGATGTTACGTTGCCAGCGGCAACGGTCTTTTATATCCTCGCGACTCAACGAGACTCCTCTTCCTCGTCCTTGTCTTGTAACGACTAACTGTGCAGGCTCCCACTGACTGGAGATAACTGTATCGCGAGCGAGCGCGAGCCTTGAAGCGATTGCTCGTTCCTCCTATGCCTCGCGTAGTATTACGAACGCCGCGCGTTAATTATACGAGAGATCATTCAAACTTATCCGTCTACGATGCGGAGAGAGTTATGTCACGCGAGAATCGACTTTGATATCCGGGTGGTCAAGCCCGAAAAAAGGATCGATTCGGAGCGTGCCAGCATGGATTGCAAGTCTCAAACGTTCAGCTTCGAACGTTTTTACGTCGGCCATTTTGTAGTCGATCGGAAAAAAAAACATTAGAGGAATGCCCGAATAAAAATCCGGGCACGACTCCGTAACGGATTGCCAGTGCTCGTGTCTAATCCTCGACTTTTTTGTTGTTCAAGGATGCCGTGGGCGATCGGGCGCGAAGATTCCCGACTCGCTTGAGGGAGCACCCAGGGATCTTTAGAAACAAGTGCGGGGGATCCCCTCCCCGTGTACCGATCTTCCTCGCTGAGGTGAGCACAAAAAGAGAGACAGTACGGAAGAGCAGAGTAGGTGTGGTTCACGGTTGGCCGTTCACGAGCGGAGCAGTTTACCGATCGAGCAGAACAAAAAGGGTAAAACAGATCACCCCTTCTCCACGGTGCAGCAAAAAACATCAAGTTTCCTTGGGTTGGTAGTCAAGGGGTCCGAGGTAAGATGGACCTGACCGAGGCGTTTGCGCCTGGTGCACCTGGCGAGGATCTTGGAAAAACGGATTTCTTTGATTTCGTTGTCTCACCACCACCCCATTGTACCTCGGGCAGTGGCACCGGTGTCGTCATAACCGACGACGACAATTTCCTTCATCGTACCTGTGGTCGTGGCATGACGTTCCTACATCAGGATCCACGACACGACGATCACGACAGTCGTGACATTCACACGAGCACCTCGGTCTCCTTCATCAAGGAAACCAACAACAATACCCTAACGGCGTTGCCACCTGTCTCGACGATAACCGGTTCCCTGAGTCATCATAATGCGGTGCGTGGCCACGGTTGTCCGGTGACTGGAACGGAACAAGTCCCGATGGACCAATCGGACTGTGACTATTGGGGTGGCGACGACGGCAAGGAGCAGACCTGCAACATACTTCTCGAGGATCTGAACAAGTACTGTTGGTCGACGCACACCAATAGTCAAAGCCACAACGAGGGTGTCGTTGTCCACGGTGGTAACGACACGGGTCATAGAACATCTAACAGTGGTGGCTGTAACGCCAACGATCGTCATCAGAACACGGACGGTGCGATTTACACCCTGACTGTACTTAACAACGAGGCGAACTCGATGGACGCCTTGGACTGTTGTAAGAGTCCCACAGCGCCATCCAACGATTCCTGGTCCCTGCGACCCAACCTCGATCTAGACGCGATACTCAGCATGGAGCCGAGTCCCGCGGAACAGGAGCACGATGTACAAAATTCCGTCAATGACGTTACGAGAACCGAGAGGTTTCACGTCATAGCAACCCCTTCGTCCCAATACACCACGGACGACAGTGGCTTCGTCGAGAGCAAGGAACTCTGTTCCCGCAATCAGAATAATTCTCAAGTCGACAACAACAACGACTGGAAGCTCTCGGATCAGAATCATTTACAGGACGCGGTAGCTGCCGCAGCAGCGGCGGCTAACGATTCCGCCGAGTCGCTTCTCCGTAGCGCCCTCCAGGGTAAATTGTATTCCGGCACCGGACAAATAGCGTCACCCTCATCGTCCCAATCCTCGACAATGTCGTTGTCCGTCACCAACAGCACCTCGGGCAGCCTGCAACTGTTGCAGGAGCACCAGACCCAGCAACAACAGCAGCAGCAGATCCAACAGGACGAGTCGATGCACGGCTGCACGGAGGAAGACCTCTTACTCTCCCAGCTGGAAACTACCACCTATCGTCCCGGGGACTACGAAAAGTTGAAAAGCATAGCGAACGAGGTAGTCGAGTCCTACTGCAATCTTGAGCCGGTCTGCAACGTTTCGGCTGCCACCACGGTCATGTACACTCTGGATCCTACGAGCGGTAGTCTAGGAACGATAACCCTACCTGCCGATCTTGGTCAGGTTGGTACCGTGACCGTGGTCACCGCCGCGCAACAGGACCAACTAGTTCAGGCCACCCCAACCACCGACATCACCCCAGTTACCACCACCACCAGCAACACCCAGATACAGATAGCGCCATCTCGCGGCAGTGGTACCAAGGCACCCAAGAAGTACAGTAGGAAGCCGAAAGGTGGCGCTAACGCTGCCAGTGCCAACGGCAGTGGCGCCGCAGGAGCCTGCAGTGGCAACGGCAGCGCTACCAACGGACAAACTTCCAGCGGGAATGGAGGCTCGCCCGGTTCGTTGCCACGCAAGGAGCGTTCCCTCCATTATTGCAGCATATGCAGCAAAGGGTTCAAGGACAAGTACAGCGTCAACGTACACATCAGAACTCATACGGGCGAGAAGCCCTTCGCCTGTTCCCTTTGCGGCAAAAGCTTTCGACAGAAGGCCCATCTTGCCAAACACTACCAGACCCACGTGGCACAGAAGCCCAACGTTGGCAGCACCGGTAGCAGCTCGAGCAGCAACGCCAGCAACACCAGTCCAACCTGCACCGACGTCGCGACTCCCAGGAGTCTCCCGGATTCCGCTACAGCGTGCAATCCATCGAGCTAGTTGTTTTATTTTCGTACCAATTCTTCTTTCTCCTCTCTCCCTCTTTCTCTCTCTCCCTCCGTTCGAGCTTATTTTTTATTCTCCGCATCCTCTCTTTGTTCATTTGTTTAAAACGTAGTTGTAACTATTATCTTTTGCCACTCTCTCTTCCCCTTCTTTTTTTAAACACTTTATTGTTATCACGGGAGAATTATTCTCATCTCGGCCCCCCCCCCCGTATTGCTCGTTCCACATTCCCCGAGTCTCTTTGACGAACGAAACGCAGCGTTACTAGACGCGAGGCTTGTCTCGTTTACAGAACGATTTATACGATCCGGTATGTTAGAATGCGCGCTTTTGCGTTGTACGCGAGATGTCATAATGCAATGAGCGCGCGTTACTTGAGGACACGGAACAGGCAGCGGCAGTAGCACCACCATCATGAACATCATCCGGACGGACGAGGTGAAACCTTCGTGGTATCTCGCACACCGGGGGAAAATAATCGCGCTCTAGACGGACTCTCGAGTTAACGCGCGCGTTGCGACACGACCGGACCATGACTAATAACGATCACACGTATTTTATACAATATATATATATGTGTGTGTGTGCCTGTGTGTGTGAAATATTTATTGTATGCTCGAATCTCGTGATGAAATGATTCTTGCATGATCGAGGACTCGGCTAACATTGTCACTAGGCGTTCTATTAACGAGATTGGAAATCTTGGCACGACGGCGGCTCGAGCGATTTTTGTCTAATAGAAAAAAAGAAAACAAAAACGGTTTTATTATTTTTTTTAACGATTTGTTTTTTTTTTACACGAAGGGGAAAAAACTGTTGCTCAGATCGATATCAACGTGGGACTTTGATATTTCGTTCGAAAAAAGATCAAAAACTCGTATACCTTTAATTTATTTCGATTTTGTTTGTTTGTTATTTCATTGGATTCGTGGGATTGGACCACGAAGTGTCGAGAATGTTAAATGATATCTGGTTCGTCGATCGTACGATTAAAAGTTAATCCCGAGTGAAACGGGTCCCGAGGTAAAAAATAAAAATTAAAAAAGATAAAAACATCAAACTACCGGTAGAAAACTAACGATCTCATCGTTCGATCTCTAATTTTGTTTTCAGCGCGCTTTGGGTCACCTCGTTAAGAATAAATTCTCGCGGAATATACTTTGTTTTGCAAATTATATTCCCCGCGAACAAAATTTCTCTCGTCGCGAATTCAGGGTCTTTCAAAATTAGCATTAATTTCGCATCGTTAGCCGGCGTGCTATTTTTTGTTTCTTTTGGCTAATTAATTTTTTCGTCTATGATTCTCTATGGAAAAAAATAAAATAAATCAGAAAACTTGGAAAAAATTGAAATAATGAAACGAGGACACACGTAGGACACGTTCGAATTCGATGAAATACTATTTATTTCCAATAGCCAATTAATCGTCGGAGTTTCTCGATCAAAGCCAAGTATTTCATTCGGAACCCTGCGGGCCTCGGATTTTATATAAAGCCACATCTATATATATATATATATACATATATATATATATATATATATATATATTGTAAAAATAAACGTACGAACGGTAACAGCGTCGAAATTGCCTGTAGCGGAGAGATCGATGTCACGTATCACTCTCGATACGGGTGTATCCCGAAACTCACTTGTTATATATATATATCTTTTATGTATTTTTCTACATTGTATATTGCATATATATCGTAGTATATTTATTCGTTGCGAGCGTATTAACGTTATCATTTTTATTATTTTCTTTTCTTTGCGAAGTGCTCAACGGCCACAAATTGCTCTCGTTTAATCGTGGATTAATTCAATTGTCGTTTGTACAACGAGTTTGAAACTAGACGCAAAACTATAAATGGACCTTGGTGAACGGACGTTGTGAAATTTTTGTTCCTACGACATACATACACACATATATATATATATATATATATATATATATATATATATATATATATATATGTATGTATCGTAAAATCGCTCGTTAGCGACGATTTTGTTATCGAAAAAAAAACAAGAAAAAATTCACAAAAGTTGCACGCACATGACAAATGGTGTTTCAGGATCGTGAGAGACACTCGACGACATTATTGTACTTACATGTTAATTATTATTATTATTACTATTATTATTATTATTCTCATTTTTTTGTATTAAATATATATTTTTATTTTTTATTTTTTATTCGCTCTACGCACTATTTTCGTTCGTCTTTTGGATCGTGTAATTTCTTTTTCTTCTTCTTGTTCGATTAAGTAATTAGTAGCATGAGCTGTGATTTAGATACATACTCAACGAGTGATTAGACGTGGAATGCGTTAATTATGCAATTGCTATATTAGGTAAAAGAAAACTATACGAATGCTCTCTTTTTTTATATACATATGTATATGTGTAATTATATATATATATAGTTCACACGTACGTGACCGATTGACCGAGAAAAAAGAACGTCGTCCCGTAATTTCTCTCGTTAAAATGAAAACATATATATATATATATATATATATATATATATATATATATATATATATATATATATATATACATTTATCCAATTATCCTTTCGTCTATGTACAATCTTAATTGTCAATCACCAATTTTTCTCGCTCTCTCGATCAAAATCGTATCCGAGCGAACGGGATCGATCGATGAATTCGACGACCTGGAACGAAAAATCGAACGTCGATTAAAAATATTGCGAGACACCTTCGATTACTGTCAATTTTTATTTTGTAAATTTTTATTTTCTCCGACGATTTCAGCGTATCGACGAAATCGAGGGTGAAATAAAATTTCGAGAAAAACAATTTGCGAAAAAAAAAATCGATAAAATTGGAGAAAACAAAATTCGAAATTCTCGATTTTTTTTTGAAAATTTTTACAAATTTGACTTCATTTCGAGAGAATTATTCGGGGAACCTCTATTCTGGCAATTTTTTGTGTTGTGACGGTTTTATGGTATTTTTTTTGTTTTGTTTATTTTGAGAAAAAATGACACGAGACGAAGAAAAAAAAGTAGCGATCGGACGAGAAATTACTTCGTTCGTAAAGTTCCAGGTTGAATCATCGTGTGCGCGCACGGCGGTTGCCCAACTAACGGGGCGCGAGAGGGAGACAATTTTGACGTGCACTGTAATTTAGGGAAAGGTGGGGAAGCGCTCACCTCTCTCACGCGTGTGGGAACGAAACTCGCGTGTCCGCCTTTTCTTCTTCATCTTCTTGTATTTTTCTTTTTTTCTTCTTTTTTTTCTTTTTTTCACGAGCTTGACCTTACCGCGTCGACGTCAGCCATAAAACCATCGCGGTTCCTCCGTTTTCCACGATCTTCGCACCTCTCTCATCACACGTAAAATCAAAAAACGAATTTTCACTAAGTTTCATTCACCCAAATCAAACTTTAATTTAAATTCGCCTTAACACACAAGATTAATTTTTTTTTAAAATCGAATCACAATCTACGTTCAATCTTGAATATAGATTTTAATTCGTACAAGAATCTAACGTTAATTCGCAATTTTACCACGAAATTTACGAAAAAATTCTCAAAGCGATTCGTGCGTCGTAATGTCGCGGTCCTTCCTAAATATTTTTTCTCGTCGATTTTAATGGTAAACAAATTTTAAAAAAATCTTTTTCCATTGTAATTCGAATCAAGCAACGATACACTTTCAATCCGGGGACCGTTTGTTTTCTATTCATGTTCGCTTGTCTGTAGAAACGAGCTAAGTCTTGTGTAGTACGACGTTGTAAGTTTGTAAAGGGCGCGCTGGCACGCATGAACGAACATACAACGGAGGTCAAAGTTTTCGAAAGAGTTTTCTCTCTCTCTCTCTCTCTCTCTCTCTCTCTCTCTCTCTCGTACTCTCTCATTTTTTATCTTGTCGTTGATGTTGCTGTAACGCGGCGGTATCGAGTGTAATTACACGTTATAGCGTACGACGTTGTACGTGTTGCGTACGCGCCGAGATCGTGCATTTTACGCCCTGGCTTTTATTGCGTAGCTATACAACTTACACGTATATCTATATACGTATGTACATTAGATACAGAATCTCGTGCGAAGGATCTGTATCTCTCCGGAGATGTTAAATTGGCTTATCTCTTTTTATCTCTCGATTTTATTTTGTTTTTGTGATTTTTTTTTAATCGTGTGGAAAAATCAAACGAATTACGAAAAAACGGGAAGTTTAACGATAAACGGTCATTGTCTTGCCAACTGAATTATAAAATCCAATGAATTTTTAATGTATTTTTGAAAACAACAAAATTATTTTGTGATTTTTTTTTTTGAGACACAAAGACTTTTTGAAAAATTCGAGGTTGATTCAATTTTGAAAAAAAAATCTTTAAATAGCAATTTCAGCCGACTACGTACAATGAACTTTCGTGGAATGGCTGAGAGAGAAAAAAGAGTTACTTAACCCCCCTAACGAATTTATAATTCAAAAATTGCGGAAATTATTGTTGTTATTATTATCATTTTTTTGTGATTTGACAAATTGCCCCGGGGCTACGATTAGAAGCAATTTTATGTCGGACATTCCGTCTTCGATACGAATGGCTCATCGCTCGAGAAATATCGCAACGGTGACCGTCGTTCACTAAATTGGTCCCTTTTCTTCTGGACTGTTGTACAATTTCTCATCCGACCCGCGCGCGCGCGTCACGCTATACACCGGACAGAGAGAAGACTCTTCTTCGATTTATCTATATATATATACCTCACTCTACGAGAGATTCACGGTTAAACCGAGAGTTAAGCCCCCGGTGACTTTCTCCAATTTAAAGACGGATTACGGTACACACACTATATACAGTAAACTCGAGTATATAAATATATGTATATGCGTATATGGATCGTTCCATGTCAGTCCCAGGTACGTCAGACCCTCGCTCTATCACGTTTGGTTCATAATTCGTCGATTTACATCACCAGAAACGAAGAATACTCTTTTTACAATCAAAATTATCGAGAGATTCTCGAAGTAAAAAACTGCGATTGATTAAATATTGAAAATAAAATATAAGGGTTGTTAGAAAATTTTTTAAAAAATTAGGGGCACTTTCTAGTACCGAGACAATCGTGGGAAAAAATTGAGAACTAAATCGGGGGTAGTTTGGGGGTTGGACTTTGGCGCAGTTGACACGGAATGACCCATATGTACGCGTTTTCTCAATGATCTGGTCCAATCGTTTGGAGAATATAATCTCCTTCTCGTTCTAACCGTAATCACGTACACTCCCTCCCGTCGCTAATTTTTGTTCACCCTTTTTTTTATTATTGTTTTTTTATGTTTTTTTTTTTCGTTTCTATCGATGATCGAAAACGGTATCGAGGGTAATGGATCGATCAACCACGTGCACGTGTTCCACTAGTGGAAAATGAGAATCTCCAATTTAATTTTTACACACACACACACGTGCCACGAAGTAATCCGAGTGTTCCAGTTATCGAACCCTCCGACACAATTACCGAGCGGATAAGTTTACAAAAAAATCGTACGTAATCGGCTACGTGGGCGAAGAAAGCCAACCAAGGAAATATGATTTTACTGTACGAAATTTAAATTCTTAAATCTTAACGAATAAACAATTTTGTCCCCCAGAAATTTAATTTTTCCTATAAACATTGTATTGAATTAAAAAATAATTATTTTTCAATTGAAATTTCAAAAACTTTCAACAGTCCAAATCATATTTATCCTAATTTTTCAAACTTTATTTACAACAATTTCTTACCTTCTTGAAAAATCGTCGATATAATTTTTTGTTATTGACAAAAAAATAGAAAGAAATTTAATTTATAATCAATGAAAGAAAAAATCATTAAATATATTCAACTAAAAAACAAATTTGTTTTCATACATATGTGTGTGTATATTTATGTATATAAATATAAAACGTTCCTCTCGTGTACGAGCGTAGCCTATTAACCTTCTAAAGGTGGTCTAAGGTGCGGCGTACACCCTTCGTTGAGCGCTGTGTCTGTGTCGGTTATACGGTAAATATCTCTCGCGAGACCGTGCCTCGGCTCTCGCTCGATAGATCGTGCGGATTTAAGGCGAGTCCGAGGAGTGAGATATAACAACACACGGGATAAAGATCGATCCTCCGACGAAGAGGAAAAACAAAATTTCCTTCCCCTTCGAAGATAGCGAGGTGCACGCGCGACCGGAAACTATATATATCTTCGATAAATCCTCCCCCCCCCCCTCTCTCTAGCACTCTTTAATCTTCAGAATTATTCGATACGTCGAGAGTCTCTTCCTCGTTTCGAGATAAAAATTTTCATTGATATATCGACGTCTTAAGATTAAAATCTCTAGCCTGTTTATTTTTCTAATTCATGTTTTTTTGTAATTATTTGCGAAATTGCTCGAACGCAACGAATTGCCAGAGACTACGAGAGGCTTTGTCGAATCGACATGGACCCGAGTTACCACGTTGACAAATTTGTAATTTTTTAGAAAAAAAAAAAAAAAAAGAATTATAACGTAAATATAATTATAATGATACAAATATATTGGGACGCAATGTTTTCTTGTCGAAACGACGAAGATTGATAATACTCAGAGGCCCGATGGTATATATTTATAGTGCCCGAACGAAAATGAAGCCAAAAGGCGTTAAGTATATGTGAAAAGAAAGAAAAGATATATATATATATATATAGATACATGGGGCATTCTGTGTTAACTCGGCCAATATTATCATAAAATCATTCCAGATTTTTCAAAATTAACTATTTTTTAAAATTCGATATGTCCTAATAGTATTAATAAAGATCTAAAACGTTCGTTATAAAAAACATAATTAAATAAACGAAATTGGAGTGGACGAAAAATTTTCAAAAAATTAATAGATCATTTCTAATAACAAAAAAATGGCTGATTTAACAAAGAGTGTTGTTACGATGTATTCGATACGAAAGAAAATGAACTATAAGGAAAGTCTCATACGTCTACTATAATTCGTCGGCCTATCCAGTACAAAAACCAGATCGTTATAATGAATACCAGAGCACGGATATTATGTTTTTGTGAATAATATTACATTTTATTTTGTTGACGAAAGCGTAATATATATATATATATATATATATATATATATATATATATATATATTTATATATATGTATGTATTACATACATATACATAAATAAATAACTAAGTATATATATATATTAAGATTTACAGATCAATCGTACACGAATATATACACTAGTGCATTATTCTCCATACCGTGTGCGTCCAATTTTTATTCGTTCATCAGAAACAATTTAAAAAAATCAGATTTTGCATTTATTTTTGAAAATTTTTGGTCACTTTTTTTTGAGCATTTTTTCCAATTTTTGTTTGTTTATTTCTTTTTCAGACTCGATTTTTGTTTCTCGTTATTTGATTTTATTAATCGTAATGGTAATTCGTTAATCGTGAACTACTAACTTTTTTGTATGTTTCTCTCTCACTCTCTCTTTCTTGTCGTCGTAAGTATAATAATTTATATTTGTACCGTTGGTAGAAAACGTTTGTTGAGCGCGATGTCACGCGAGTCGACGAATCTTCGATAATGAGGATGAACGTCGCTCGGTGATTTTTGCCAAGTACTATTTTGTAGATAATTCGAAGGAAGAGAACAAAATTATTTAATTACGTTATAATTGTATGGTATAAAAACGATATATATATATATATATATATATATATATATAGAAAATAGACGTATACGTAAGATAAAGAAAAAATATAGAACGGTCCGAACACGTCGAAAGCTTGACACGTTGATTCGTGGGAGATCGAATAATTTTGTTTTGTTTTTTTTTCTAATTCTCTAATTCCAACGGGTTGGAACTGAGCTTGGTCAACAATCGTCCCTCGATACTACAGACACGAAGAAACGATACGAAACCGACAAAAAAAATTGTCTTATCACGTAGCAAAAATTATTTACGAAATTCGAAATGACGGGACGATCGCTCGACGAGAGAAAAAATCTTTTATTTTTGTTTTTCCCCCTTCCAATTATTATTCTCGACAGGACGTCAAACACGAGCCATCGACGAATTTAACGAGGTCAAACCTATAACGCTAGATTTTAATTAAGTTAACGAACAAAAATTATATTTTTCTTTTTTTTCCTTAATTATTATTATTTTTTTTTCGTTAACTCTATTTTTTCTTTAGTCCTGATCTCAGGCTCGCTAAGTACGTAATCTCTTCTCTCTCTCTCTCTCTCTCTCTCTCTCCTCTCTCTCTGTCTCTATCTATTAGCTGTATCGTAGATCCGTATTCGAAAAAAAACACCTGAAGTATACCGCCTTGATTACAAAAAGGATCGAAAAAAATGTTGTTCCTTTGAAAACAAAAGAAAAAAAGAAATCATCGCGGTTCTCACGTGCATGAGACGAGAACGTCGTCTCTCGTTATTTAAAAGTGATATTATTTTTTTTCTATTATTCGAGATTAATAAAATTAGAAAATGTGATATACTTCTGTGGAGTATTCTAAAGCTTGTATCTAGAATTGTTTTCCTATCGACGATATGCCAACCCCCTCCTCCCTCCCCAATTAACCCTCGACATGATCGTCAATAAATAATAATAATAATGAAAAAAAATACATTAAAAAATTGAAAACGAAGGAAAAAACAACATTAAAGGTCCGCGTCACGAGTCGATCCGAGAGTCCTCGACGTGAATTAATAAAAACGATTAAAACAAACAAAAAAGAAAAGAGGATGGTGTCGACGACCGTTTCTTTTTTTTTGTCCATGACGAGCAAGCCGGGATTAGAAATATTAATTTAGACGAAACGAAATGTACCTACTATTTTTGTACCTAGTTCTAATAAAAGTTTGTATGCTTTTTTTATTTAAAAAAGAAAAAAAATAGAGAGGTAAAAGTTTAACCCGATCATCCCCCGACGTCGATAATTCGAATTTCAGGCGTTTGGAAATCGAAGATTGGACCAGGTAATTATTTTATATTCGAAAATCGATCGATCATCGAAGTATACATTTTTTTTTAATTTAATAGAAAAAAAAACACTTTTTTTTTGATGAAATAATTTATTTACCAATAAAGAACAAGGAGATTGTTACAGGCGGCGAGTAAGTTCGTTAAGTTTTACAGACAGTGAGAAGAACGCGTCGTGTGCTTTCTCGCGTTCGACCAAGACTTTCGTTCCCCCAAAAAATTAATTATTTCAAATCTTTCCCTTGTTTTTTTCCCCCCATCGTTCGTTAATTTTCACTCGCATCACCATTTTTTATTCGGTATTATTTTAGACAGAAGTACGCACTTTCCCATCCGTTAAAGTTACTCAGAAGCAAAAAAGCCAACCGGCAGTCTGACTGCAAAATTTTGGGAATAGAAAATATTTTGTTTTTTTAGTCGTTTATTTTTTTGTGTGTTTTTTCTTTAAGATCCACCGACCACGCGGTCGTTACATCATGATTACGTGTAAATCTGTAATTGTGTAGGTTTACTGCCCATCGAGGGTTTTTTAAACCACTGCTTATGTTTTTACGGTTTTTTTTGTTTCATTTTTTTTTATAATAACGTGTCGTGTGTTTTTCGTGTCTGTGATCGCAGTTATAGAAAGAATATAGTATATATATATATATTTATATATTTATATTGTCAGAGGACGGGTATACCTCAGCTCTGAATTTACCGTGCACATTCACGCCGATTGATTATTCGATTAAGCAACATCGATCGATTTTCCCATCTCTTTCTCTCTCTCTCTCTCTCTCTCTCTCGTTGTCCCAAGAATGAAAAAATTCCTCTTTCTCCGTTTTACCAAAAGCACATATACGTTTATCGTGTAAATTCGTTCGCGGCTAGGCTGGCAATTTTTTCCTTATTTTATTTTTTACCCGTTTACACCGGAAGTGAAAAAAAAACGAAATAAAAATCATTTTTGGACCTTCCGTCGTGCGATGTACAGGCAAACGGATATCCGTCTCTCTCTCTCCTTTCGAAATGCTTTTCATCGAGCAATCTTTAATATTCGTCCGGATGAAATTTTTTTTTACGCGTGACGAAAAAAATATATTTTCTTCAAAATTCCGAAAAACGCAAATAATTCATTTCTCGCAACAATTTTCACTCGAGTAATCTTTATTTCCAGTCAAAATTCAGACGATTTTCACGCGAAAAATCTTCCGTACACAAAATTGCAGAAAACGTTTTTATCGTCATCTTTAAAAAAAAATAAAAAATAAAAAAAAGATCGCCTTTTTCCCGACTTAATCCGCTTGCCCAAAAGTTTGTGAACGAAGTGCTTGGTGGGCGATGAAATTGTATTTCCTCTTTGTATTTGTTTTCCCTCGATCGTTACGAAATTCACGGTTAAAAGGTAAACGAGATTTCTTATTTTCTTTTTTTTTGCTTTTTCTTTTTTCAACTTTTTCTTTTTCTTGTTTTAACGACAAGTTTCTCGAGTGTCGAAGAGCGGAAGGGCTGGAAGTCGAGCGAGGTTCTAAGAGAGGAGTTTGTCCTCGGGAATGGTCGGGCTGGTGGCCATCGGTGCTGCCGAAGCGCGCCTCGTTGCCTCGGATTCTCGCAACGCCTCATCGAAGCTCTGAGTCGAATTGGACCTTGACGGTACTACCTTTGTCTGTAAATCAAGTTTTAAAAAATGAACCAATTATGAGCGCCCGTTGGAACAATTAACGAGTCGAAAATTTTCATTGAATAAAAAAAATTCGGATTGTTTTAACCTCCTTTCAACCTACATTTGTCCAGAACACTTTAAGGTTGAAAGGAGGTTGAAAATTTTAATTGCTCAAATTACACCAAATTTGTAAATAAAATTGAAAAACAAAATTTGAAATGCGTTTTACCTTGACATTTTCGTAAGCAGAGCCGACGCGCTCCTCGAGGGAACGGAAACTGTCGGAATTGCGCATCTGGCCGAGTTTCATCGATATGCCGCTGCCCAAACCTCCGAGAATGCTCGTCGTCACCTCGGCGGTGTTCTTGAAAACCGACTCAGTCTTCTGGAACCTAAAGATTCAAAAATCCTATATCTCTCCGTCAAATTCACATTTTCAATCCTTTACTTCCCACTATTAATTTCAAAAAAATCGTTATCATCCAAAACAACAATATTTCTTATTTTCATATTCTCAAAATAATTTTCACCGTGCAAACAATTTCATCGTTCAAAATTTTCCTACGAAATTTTGTTTTTCACGAGGTAAAACGAGAGAATGAACAAGACGATTAGAGAAGCTTTTTACCAAACCGGAAAAAAATAATACCAATGTTAATTCAACGACCCTGCCGGGATATTTGCAAATTACGTTTTTGCAGGCAGAACGAAATTACATGGGAAAGTATTTTTCATGCTCGTCGTGTCTTAAGGCAGAAAAAAATGTGTAATCGTGGGTCGTTGCGAGTTAATTATCGACGACGAGCTCCCCGCGTCGTGACAATGGACGACGCGAGATAATTAAACCGTGCTCGTATTTTTTGTCTATTTCTTTTTACATACGTACATGTATATATGTACTTACAAACTGTTCTCGGAGACTGCCCTGGTGACCTGACCGAGTTTCGCACCGACGTTCTGATAACTGAATGACAATAACCCAACCGAAAAAGTGAGGGAAAGAAAAATAGAAAAAAGAAGAAGAATCTGGCTAATAGAAATTTTTTCGTTTCCAAAACGAAAGAGGAAGATACTATTTTTTAAAATTTTGTCTCTCTTCTGATTTGCGTGAGAAGAAAATCAAGCAATGAAAAAAACCCCCGTTGCTTCGAACCGATGTCGATTAATTTTTTGTGGTTTTTTATTCGAGTAATGAGAAAGAAAAATTTGTGCTCGTGGGTAAAATTGAAGGATGGTGCAAAATGCATGATTCGGTGCAAGGGTGATAAGAGACGTAAATGTTTTCGTTATCGCAACGTACACCTGGCTTTCCTTGACCGTGCGAAGGCCCTGATTGACGTCGTCCGAGAGTTCTCTCCAAACGCTGATGCCCAATTTTCGTTTAAGTGCGTGAGAGACGCCGACCTTGCTCGCGAGAACGTGTCTCAGTGTCTGTATCTCTTCCTCGACCTTGAAAAAAAATATATTGTCAAAAGAAGTAAAAACAAAAAGAGTTTTTTAAAAATAGAATTTACACGACAAATTAATTTTTGTAATTCACCTTGGCGAGTTCAGCGGCCCATTCGGCCTTCTGACGCTCTTGTTCCTCGAACGAGAGGCCCTGAAGTTCGTTCGCGACATTGTCGGCCGATGGCGAGAGCGAGCCACCGGAATGCAGAGAAGCGTCCTCGCCTGAAAATTACAACAACGGAAAATAGCTAGAGTCACAGTGCAACTAGGGTAACGCAGTAGCTAGTCTTCCGGAGCAATTATAATCACGCGAGGCTAGATTCCCGGACAAACTACGATCACGCAATGGCTAGATTCACGGTGCGTCTACGGTCACGCTACGATCACGCAACGGCTAGAGTCACGGCCGTGGCTAAAGTCACGGACCATCGATGTTTACAAGGCAGCTGCTGTCACGGAGCAGCAACGGTCACGCGATTGCTAGTGTCACGGAGCGGCTACAGTCACGCAATGGCTAGTGTCACGGAGCGGCTACAGTCACGCAATGGCTAGTGTCACGCGGGGCTAGAGTCACGGAGGCGGTACAGTCACGCAGGGCTAGAGTCACGGAGTGGCTACGGTCACGGAGCATCTATGATCACACGGTAGCTGCTGTCACGGAGCAGCTACGGTCACGCACTGACTAGTGTCACGGAGCGACTAGTCACGGCGGGCTAGAGTCACGCGGTGGCTAGAGTCACGACGTCACAAGGTGACTGCAGTCACGGAGCCGTTATATATGCGAAGAACTTCTTACAGTGAATAGCGAAGCCGAGTAGTGCTCGAGTCAGGAGGTGCCCCCTAGCATTAACATAAATATACACCGACGTTGACTCGGTGACGAAACCGGCAAATAATTTAGCCGATATTACGCAACGCCTTTCAGATCGATAGACAAACTACGCCGTGTCCAATTTCACCGAAATCCATCTCGTTTTATAATATCCATCTTTCGTAATATTTTCGAACCCTTTTGTTCGACAATTTTTCTGTTTGTTTTTCTTATTTCATTTTTTTTCGATCGTTCGAAAGTTCGCGCAATTCGATCCGCGCGATATCGCGGAAACTAACGGTCCGCCGGCAACGCAGAGGCCTCGAAGACATAACGAGGAAATGCAACGGCTCTCGAACGATGCACCTGCAAACGCGATATATATATATATATATATATATATATATATATATATATATATATCCTTTCTCTCTCGCGGAACAACAACGCGAGATAGGTTTTGTAACGGTGATGGCGATTCTTCTCTCGTTCGCAAAAAAAAAAACAAACAAAAAAGAATACGCACGGAAATACACGCTACGATTTATGTACGTGTACATTTTTTATTAACATTTTTTTTTCAATTAAAATATGTTATTCATATTTTGAAAAAATAATTTTTTTTTTCTAACGAAAAATGATAATAATTTTTGTTCGTGACCTTTCATGAGTTCGACGAATCGTTTGTAATTGTCGCTGTTGCTGATTTTCGCGAGATAGGGCTTCGAGAATTCTTGAAACACCAAACGTATCGATTTTCTCTTTCTTCGTCGATTATTTCCGTTATTTTCGCGGGACGTAAAATCCTCGTCGAGACGAAGATCGGTCTCGTCGACGACGATATCGTCGAGCTCGCCGTTCGAGTCGCGCCAGCAATGAACGATTATCTCCTCGCTACCGCTCAGCTCGTCGATATCGTCGAAACTCGGCGTGGCCGCCAAATTCGCGTAATACGCGTCCTCCTCGTACTCGAGGGAATCCAATTCGCGCTCGTTCTCGCTCGGACAATCATCGCCGTGCTCGTTGCACGGTTTTCTCTGTATCGTCGCGCCTCTCGTTGTTTCCGACGACGATCTCGTTCCAACGACGCTCTCTCCCGATCTCGAAGTCTCGTTGCTCGTCTCGTCCTTCATAATTATCGTTTCACAAATTTTTCAAACATTCTTCATTGAAAAAAAAATCAATTTTATATCGATTAATCGATCTTTTCTTTTATCGATTAATCGATCAATCGATCCTTGTATCGATCGGTCGATCTGTCTTCGATTAATCGATTATTCTTAATCGAACGCGATATCTCACTCACACTGTCGTTTAACCGGTGAAAATCGTTTTATTTTTATTATTATTATTATAAATCCTGAGTTTTTCGTTTTATGAAAAAAAGAAAAACGAGTGTTCGCGATTTTTACGAAATATTGTACGAGATCGGTGATCGCGCGATCGTTCGTAAATGTAATAAAGTAACGCGACGAAGAGATACCACGTGCGATCGACGCGTAATGTGTATAAGTTTTGCGCGTAAAACGATCGTCGATCGCGTCGACACCAGCTGTGCGCGCGAGCCGAGCAGAACGATCGACGGAGTGACGCGAGGCGATCCAGCGCGCAACGCGATGCCTCGCCGCAGTTGACGGGGTTCGTGAAAGATGGCGCGGTTTGTCGCACCTCCGGGCCACGTAGACTCCACCAGGTGGACTGTTACCTGGCGGCGAGCCGAGGCGACGAGGAGTAGGGAGCGCGAGACGTGGTGAGGTCGGGAACGAGAATGGGAAAGAGAATGTCGGGGTTGGCGAAAAGAGGTGGGGGAAGAGGCGAGGATCCGCGAGAAAGATCGCCATCGGTCTCTCGTAGATCGCAAAGTTTTCGTTGGGAACAAAATGTATCGAGAAACTACGAGGAAAAGAGAATTTTTCGTCGATGTAAAACAAAAAATCAGGATTTTCATGTTTTTTATTTTTATTATTTTTTCTCATTTGGTCGGCCATTTTGGATTTTGAAAATTTATAGTTAGGTATCGAATTACGAAATGTTACTAATCGGATACGAAAGTTAATCGAAATTGGATGAATTTTGTATTTTTTTGGGCGGCCATTTTTAATCGGCCATCTTGGATTTCGAAATTGTTTGTTGAAATTTCGATTGCCCGAGTCGATGACGAGTGGATACGAATTCTCGGCGAAAACGAAAGGTTTTCTTATTATCGGTCGACCATTTTTGCACGACGCCATCTTGGATTTTTGAGCTTCGACCGCAATGGCCTGTAACTATTTGTTTCTTATTTCTAGATAATTGTCATCGTTGAATTGTAATTTTTAACGAAAGACTGCCAAATCAAAAATTACAAACTTATAGTTAAATCCAAAACAAAAAGAAACACTCGATATTCAAATATTTACATGCGTTAGTATAACTCACCGAAAAGAACACCTTCATCTTCGTCCAAGCCTGGACAGCAGCACAAAAAATGACATCATTAAATTATCAATATTCATGCAAATTTTCGGTTAGAACTCAAACACACACAAAACAATATTTTCAAAAAAAAGGTTATTTCGAGGAGGAAAGTCAGCGAATTCCGAGTTATCGAATATCGCTGAAATCGACAATCAACAAATAGATCGATACGAGTGATAGATACAAAAAATCTCAGCCTCAGCAACGTCATCCCTAATTGTTCCCAATTTTTGTAAAATCACAAAAAAAACATCCACTTTTTTCAAAACAATACCAATTTAATGAAAAAAACTCAATAATTTCGAGAAAAATCCATCGCTCTTTCCATTAGAAAATAAAAACGACTCGTAAATTTTTTTAAATTATCATTTTGTGTCATCGAGCTGGAAACAAAATGGCGTTTAATAAAAACGACAGAGTTCGTTGACCCGAAGAACTTTCCCGCTCGCTCGTCTCGCTCGGATGATTTTTTTTTCATTTTCCTTTTTTTTCTGTGCATAATAAAAGACTAGACAGTACGACTGCGCCACAGTTTTCGTCGACCACGAGAGCCGACGGACTGCGTAGCTGTACTTATGCCGGTAATCGATACTCGTAACGACGGTAAAAATCGATCGGTCCTCGTGCGGCGAAAGGACATATTTTTTTTTATTTTTTTTTTTTCTAGTTCGAGCCTCTCAATGACAAAGAAAATTGTACGAAGGAACCGGTTTCGAGAATGCGATCGCTCATCCACTCGTACGATTCTCGAACGCGGCCAGACCTCGATACGAATCTCGTTCTCGTCTTGTCGCGAAACCGGAAGTTCAAGGTTAACGGCTACGGAGAGGAGCCCGCCGGTCTTGCAACATAATACGTGACGAAAATATTTTTAAATAATTTTTCGACTCGGTCGTAACGAGAGGAGAATAAAAAAATATATATATGTAGTGAAAGTAAATGGAAATGATAAAAGATTTATTTATTCAATCATGATTATTAGGTTTATTGGTCGATTTTTTCATTTTAATTTTTATAAATAAAGAATCATTACGCGCACAGAACAATATTTGAATATTATTTTATAATAATTATTATTATTATTGGAATAAAAAGTTGAAATATTTAATAACGCGCAAGTTTGGAGAAAATTGAACGTCTCGACGAGTTTCGTGAGTTCGTCGGTTCTCGGCCAACGATCGATGAGACCTCGTCAAGGGTCTCTCCCGAAGGCTGCACTTTACATGATAAACGTTCTTGTGCGAGAGGCTTGAAAAACTGCATCGAGTCGCGAATGAAAATTTTATTTTTATTTTTTTAAATTGTCAATGTCCACTTTGTAATTCATCGCTGCATTTTCAACGTTGAACACGAAGTGGCTCTTTGTTTCTTCATTTCCCTAATTAAATTTGCGTCCAATTAGCCCAAGACGGAATTAGAATTACTTAATAAATGTAAAAAAATTACTTTTTTTTTATTTCGTTATTTATTTCAAGAAATTCAATAAAAAAAAATAATCCACCGAATTTATGTATTCAAAACAATTTTTATGATAACGTAAGAACCCTGTTTTATCGATCAATCGTGAAATAAAAATAAAGAAGCCTTTTTGCCTTTTCGTTCTCTTGTCTAGACAACGAGGCACCTCTTTGATTCTCAGGTAAAACGACGGGCGTGCACGCGATATTCCTTACGATTTCCGACATTACTCACTTCCCGTCGTCGTGCATTTCTCATTTTCTAATTTTTTATTACAAATAGAAGAATTCAAAGAAAAAAGTGAACAGTAATCGAGGATTATACACGTATTTTTTCTTTTTTTTCTTTTTTTAATATATCGACTTTCTCTTTTGTCCACCACAGAGCCAATCTGTAGTTTAGAGATTGCGCAATTCACAAATAAGTCGCTGACCAGTCTCGAAGCATTGTGAAAGATTATACGCCTCCAGATAAAAACAATGTCAAGAAAATATAAAATATTTAAATATTCTAATATTGTATGTTCATTGCACAATAATAATAGAAATATTATTATTATTTTAAGATTTTTATAAAATGTTATTATAATTTAACACGTGGCAGCAGAAACAAAATTTCATTCTACGAAAAATATCTATATGTATAGATATAGCTATGCCTCGATAAAAGTAAGAAAATTATTTCGCCGCTGGCACGCGTTCAAATATTCACGGTGTTAGCAATTGGTGGAAACAAGAGAATTAGCCATGGTACGAAACTTTCGTCACGTACCCAGAGACTACACGTAAACACTCGTTTCGTGTATAATGCCGATAGCCGATGAGTCATTCGATCGCTCGGTCTCGTAGTTCGAACGCTACTGTACATTATTCCCGGACCTAGATAACACGATGCAAACATGTTATATCTAATCTAACATAAGCTTAGATTTTCAATCTTTCTCAAAATTACTCGTTTAAAACCTCATTTTAAAAAAAACAAATTTTTTTTTCGAATTTCGTTTTGAAATTAATTTTTTTCTTTTTTTTCAAAGTTAGACAGTTGGCGAATACAATGTTTTATTATTAAAATTGAATTTTCGGAATAAAAAATTGTTTTTAATGGTTCGAAGAAAAATCAAACGAATTCAAATCAGAATTGGCAACGACCGAGGGTTTGCTATTTTGTGAGATAACGTTTCATGTTTTTGTTGGGACTGAAAATATACGCGTACAAATATTTTCCGATCACGAAAGTTTCAAAGGCTAAAGAGGCTTCGATGTAAATCGAGCTCGGACGATTCAAAGATAAGAAAACAAAAATTCGTATGAAAATACAATTTTATTAGAGCGAGGACAAATTTGTATTGATCTAAAAATTAATCTTCTTGGCGAATAAACATACGATATAATTCTCTGTACGTTGGAAAGGAAAAAGAAAATATAATTTCACAATAGCAGGAGAAAAAATAATAATAAATCAACTCTCGAAATTGTCGGGAGGAAAGTAAAATTATAATTGGCAGAAATGTGGTTTGCATGTTGCAGGCATGAAAATCGCTACAATCGGTGAGGAATAATGACAGTCCCGATAACGGACGTCGAGGAGCCGACGCCGATTTTCATCTACGCTTGACTTACTCGCAAAGCCGCACGTTTATTCCAAGTTTTTTTTATTAATATTTTTCCATCGATTTTTCAATATTTTTTAATCAATTTAATTGTTTTGTTTATTAACGTCTCTACTGAATTCTTGTCGACTAATAAATTTAATTTAATTAATTAAGAACTAAAAAATAATAAGAAATTAATATTAAAAATCACGCGATTGATAAAAAGGTGTTAAGCTTCGTTAATTCGTCAGGCAAGACATTATTTGTACACCTTGCCGAGCTTGTGCAAAGTTGGCCGAGGGTAACATCGAGTTAGACTGCGCGTGGGTGATTTCTAATTACGATAATGTGATTAACGTCCGGCGGGCAACGAGAAAATGAAGCGAGTTGCGCGGATAGAGCGTAAGGTTGAGGATGATGTGGATAGAAATTAGTGTCGACGTCCCGTGTGAGTTATAGATCAATGAAGCGCGTAATAACGTCGAAACTGCACATCGGCCAAACCACGTCCCTTATCTCAAAATAATTAAGTGAGTATAGAGACAAAAATTATAAAAAAATTGTTTAAAAGTATTTTTGATTATTTTATATTTGTAAATTCACGTATTTTCGTATAATTCGTACGTTTCGTCATAGTGACGATTATTAATAAATGTCCAAGTCGACGAAATAAACGGAAAGCGAAAAAAATTGCTCGAGTCAGCGAAAAAGGATTTTATTTTCTCGGATCTGTGTCGAGAATAAATAATTAGCATATGTCATCATTTGCGCATTTCATATGGAAGTGTCGAACGGTACGAGATAAGACCGAGATAACAAACGCCCGTCTCCTTCCTCTTCCGAACCTGAGTCATTTCTTCTAAGATTGCAAAACGTCGTGGGAGTTTCGAGCAGTTCTCCTTTTTTTTAGGTTAGCCAAGCTGGACGACTTTTACAAAAGATTGTTATCGTCCAGTTGGTAACGTTTTCGAGCTCGAGATTGATTGTTAAAATCGTCCCGTTGAAAACGTTCGATGCACAGGGACGAGGTAAAACAATGGAGAGGAAGAGAGCGAGAGAACGCGATGGGAAAAAAGGTTATTGAATTGTTCGAAGGCAAGGCTCACCTGTTGGTACGGAGCTCATCTTGATGGAACTCTGGTTAGTGCGAAACTTTTTCCTCGTCCCCACAAAACAGGAGATAATTCGATACACTCGTGTCTTAACTCGCTCGGCTCGCACACACTTTTGACTCTTTGATACCGCACTTCGTGTCCTTTTTAACGTTTTTTATTTCTAAACAATACTTCGCGAGAATAAAGCTCGATACGTGGTCGTCCGACAAGGAGCGGAGATCGATGGCTTCTGGATTCTCCTGGGAAACGCGATGCGCGGCCATCTTGAAAAACACCGCTCTCCTACGAGGCGCTGGTGGAGCCATCATGCGGCGTTCGGTAGCAACGTTCGGCTAACGGGTTCACTCGTTCGACCGCTAGATGGCACCACTAATGCTGTTTTAGGTTTCTACCAAGCTCCCGCGTTTTTTCCCGTTCTCCCGCGCTTTTCTCTCGCTTCCCAGATGCGGAGATGTATGTCAAAGTTACGAGTGAAAAGTAATAAGCGAATTAATTCGTGAAGATTTGCGAGTAATGAACTTTTCGTCGAGGGATTCTTTTCAACGACGTCGTAAAACAACATTTATTTATTTCTCACTGCTAAATACCTATTTCATCTATGTACAATTACGCATGGCTTTGCTTTATGCATCACAATCATATTTTCACACGTCGTTACTCTCCGTCCCTTCCAAGTGAAGAAAAGTTGCAGTTCTCGTCGTTCTTCGATTCTTTTCCATAATCTCACCGACTTACCCATCTATTCGCGAAGCTTTCGTAATCGTCGTATTACCTTAGTACATTTTTATACACCTTTTTTCGCATAATCGAATATCTCCATTCTCACGATATTTTTTCACTCCTCGACAAATCGTCATCGCTTGCTGTCACAAATTCACACATAACCCCCCAAACCCCTTGACGTTCTTGAAAAAAACAATTGCCTCAAAACAAAGTGCACGAATTTAATATTTAAAAATTAGAAAAACGATAATTGTAAAAATGAAAACAAAAATTCAGCCGTTCTCCCGTGTTCTTTACAATGCAAATACCTGCTACACTGTGCGCGGACTATTGACGTTTTCTTTGGTTTTTTGTATTCTTCACAAATTCTAACAAATTCTAACGTACTAACGATTCGTTCAACGAATCTATATAATTCACGTTCGTCCAAACGTTTTCGTCATTGTTTTTTTTTTTCATATTTACTATTTACTAGACTGTGTATATATATATAAACTAATGCAATTTCTCGCTCTAATGATTTTTCCTAAGCTCGACGCAATTATGCGGAGCTGATATTTAAATTGAAGTAATCGTGAGCGTATACAAATTTCGATTTTAGTGGACATAGTCGTCCAAGTATCAATAAGAAAAGCTGCTCTATATAGTTCATTGTTTTTTTTTTTAATTTTTCTTTTTTCATTGGCACATGAAGTATCAAACAGGCAATATTCTTTTACTCTGAAAATTATAGTAAAAGCTTCTTCACACCGCGACAAATGGAGACGAAATAAAATTTGACGATATAACAAAAAAAAACTAGTTTTTTTTTCTCCAGGCTGATAAATCGATACAATGAATGTTATTGATATTGTTCATCCATCCCCTTACGTGTATCATTACAATGCCTGTGTGTGTGTGTGGGTTTTACGGAAATTGGGGATCGGATTTTTCGAGTAGATTTTTTTTTCTTTTTTCCTTTTCGTTCCTCTTATCTTTTTTTTTTCTTTGATATATAAAAATAGCGACAGGAGAGAATTTCGTGAGGCTTCGTGAAAAAATTGCAGGACTGCGTTTACGTAGCTAAGCGAGATCGACGTTTTTTCTTTTTTTTTTATGAGAGGAAGATCCATTTTTCAACTTTCATCGTGTTTCATAAATCTCTTTTGTTGCAATTCTCGCGTTTAACATCGTTCTAACAAGCCTTATTCGTTCTAGGGAAGAAAATGACAAATCTATCAACGAATAATCGATTTTACGTCGTTAATATGTGTTTGTGTATTTTTTTCTTTTTCTTTTTCTTTTTTTTTTTGTAATTCACTTTTTGCGCGTATTATGTACAATTCAATCCATGAAAATAGAGTCTCCTGTTTTATCCGCAACGGGTAAAAGGAACACTTCCAGCTTCTCGATTGTTTTCTTTTTTTTTTCTTTTGTTCGTTTCACTTTGTCATTTTTTTGTTTGTTTTTGGTGTATTTTCAAAAAATTTTTTTGTGTTTTCACGATTTTTTTTTTCGTTGTTTTCTTGTTTATATCTTTTCGCAATTGTTTTTGTTTTTTGCTTTTTGTTGTATTGTCGTGCTCATTTGGTTGTTTTTCTTGTGTTTTCCAATTTTTTTTGTTTGTTTCTTTGTTGGTGTTTTTTTGGTTGTTACACACGATCCTTCTCGTCTCCTTTCGGGTTTGCATAATATTCCTCTCTTTAAATTATTTTTCTTGTCATGTGCTTTTCTTTGTATTTTTTTTTTTTTTTTGTTAATAGACACCGATCTTTTTCTAATTAATCGCAAACAAATTTTCGCGTTCCAACTAGTTCTTTTCTATAATCGAATATCGGCGAATCGTCGATATTTTTCCGGACAAATACAACTCTATTCTTTTCAATCGTGACTACTTCTCTTTTTTTTGCGTGCTTTTTCGAAAATTCAATTTTTTCGAAAATTCTCTATTCGCTTGTCTTTTTTTTCAATATTATTCTTTTTCTTTCCTCTCTTCAATCTCACTTTACAGAACGATACATCTACTCGATTTACACACCATCCACTTTATTTACCATTTTATCCGTACCTTTTCTTTTTTTCTACTTTAATGATAAAAATTTTCTCGTAAATATCGTAAATTTCGTAAATTTTCTTTGTTTTTTTTGTTTGTTTCTCGAACCTTTTTCTTTTTCTTCATTTCGAGTAAAGCTCGCGAGTGGATTAGACGCACCGCGTTCAAAGTTCGAACGGTGAGCGAATTTGAAGTCGCTACGGCGTTTCATATATATTTTTTTAATTTTTTTACGTACTATATCGAACATGATTTTGTGGCTCGTGGAACGCGAGCCTTAAAATATGTCGTCGATCTCGGAATAATTGCGGTCCCAGTATCCACCCGAATACAGCCAGTCCTCTTGTCCCGTGTGAGGATTTATACCTGCCTGGAACCATCTAATGAAGAAAAATAGTTAAAAAGATATCTTATTAAAGAATTATTTTGTATTATTATTAAAAAATTAATCGTGCGACTTTTATTATTAATAACTTTATCAATAGTGATTTTAATTATTATTAATTTTATTTTATTAATATATTAATGACAATTAATAAACTATTGACATTATTGTATTAATTGCATTACTTTTTCTAATAATTTTGATTCGTTTAATTAATTTTTAATTATACGATTTCATTAATTTAATTAATAATTTTTTATTAATAATAACGTACCTTGGTAACGAGCTGGGTCCTTTTTTGTGCTTTTTCGTTTTGCGCGAATCGCGCTGTTTCTCCTCCAGTCTGACTTTCTCGGCCGCCGCGCCGTCCTGATCTCCCATTTCCAATTTCCTGATGTCCGGACGCAATCTCGAATCCGTCGGGCAAAGCGTCTTTCCCATTCCGGCCTCGATCTCGTTCAGGGACATTGCGAAACTCGTAAATTGGTAATACTGTGTACATGAAAATTGTATATTTCATCAAACCAACTGACGGTTCTCCTCTCCCCCACCTATATTAAAATCTTTCAATAATTCGAACCACGATCGACCAAATATCGTCTCGTCGTTTTAATTAATTATTAAACGATTAATCATTCAATTTACTAATTATATAAACAAGTAAATAAAAATTAATTAAACAAAATGAATTAAATATTGAAAGAACAGATTTTTTTTAATTAACGAAATAAAACAAATTAAATTGAAAATAAAAAACTCAACCTCAGCGGTGTTCGCTGGTCTCGGTGCAACTTCCCAGAGGGTCGTCGAGCCGGGAATTTCGTCGACGGTCGGACAGTCCTCGCCGTCGGCGCTGGCCTCGTCCAACGTGTCTTGGTGCGAGGGCTTAAAAGCTCCGACTTTTAGACTGTGAAGTCTCGCGAGTACCTTTTTATGTCCCGGACTCCCTTGAGGACTTTTCGCCTCTCGTTTTATCCTGTCGACTGCGTCCTCGTACAGCCTTGGCTCGCAGGCACGCAGACTCTCGGTCCATTTTCCGTAAAGGAAGACGAGCTTTTTTTTGCTGCGTTAAACAATAATTCCATTAATTATAACAATTTTTATTAATTCTGTACAAATTATTTAAAAAATTATTTCTATTTTTCATTCAAATTTTACAGACGTCGAATAACAATAAATTATTAATAAATAATGAATTCATAATTATAATTTTTATTTTTAATCAATATAATTATTAATTAATTATAATACTAATATAATTATTTATTTATTATTTTTTAAAAATTTCTAATTTGTATAAATTTTCGTCCAAAAATGAAAGAACTTACTCAGGGTCTGTGATGAAGCCTTCGACTCGGTGCAAGTCTTTGCCGTTCCAACCTGCGCTCATGAACGATAGGGTGGCTTTTAAATTCGCACCCCCAACTTGCTTGATCTCAAGGGCGCCCAATTGTTCCATCCATAATTGACCGACCAGCACGTTGTGCAGTATGCAATTTACGTTTTGCCAGATGTAAGCCTCCTTCCACCTCAAAATAAAAAATATCGATTAAACTCCATTTTTTTATAAATAAAAACGACACTTAAAAAAAAAACAATTCTTTTTTCTATAAAATGTCCGATGTATCGATTCACCGTCGAGCTTACTCTGGCAATTCAACCGTAACGATTCCCTTTGGATGAATCTCAATTGATTTTCCCCAGAATTTCAGCTTGGGGTGAATGCTACCGTGAAAAACGAAGCCCTCGCTATCCGCGTGAAACGCCGACACAGGAGGGTGGTGAGACACCTGTTCGCACACTAAGCTGAAAAATATCGTTAACAAAAATGTATACAATTTTGAAAACAAAAACAAAATTGCAAAATTGTTTCGTTGCATTTTCGTACCGAAAGTCTTCTCGCTGCAGCTCGTAAGTCTCGCCGAGCAAAGGATTGAAAGGCTTTCCCAGCCTCTGCCAATTCGAGGCCAGAGCACTCACGGCGAATGCGGCGACGTACTAAAGAAAAAATGAAAAAAAAGTAGAAGTTTTTTTTGTAAGTGGTTAGAGGCATTTTCACAAAATACATTTTTTTGTTTGCATTTTCTAAAAGTACAACTTTGACCCCAGTCTTGTCGAGTGGGCACAAGTTGGTAGGTAGTGCACGCTCGACGCAAACTTTAAACGCGTTTTTCTCGAAAGCACGTTTTCAAAGTCGGTGATCACTGTAACTCCAGAACGGCTCGACGGATCGCTTTGAAACTTTTACCACTTATAATAAACACAATTTTGCTGTCCTTGATCGAAGGATTTTTATTTGCGGTAAATAGTTTTTTTTTTCATAGTCGAATATATGGGTGAAATTGTGGTAAAAAAAAGTGCCTTTGAACATCCGCCATTTTGTCAAGAATCCAAATTTTTATTGATCCTTCGTTCAAAGGCCGCGTAATAGGATTTACTAATGATCCCCCCTAAATTTTTTGATTTCGGATGATCCAGTGATGAGGGGCAGTGATCACCGCAAACCCCGATTTTTATTTCAACCCCTCGCGACTGGCTTATATCTTGGCCATTTATTATTATTTTGTCTTGAATATTGTATTCTATGTTCTTTATATATGTATTAGTTAATGGTAACAAATTTATCAAAAAATAATAAAACCATTCTTCAAAATAGAACCTTACAAAAAACGCTTCCTCGGGCGTTACAAGTGACTCCTTAAATTATCCAATTAAAAAATTGTGTTTAATTCTTGAAAAATAAAAAACAACGAGACGAAAATTCTTGCGGTAAATAAAGTCGAAAAAATTCGAGCATTAAAAACCCCTAAATGAATTTCTCGTAGAGTTATAATTGCTTCGTAAGTCAAAGGGCTGATGGAAGAACGATAATAACTTAGCAAACTACCCCACCGTCAACAAAGTTAAGACGAGGGAATTTCCTCGTCCCAATTACGAATATATACGCGTGGCACAGTGGCTAGCGAATAAAATAATCGATAAAAGAAACATTCCGTGCTTTTAAGGCTTGTAGTTGTCGTGTACAAAATAAGGAAGAGAATTTACAGAGTTTACCCGAATTCACCTGTAACGTCCTATACATATTTTATACTATAAATCTATTTTTTTATTTAATCGAAAATCGACGAGATAACTTCAAGCTTTCGACGATTGTGACACAAACGAATTGATACAATTTCGGAGGTACTGGTCGAGTTTACTCGTAACGCCCCATATACATTTTCTTATATGCATATACGTCCTAAAATAGACGATTAAAACTTTAACCACGATCTTGAGAGATAAGAATTTAATTACCTGCAGTCTGTTGACTGGATTTTGTTCCATCGACGCGAGTTTGAGTAACTTCGCATATTCCATGTACTCGGCGACACGTTGAAGAAACGAGAGTGGCTCGTTGAATATGACAGGCATTGTGATCTTGCTTAGATCCTTGCCCAGGGACAATACCGAGCACAGATTCACCTCCGAGTGTCCCGGAGCTGGCAACGTAGTCCTTCTTTTTTTTCGTTCGTTATCGAGCCGCGTGTGCGAGATAGACAGGACAATAAATGACAAAGATGAAAGAAGAAAATATTGTTTCTTTTTGTTCCATACCGAGCGTACGAGGCGTGCGTTTGTATCCTAGAGGGTTTCGCCAATGCTTTAATAAATCCGACTATACGACTGTGTTACATATCGAGGCTCGGAATCGAGGGGCTTGCATAACGAAATAAACGTGCTCTCCACTCTGTAAGCTCAAGGGTGATTGGGTCATGCGTTCTCCCTCTCCCTCTCTCTCCTCCATTTTCAACCCCTCCGTGCGTTTTTTTGTATTCGAGGACAAATTACGTTTCGTCCGTTACCAATGAAATACGTGGGAAAAATACGATACGATCCTCTGAAACGTTTCTACATCGAGAAAAAATTGAGGTTGATAGGTTGAAATCAATGTTTCTTATGGATATTAAAAATTTTAGTCATTTGGGGCGAGTTAAGTGTATTTTTTTTCGAGAAAATTAATTTAAATTTACAACATTTTTGTTAAATTCGAATCGATTGAAATCTGGGATTGATTTTGAAAATACTGTCAAGGTCATTGTTACACTTCTAACCCCCGGGTATGCACAATGTAATTCTTTCACACGACAAAATATTCTAGAACGTCGTTGTGTCGTCTGATTTTTTCTCCACTGTTATGATGCACTATTGATTTTTATTGCGTTCCACAATTCTATTTAAAAAAAAAAGAAAACAACAGAAATCCAATTGCACAAAAACAAGTAATTTTACAAACCGAGTCTCTTCATCGTCGCGTATTTTCCCAAAATGCCAAAATATCACTGACGGGACATTAATTTTACTCCTTTCACGAAAATTTATGCACCCTCCGACGTTTCACTCGGGGCTGTCAAAAACAACCCCCGACCACAGAGAGAGAGAAAAAAAAAACAATGTCTTTTTGCTCGAAAAATGTTTTGAAGAATGAGGAAAAACAATGGCGACGTGATAAACTTGTTGACAGCAGGAGAACAATAGTGACACTGACGAACTGTCAACTCGTCGGTGTGTTGTCATTGAACAGCCGGTTTTTCGAAATACCTGTTGTGTCGTTATATATCGAAGTGGCGATACGTAACCGTGAAACCTGTTTGCTGTGGTACGCAGCACTGGAATCGTGGCATCGATTATAACCAATATATGGATTTGCGAGATGGAAAGAGATACGACACGAAGACGAGAGTCGGTGTGTGCGCGTCGAGGGCCTAATATAACGTAGACGTGCTCGTTCAACTCATTCCGTTCAACGTATCCCTGATCGCTCACTCGTAGTGAGCACAGGGGTCGATTGTTATTTATACGTGTTTGACATGGGAGAGAAACTCGATCCTGTCAACAGCTGTCAAGTCAAGAAAAGCGTTCGAAATTTCGACGTGAATTAAATCAGAGACAGACAGAGACAAGGTTGACAGAAGGAAATGTTGACAGCAGGAAAATTGACAGATAGAAGGTTGACAGTTATTAAATTGATAGGTATTTGAAAATAGCTAAATTGACAGGATCGAGTTGTCACTTGTAGCGATTGACAGAATCGAGGCTCGGATAAGCAGAATTGACAGGCACTATTATAATTGACAGGAACGACAATGAAATCGACGTAATGGAGATAGGAATTTCGAAAGTTGACAGAGTCGACATTAAACTCGACAATTCTGTTAAAATCGACAGAATTTAAAAAAATCACTGTAAACTGTCAAAATCCAAATTCTCTTTTCCTCGAATCGACGTTCACCCACCTGCGCTGTAGTTTTTCACTGGCCATTGTACGTAACAGTTGCTAATAACGAGAAGTCCGAAGAGCTCGATGACAGTTGACAACAATGACAAAGTCGGTAATGACAGTCGATTTTTCCTACCCTCGACAGCGTAAAACGTTCTCGTTCCTATGCAACTACCCTTGTTTATCCCGATGACGTACATCCGTCGCGACGAGCAATTCAACGGCCAAAAGAAAATAATCGATCGACGACGAGACTCGAAAAATTCATCCCTCGAAACACTCGTTTTGTTCCTTTTCCACCCCTAACTAATTATTTCACCCCCACTGATAATCACCCGATTGTTTCTTTCTTCTCTTCCACCTTGACGAACCTTCGAGCGTTTACTTCGCGTAGCACGACGCTTATCACCGTTCCTCGTTCATGTCGCGAATCGCGACCTCGTTTCAGCCTTCTTTTTCCACGACGTATGACAGACAATGAGAATGATGAGGAAAGAGAGAAAAGAAGAAAATATCTAGATGTATGGAAGAACGCGCGTGACCACCATTCCTCGTTCTATCGATCGGAAAAATACTAAGTGAAACCTCCCCCCGTGATATATATCACTCCGTTATCATCGAGGATTGCGAGACTCTCGTTGCGATCAGCTGTAAGCACGACTGCACGTTGAAACGTTTCGAACCGGTTGGCATGCTCCTGGGTGCTTTCATCCCTCTCTCTCTCACACACCAACGATTCTCTACCCCGTTTTACCCTCTAGGCACTACGAACTTCGACTTTTATTGTTCCTCCTGGCTCGAAAACGCTGCTATCGTTATCTTCCCGTTACACCCACTACCGACCATCATTTTCCATCCCCTACTGTCACGTTTTCTACCCCCTCGTCTTGTCTTTCTCTTGTAAGGGTTGCCACTCTCTTCCTCTCTTTCGTTCTCTCTCTCTCTCTCTCGCTCTCTTCGTCGTTCAGGGCGATGGTAAAATGTCGATAAATTCGGGCATGGGTACAAGGCTCGATGTGGAGAATTTCCTCTGGGGATGAAGTTCTATTCGACGGGGTGAGACGAGCATGCGCTCTTTGGCAACGACTTTGAATTCGCTGACGACGTGGAAAGATTAGGTTGGTAAATGAACGTTTGCATTCGTAAGTGTTTAATTTGGTTGTAAATAAAAACTTGTGCTAGTGTTTAACTTCGTTGTTGACACTTGGGAATATTTATTGACACTTGCAGGGACTTAAGAATTTTTTATAACACTTGTGAAGATCCCGAACACTTTTCGACACTTATGAATATTTTGAGACGTTTCACGGGCACTTATTAATATTTTCAGCTGTTTACAGACACTTATGAATATTTTTAGAGGTTCACAGACACTTATGAACACTTATTGGCACTCCAATCCACTCGAAAATTACCATTGGCATTCGTAAACAACTTGCGAATACTTGTCTAAACTTGCGCGCACTTAAAAATTTCACTACACGTTTTAACTATACGTAAGTGCTCGTGGACACCACGTATGGCCACTTGTTGTCATTAACGTGCACTTATAGAGTCTTCAGGAATCCAAGCATTGATAGGTAGTCATGGATGTTTAGAGACACTTATGGATATTTGAGGATGCTTATGAGTACTCGAGTGCACTTGCAACCCTTATCTTCATTCATGTGCACTTGCGAACTTACCCTTGGCTTTTTCAAATATTTACGGTTGTTCGAGCATCGTATATTTGTCTTTGTACGTATATTTACGGATTATATACAGTAAATATTGACTCGTATCTCGTGTAGCCGATTGCAGCTGAGTAGGGGTATGCAAAGATCACCCTTCGCTAACTACCCCTACGATGAATCGATAATTACTTAATAAGCATCGTAGCTGTCTAATTGACAAATTCATTGGGCGGCAATTAATCGAATTATTAGGCTGTATTAAACACAGGCCCTCCTGTCCTGGTTGAATGAACGTCGTTAGATGCATTTAAATAGATACGTAAGTATGAACCTCCTTTCAACCTCGATACATTAAATAATTTTAGGTTTAAAGGAGGTTCAAAATTGTTAAACTCAAAATTATACCCTCTTTTCAGCCTACGCGTACTCGGGATTTCCAGGGTTAAAGGAGGTTTACAATTCTTAGACCTAATATTACACCCTCCTCAGAGCCTACGTTTGTACAATGATTTTAGAGTGAAAGGAGGTTCAAAATTGTTTTTATCGTAAATTTTATCGTTTTTCACCGTAAATCTCTCGAACAATTTTAATGCACGGGGATTTATAACGACCAGGCCGTACAAATGCATACTCTAATATAGTCGCTAAAGTTGTAATCGCTCGCATTTGTTACGAGCTGATGCATTTTTAAGGATTTATATGTGGACAAAACACAGTTCGCTATAAATTTATATTATTCCGTGGGCGTTTCGTCGATTTCCCATTAACGATGATTCGAGTGGGAGGATATGGAGAATAAAAGAAAAGCTGGAACGATTCTCGTGTTAGTTGTAATGCCAACGTTATTCGCCGAGAATAAATGATACGAATGTCATTTGTTACGACGATGCTTTCTATAAATGTATAAAGTTTTCGTCGTAACAGGGGTGGAAAAAGAGACATTTATCGAGCTCTAACAAAATTAACTTTCATTGCCTGAAAATCGTTTAATATTTATAATAATATATTTTTATTGTTTATTTAAAGCTTACATGTATTTAAATTTCAACCCACCTAAAATTGTTTTACATTTCATTATTTCATTCCACGGAGTTCAAGTTTCAAATTTTAAACATTCCCTAAAAAAAAAATCATTTATTTATTATTATTATTATTTCTATTTTCATTGCCTAAAATCGACCTAAAACAATTCTACCAAAAACATTCAAATTCCGAAAAAATAAAAATTCTTTTTCAATAAAAAAAAAGAAGACTATTATTGTTATATTTTTATTGTAATCTAATGTAAGTAATCTTAATTTATTTTCATATAATTATTTCAATTGAAATTTGATAATTTTAATAAAGATTTCAATTAAAATTATTTAATTCAATTTTAAGTTAATTTGAATAGAAAATTTATATGAAAATCCATGGAATTTCACAAAAATCGCCTATAATTTCGAGAGTTTCGATTTGGAAGAATTCAACGTGATAACAAAAAAAAACAGAAAAAAAAGAATAAATTTGTTATTGATTCACCTAGAAACCAAATCGATATCCGTACGAGGTACACAGCGGCTCACTTCGTTTTGTCGGCAATCTCCATCGTTCGTTGCACGATAGTACGGTTTCGTGTTGGCGTACCATGATACAAGCTTACGTCGTGAAAACGTTCTCGACAGCGATGATGAAAGCACGAGTACGACCCTAGGCTCTCACCGGGGCGCGCCGTCTTTCAAAATTCACCGTGATATCCGGCTGGAGGACCACCGGCGCTTCTCGCTCACTTCGAGCGTCCCGAAAACTTTGTTTCGACATTAATGAAACAACTCGGAACGTTCGAGAGCCCGCGAAAAATTGTGGTTTAAAAACATTTTCAATTTTGCAAAAAACAAAAAAATATTACTCAATTAAATTTTGTTTTTAAATGAATTAAAAAAAGTTCGCGTAAAAAATACTTGTAATCGAAAAAGCAAAACAAATTGCAGGATATATATATTTTTTTGTAAATAGTTAAGCAAAAATTCCAAGTTCGTATAAACAGTTTTTGAAATCGAAAAAAAATTGTTATATTTATTTTTGAAATATTTTTAAAAAAGTGAGGGTGAGTTTTGTGTTCGAAATTTGTGAATAATCGAGGGGGAGGTAATTATGGCGGTGGAAGTGACGGATCAAGGGCGAAAAGGTCGACCATCTTTGGCTGCTTTGGACCAAATCGATCATGGTACTACAGGGTTGATCGATAAATCCATCGAAGATCGTACGAATATCGACGAAATCGAAAAAACACGTGTCGTGAGAAAATATTGCACCAAACACATGAAAATGTATCCGGAATTGTACAGAAGCGACGTATCCATTTATCCGACTTATTCCGGATTAAAATTGCCTTAGTAAGTAAAAATTAGCATTTCTAACAATTTATTTGAAAAAAAAAAATTATCTTCATTTAATTCGCGTCGCAATATTTTAATATATTTCGCACGAATATTTAATCTCAGTATTCATTTTATTAACTCAATTTTATCAATCGTTTTAATTAATTTTGCAAAAAAAATAATAATAATTTTGCAAATTACGATTTTAAAAGTTACGTCGTGTGTCGACGTCGCGCCTCGAGGAAAAAGAGGCAGATCGCTCGTCAGCTCAATCGTGAGATAATGCACATCGCGATGATGCAGAGTTACGCACTGGGAAGTATGAAAATCGATCGAATCTTCGCCATTGGATTTCCACCGGAAGCAACGGAAGTACCAGACTTCGCCACGAGGAAGGAACGTCGAAAAATTGACAATCTTCTCGTCGAGAGATGACTCGAAAAAAAAAAGAAAAATAAACAAAAAATCTCTTCAATTCTAACGAACCGAATTAATTATAATTGGTTAATTTAATGTTCAACGATTAAAAAATTTCTTACTCGAACGATAATTATTTTCCAAAAAAATCATTTTCCTTTTAGCCGAATCCACTTTATCATCCCTCGAATTATTAACATTCGAGAAAGCCTTAATTATCGAAAAGAAAATCTCGATGAAACGATTAATTGATTTAATTATAAGTGCGATAAAAGCTTAATCAACTCTTATCGACCAAGTCTCGGTAAACTCGCGGGAGACAAACGAGAGGATAAAAAACAAATCCGTCAAAAGTTGTCAATAAAGTTGTTATCGGGTTATAATCGCTATTTGATAACAAAAAAAAATTTTCCTTCATGTTTCGCAACACTTATCAAAGTGGTTGGCTGTCGATCCTGTACAGTCGCGGCTCATCGCCTCTAGAGATCTGGGGCATGAAAGTTCGTACGATTTCTTCTTCTCGCTTCAAAAAAAAAAAAAAAAAAAAAAAAAAAGTACAATCCTCGACCTTGGTCCTACTGCCGTTAATATTTCCCTCCTACCGATCCGATCGATGAAATTCAACCGTGATAACTTTTTCTGGCTCTCGGCCAACTTTTTCGTTTCCTCCCTTCAAGCTCGACACGAATTAATCAGTTTGAGATTTGTTTGTCAGGTGAAAAACGGTTATATAAGACGCGTCACGGACGAAGAGGTCAAGTCCTTGGCCCTCGAGATCGCTGGCACCAATGTCTCCACGACTTTCATTTACGCCCCAAAAAATCCAAAAACTGTTCTGGCGATAACGCTACCTTTTCTCATTATTATTATCAAGAACCTGAAGAAATATTTTACCTTCGAAGTTACGGTAAATAAAAAGAAATAAAATATAAAAAAAGCTTAATTTTTATTTTATCTTCAAAGCGTCCTTCTCCTCGAAATTATTATTTTTAGATTCTCGATGACAAAAATATGCATCGAAGATTTCGCATAAGCAATTTTCAAAGCACGACGAAGGTCAGACCGTTTTGCACTTCGATGCCGATCGGCCTGTGCGATGGCTGGAACCAGATACAATTTAATCTCGCGGATTTTACGAGACGCGCCTACGGCTCGAATTATATCGAGACGACGAGAATGCAGATTCACGCGAATTGTCGTTTGCGCAGGATTTTTTTCGCCGATAGGTGAAAAATATTGAAATAAAAATTTTCTTTCGATTAAAAATATTCGTTTGATCCGAGAAAAAGATGGAAAAATTTACAATCGTTAATGGGATTGCACAGATTATATTCGGACGACGAATTACCCGAGGATTACAAACTTTTATTTCCCGGTCGACCTGACGCATACGCACGCGAGGAGCCGAAGATACGAGAAAGACCGGCGGGCCAATCACGAGCGAGAATTTCCGTCGAGGCGATACCGTCCGCAGCGCCACCAGCTTTTCGCGGAGATCCGGAGAAGCTCGAGGAAGACCGCGCAATACGAACGACGCCCGTTTTGTCTCGAGAAACCTCGAGACTCGTCGTCGCACCGGAAGGTGCTTCGAAGGTTCAAATCGAAATTCCTGCTCCTTCAGAGGACGAAGAGGAGATGGAACCGGAACAAGACCACGAGTACGACGGAGAAATTACGACACCGGAACAGGAAGTAACGGCTGGCGAAACGAGTCAGGAGGAAGAAACTAGTCCCTTCTCGCCTCTCGAGGAAGAAGAAGAAGAAGAAGAAAGAAATGTCCAAACATCCGAGAACGAAGAAGAACTCTCGGAAATGCAAGGTTGATGATCGATGTAAAATCGGCGGGAAAATATTCAAATTTTTTAAGTAAATTAGATTATAAAACGAATGAAATAAAATACGCGTTTTAATGGAGAAAAAAGCTTTATTACTGTAATAGGGTTCGAAGGGAAAATCGATTGCCAAATTATGCGACTGATGCAAAAATATGTAACGAACGCGCACCGAGTGGAAGATTTTTAGTTTCAGAAATTTTGTTTCAATCGTTTTTTTGTTTTCTAAGGAACGTCGTAATCGTCTTCGTCGCGCTTTCGCTTGGCGGTTTCGTCAGTTTCCATTTTGATGCTGGAAGTTGGTTGAGCCGTGGTTATTTGAATCTTAGGCTTTGCAGCTGATGTTTTTCCACCTCCACTCGTCGTCGAACCTAAGAAATTTAACAAATTCTTTCATTCTTGTTTATAAAACGAATTATCCGGTTTTTTTTTTCATTGGATTAAACAGGAAGGATCTTCTCACGATATTGCGCTTTGATCGTGATCACGGGAACGGCGTGTTTCGTGGGATTTCGAAAGCGGAGATCTGGGAAATCAGGGGTATATATTTTTTTTTATTTTTTCTCATTTTTTGATTGTTTTTATGAGAAATTACCTGTTGAAAATTTGAAAACTGGTTTCGGTATTGAAATTGTCTGAGTTCTAGCGACAGTGGCCAAAGTAGCGGGCCGTTTTACGATCGAGAGACTCGCTTTGTTGGTTTCAGCCTTGCTTCTCGAAGTTATGTTCCCACCGCCTCCAGAGCCGCTATTTCCCACCGAATGAATAGATTTGCCTGATGTTTTTTTGGTAGCATTTTTGAGCTTGTAATTCGTAGCGTTGAGGCAGTAACGATCGGGTGGCAGTCTCAAACCGTTATTGGGTTTGACGAACGGCAGCGGTATATTGTTTTTGGCTCGGGCAACGTCCAAGAGAACGTCGCGAGGAGGCGGATTCGTAAATGTACGATCCAGCTGCATTTTTACCGCCAATCTGACATCGTCAAGGTCGATGAACTTTTTCTTTGCATGATTTGCATATATTCTGCTATCGTCCAAAATACACGTAATGTAACCTACGAGGGCGATAGATAATCGAGGAAAATGAACTTTTTTTGAGGTTATGTTGACGTTGATTTTGCGCTTGAACGAAGCGTCGCAAAAATTAACGTTAGAAAGACGTAAAAAAAGTTGCGAAGCAATATTATTCTTAAATATTAATAGTAATAGAAACAAACAAAGTTAAGATGAGAATTGAAACGAGAAAGTGTCTGAATCGATAAAAAAGGTGAGTTACTTTGAAGTGCTTTTGAGGTTATGTTCGTTATCTTGCGTGCATACAAAAACAAAATACTCACGATACGTAAATTCGAGCAATTGATTGATAACTTTTGGCTCGTAATCGGCTATTCCCATGTCTTTCATTATTGACATTATAACCTGAGCGTCTTTCGGTATGTGTTTTACGTGGCTCATACTCTTTGCTTTTTCAGCCATATTTCGTAACGTTCCCAAGCTCGACGATACCGCGAAATAATAAATACTTGGTATTCCAACTCCACAAACTTCTCGGCGGGTTACATGTTAATGAAATTTAAGAAACTTTGACATACTATTATTCAGTAACAACTACGAGGACGCCATTGTCCCTCTCAAATCCGCAGCTGGCAAATTATCAAATTTCCCCCTTCCTAATATTCCGAATTACGCGAGGGCCCGAATCTACGAACGCCCCGAGAGACATAATCAACAGTTACGCAAATATTCATAGAATTATTATTCGAATTGTAAACAAACAGTTTTCTATTATTTATAATTTCAATTTACATCGTATTCTTTACGAATTCTTTCATTAATTACCATTTGTCCAGGGAAACGTAGGTCTCTGTTAATATCTCCCGCGATCGCAGCGCCTGGGGGCAAGCGATGAACTTCTAAATGTCTCTCTTAATACTGTATATCGTTACAGAACCTAAAAACATAACCTTGCCATTCGTCGAGCATTCACGTTACGCGAATATTCATAGAATTATTATTCGAATTATAGACAAACAGTTTATTATAATTTATAACTTCAATTTACATCTTATTATTTACAAATTCTTTGATTAATTAATATTTCACCAGGGTATCGTAGATCGCTGCTATTATCGTCACGATCGCAGCTGCTATCGGACAAGCGATGAATTTTTAGATATCTCTCTTAATACTTGCTATCGTTCATGGTAAATCTCACATGTGTATCCGGAACTCCGAAAAAAAAACCGCGTGCCCGAACCGTGCGGTTATGTTTTCTTTCGTGTGTAAACCGACAAATAATTAATAACAATTTTATAACGTTACAAATGATTTTGAGACAAAGCGATTAAAATGTCTACCTGTAGAATACACAACGTGCGGTTTTATAACCTCGAACCAAAGTCTGTGACTTGTTTGTGCCACGAAAGGAAAAGTAAAAAATTGGCACTTTCGAGGTTAGTTTTTCAAGACAATTGTACACTTGTAAACAAACAATCTATGTAAAAATAGCAAACAAAAATCGCGTATTAATTTCCCCCGAGGTAAAATAGTCAGAATAAAGTCGATAAAAACATATTTAACGCAACAATCTCTCTCATTATTTCCAGAAATGATAATTCCATCGAGATATGGAACGTAGCGAACGCTCCGTTCCTCGAATCGGTGATTTCCGGTCATTCTGAGGATTCCGTCGAATCGATAATATGGATAAACGAAAGATTATTTTCCGTTGGTCTCCGTGGTATGGTAACCGAGTACGATCTCTCGACTCTCGCACCAAAATACGAAACGGCGGTAACCGGGGGTGCGGCATGGTGCCTAGACGTAAATCAGCAAAAATCTCGGATCGCGGTTGGCACGGAAGACGGTTACATAAACACATTCGCGGTAAATTCCGATTCTCTTCAATACGAAAGAATATTCGACAAACAAAAAGGACGTATATTATGCATAAAATGGGACAAAACGGGAGAAATGATATTTACCGGTTCGACCGACACCGTAAGGGTATGGAACTCGATATCGGGACACGCGATACACAAAATGACGACCGCGAGGAAATTCTCGAAGAAAGAAACGATCGTTTGGTGTTTAGGGGTAACTGAGGACAATCACGTCGTTTCCGGTGATTCGAGAGGGGTTTTATCATTCTGGGATCCGAACATAGGGACTCTTATCGAGAGTCACGAGAGTCACAGCGCCGATATATTAGCGATAGCTTTGTCGCATGAAGAAAATGTTATATATTGCGCAGGTGTCGATCCGGTCGTTCGTACCGTCGCAAAAATAACTCAAAAATCAAGCGGACGACCTAATTGGGTCAAAGGAATCGAGAGACGACTGCACGCTCACGACGTGAGGGCTCTCGTCGAGGCTGATGGGAAATTATATTCCGCCGGGGTCGATGGTTATCTCGCGCTTTCGAGCTATCCACCGAAAATTCTCGTTAAATATCCGCCTCTCTTGAAACCTCCTTGCGTCACGGTTTGCCCAAAATCACGTTGCATTATGTTGCGTTACACGAATTTCCTCGAACTTTGGAGACTCGGGAAACACGTCAAGGTCACGAAAGACGTCCTTCATCCTGGTACGCTTCATCAGATCGAGGAAAATCCAATTAAATTGCTGGAATTAAGGACGAAGAACGAGGAAGCGATTGTTTCTTACGCGATAAGCAAAGATTCGAAAATCATCGTTTACTCGACCGATACGCATCTCAGGGTTTTTAATTTCGACGTTGTCGAGGGTGATGCTCTCTTGGCTAAGAACGAGACGGATATTACAATGAGGAGAGTTCAGAGAATGCTTTTCAGTCCAAATGGCAAACGCTTCGTCGCGATGAGCCACGAGAACGAGGAAGGCAATTTATTGACTTTTTTCGAAGTTGCGAAGAAACGATTCAAAATGTCGGGCTCGTTTTGTACGAAGAAACAAAATATTGAAACTGTTGGTATCGTATGTTTCTCGCCGGACAGCGAGTATCTTGTATGCGGCGATCGACAGGGTCTCGTTGTCGTTTATTTCGTCGACGAAGCGATGAATTCTGAAAATCCGAAATTTTTACCCTTGCCGAGATATTCTTGTCCACCGACTGCTATGGCTGTTCAAAAAGGCACGGGGAATCTTGTCATCGTATACTCTGATCATAAGGTAACGTGTATTTTGATTTTTATACAATTTTTATGAAATTTAAAAATTAGATGAAAAAAAAAACGTCGAAAAACAACTGTTGAGAGGACATCAAGATATAAACAAGTTGAAAAGAAAGAATCGAAATTGTCATCGCTAATCATTAATTTTATCCAATTTCATTGAATTTCAATTTTGGCGCGACGTTCTACAGTAGTAACCGCTTTTCTCCGCTAGATGGCGCCACTATGTCAATTTGGCGCGAACTCAGCTCTTGCATTTGAAAACGCTCGAAACATGCCTCATATTTTTTCGTATTGAAAACAAAACTATTATAATATTTATATTCTACGAAAAACGTACGACGGAAATACCGATAAACTCAATTTTGAAAGAATAATAAACGATAACAAAATTCAACTGTAATCAATTTTTCAACAATTTTTCATCCAAGATAATTAACAATTTTTTCATAAAGTCTGAAACATTTAATTATCTCGCGTAATTTCTCTTCACGATGATTTCACCATTTCTCATTACGAAGCAATTGCCGAGTTTCCTTGTTAAAAAAAAATCTAGGAAACGAAGAAAAAACCCCAACTGCAATTATCTCGAAATTTAATGGCATAACGTCGTAAAGAGCATTCATCCTTCTCGTGATGATGCGACGAGCAATATGGAACGACGATATTTCGCTTCATTTATAAAACAAAACAAAAAGTCTTCCGGGATATCGTTTACCGGCCTGTTTCTCTCATCTCCGAAGATTGGATACTTTTACGTCGACGGGCGCTCGGTGAAAAAAAAAAAAGAAATGCACACCTTGCTATAATTATAATGCATTATACAAGTCTCCGGCTGAATAGCGCGTTAATCGAGGCGATATAACATTTTTCTCTATTTATCGCATTTTGCAACGAGTCGTTAAGGAAAAATATTAAAAACGGTAACGGTCCGACGGGTTTGAGACTTTTACGAGCGCCTTCGAAGAAAATACGTTACTCCTCTCTGACCCAGTGTCGAACAATTTCTTCATCTTTTCGCCATTTAAGAATTTTTTTTTTTTTAATTAGTCAATATTTTGTTTTATTTAATCAGGAAATAATTAATTTGCCTTTTTTGTTTAGATAATCGAGTACAACATTCCCAGAAGGCAGTACACGGAATTTTCCAACAATCTTCAAAATCGTTTGCCTCTCCAGTGGCTCAGCCGCCCGTTTCCAATAACCAACGTTACGTTCGATCCGAGCAACGAGAATGTAATAATCTTCCACGACGATACGACCGTTTACGTAATTAACAAAAACAAAGAACTTCCTGAGAAAAAGGTGAAAATTCCGAGGCGGGAAAATGGCGATTTTGGGGAAGACAGCAATTCGGGCTCGAGCTCGAACGCCCAGCACGCTTTTCAAGTCGTGAAAAAATACAAGGTAAACAGAAATTGTTGTTTTTTTTTAATTTTCACTTTTTTTTAAATATTAATTTTTTTACGATTTTTATTTTCATTTAAAAAAATTGTTATTTCCATTTTTTTTCGCAGCATCTCGTACATCTGGAATGGTTGAACGACGAGGAGATGGTCGCGGTCGAGGTCAACCCCATCTCGCTAACGGAAAAATTACCACCGACTCTCAAACAAAAGTGGTTCGGGATGTAAATTGTCGAAGAATAAAAATTAATTCAACAAACAAATGATTTTCTCTCAAGGGTGAAAAGCGAGTTCAATTTTTTTCTCTCAAACGAACATATTATCGAATTTATAAAGAATAATTCTCAGTTGTTTTTTTTCTACCAGATTAGTCAAAAATCAAAAGTTTCATCCGAGATAGATAAATTTTTGTTTAATGACGCGAAACTCGCCAGAAATCAAGGGTGGGTCGATCGTGCGTTTTGCCGAGACGTGAAAAGGACCGACGAATTCCAAGCTGTGCTCTGGCCTGGACGATCTCCATCCAACGAAACCAGAGCTAGTCGTTGGCATCGGCATCCTCGAAGGATACAAAGCAATCGGCGATTTTTCGCTCAAATTTTCCTGTGCTTTTTTGACGAAAGTATCGACAGGAATTCCAGCTTTCGCGGACTCCTCGGCAAGAATTTTCGCGAAGTACTCCCCCGCGAGATATTCGTATTTTTTGCTCCAGGATCGTTCGAGCTTTCTCTCGCAACGGTTGATTTCTTTTCTGTCTCGAAAAAGAGAGAACAAAATGAGAACAAGAGGATCGGGAATAAAAAATTGTAACTACCTTATATTGTCGAAAACAACGGGTCCTCTCGAATATTCGACGTATTTCGCTTGCACGATTCTCTCAGGTTTTTTGACCTCCTCCACAGTCTCCTTCTTATCGCGCTTATTTTCTTTTTTCAATGTCTCGCTCATCGATGATGACGAAGAACCTGCCGCGAGGGTTCAACGTTCAATTCAACAATGATTAATACCAGAGACCCACTTCGACTGCTCGGACTACCAAGAAGAGAATTTATACAGCAAACAATCGTCCGTTTGTTCGATAGTCTTCCTCGGTTGCTTGGTGACGTGGCCGAGGCGAAAGCATCGTGATTTCACTCGTGAAAAAATCATTTTGTCCCTGCTTTAATCTCTCTCATTAATTTAATTCTCATTATTTGTTAAAAATGTGATTCATTAAACAAAAAAGCCGAAAAATTCGTTGCAAGTGTCTGTTGGAACGCGCGCATGCGCAGATCTTGAAGTTTAAATTCTGAAATATATTTTGCCGTGAATTATTGAGTTTTTAAAACTGAAATTTTCTTTATTTTAATTTAATTAATTAATTCCTCAGTTTTCTAGGAATTATGTAACGAACGAGTTCATTCCTCTCGTTGGTTTTCCGCAGGACATTTGCGATGAACTCGATGAGAACGTCTTTCTATTTCCCGGAGCGTGGTCGACGCGAAATCACAGCGTTGATGATGATGCTCGAGAGCATTAACGTTTCCCAACCCAAATGGAGAAGTAGGAAATAGAGACAAGTACCAACGATAAAAGATTTAGCGCGGGCGATAGGATCGTTCCTCTCGAGGCTCTCGCTCGAGTGCAATGCACCGAGATTACGTTTAATCTGGCGAGAACGTTTTCACCAAGAACATTTATAATTAATTCTACCATTTTCATTTTGTAAATACACAACAAAATCGTAGAAATATTTTCATTTATTCTCAAAAATTATTATTAGAGATTAAATTTATTCTAAAAAATTCCAGACGTTAAGAGAATTAACGGTAGTCGGTAAAAAAAAAATTAACGTGATGGAAAAAAAAATCTTAACAAATTTGAGAATTTATCAATATTTTTCGTTGATGTCGAAATCCTCGATGCAAAAATGGGAGAATCCCCCATATGGAGTCAAAGTCCATATGGGGGATTCCCTCTGGCGTTTGGGGCTGTAAATTACAAACGCGTTTCTCTGGTCCCACGCACAGACACCCCCGCAGACGATTCAACCTCCCCCTCGCTGACCCCCATCGTTTTTCAATCCCCCCCGCCCTTGTCGCGTTGCTAAGAGCGAGACGGAGAGAGTTGCGGCCAGACCAACGGGTGTCTAGACTTGTAGATAATACCGAGTTTTGTTCGAGGCACCAGACGCGAGCCAGACTCGGCGAGAGGCACTTCGTTCGAACGAGCCAGCCTGCTAGCCACGTCTCGACCTCCCATTTCCATTCTGCGTTCCATTATATCATTTTGTGAGTCAAATTTTTTTGTAAATATTGTTTTCGAAAAATGTAAAACCTTCTCGATCAAAATATACAATGCTATTATGAGATATTCGATGTAAAAAAGTTTCTCGAAGCTATAAACAAAAACTTGTAAACATAAAAAAAAAATTGAAATTTAGAAAAAGGTTTTTTTTATCTTTTCAGTTCTTCAAATTGAATTATTTTTAAAAAAAGCCTAAAAAATAGAAATTGAATATTAAAAAAACAATAATTTTTTTTTTTTTTTAATTTTTCGTTGTTTTTGAACGGGACAAATTTTGATATATTGATTATAAAAAGATAATTAAGTCGCAGTGAAAAAAAAAGGATTATTGTTCATTAAATTAAATAATGCTCGATCATTAAATATTCGTGAGATTCTTTTTCCTCCTGTTTACTAACGTATCGTTTTGCACAACCGTGCGTTTTCGCCACCCTCTCATCTTTCTCGCCACGTTTTCACCCTCTGGAATCGCGTGCGTGGTGTTTTAATCGCGGGTACCGGCGATGCATAAATCTCCGTTAAATAATACGGCAGTTAACAGTGCCATTAAGCCCTGTACGAGATACCGCAAAAGCGCCAGGCGACAGAGAGCGAAGAAGGGATGTGAAATTCGTAGCCGATACGAGGGTTGGTGTAAAGCTAATGGCGACCTCGGGGTCGCGAGGGTCATGGGGCAATGAGGGTCACGACCTGGCAAATTATTTATCATAGATAAGAAATGCGAAGAAACGTCCTCGGAAAAAGAAATTCCCTTTTAATTCAATTGAGAATTAAGGGAACTAAAAAAAAACTGACGCTCATTTCCCCCATTTTGCGATAAGGTTAATAATACAATCAAACCAAATGTCTCGTTGCGTTTGATCGCGAATTGCAGTTGTTGTTTTATTATCATTGTACTCATTTTTATTATTTGGGACAGTCTGATTTATCACTAAGCAGGGGTAATGCGGGTCACCCGAAATTCTTTTTTTCTGCTATTAAAAATTAATCCATGACCTCGCTCATAAATTCTTCGACTATTTTACGGTTGAATTAAAGTAAAGCAAGGTTTATTCGAACCTATATGTGCCTGACAACTATTTTGTGCGACTCGTGATAAAAATATGAGGATTCTTCATTAAGTGACCCCCATTACCCTTGCTCGCCCGTCTATAGTAATTTAATACACACGTGCATCGGTCCACGTGTGCAATATTGTGTCGAGGGGTCTCGTGGAAAGTCCGTGTATTTATCGGCGACAGTTCGACCCTTTTAACATCCCTCTTTGCTCACTTTTACCATTCCCCCGAAGCTCGCAGACGGAGTAAATGGGGGATGTTGAAAATAGCGTTCGAATCTCACCCTCTCTCTCTCTCTCTTTGTCCCTCCTCAACGCATCTACCCAAAACTCACCCCTTTTACATCGAATAATTTACAATATCGAGACACTCCGTTGTACATTTTCCCTGTGGTAAAAATCGTGTTGTCGAGCAAGAAGCCGCATCGTTCCAATAATTAAACCCTTTGTCCTCAAATTTCCACAAAACAAACCAAAAGAAAAATTTCTTTTTACATTCTCGACACATTGAAATTCATCAATTTTTCCAAACAATGTAAATGAATTTTTGTAACTAAATCCTTAAAAATCTAATAAATAATAATAATCTAATAAAAATCTAATAAAACTTTCTAACAAATCTCCACAAATTTGACTTTCGATCTCACGTGTCGGTTCAGTACCGGCGAATTGGATGAAACGAATCGACGAAGCACTCGTCCGTTAATTCTCGAGTACGGCGGAGAGGTCGTACCCGCTTTATTCGTTTTTGTCCCGAAGATAGAAGCCTCGATGCTTCGTGTTTCACCCCTTTGAAAAAAAAAACAAAAAAAAAACAAAAAAAAATCCGCTTTTCTCATTCTTCGCCCCATGTGTATATCTATGTATATAGTGCCTCGCTCCCTATATCGGGGCGCTGCTGACAGGACGTCGGTAATCAGATTGTCGTATCCCTCCGGCCACGACGAGAACAGATTTCTGTCCGGCTTTATGAAATTGGAGGGTGCGCGATAGCGAACGATCCAATGATTCTGAGCGAAAATGTAACGGCGTTACGTATAAGCCATACATGTATATACACACGAGAGAGAGAGAGAGAGAGAGTTGTTGAGTATCCTACGATTCTCACTCGACGCTCTACGTCCGAGAGCCCGAGTGAATTTTCGTTTCATTGAACACACATTTCGCGAGCCTCACTCGAGTTTTTCGAATCGATTTTGACCTCGACCGTAGCGTCCGCTATTCTCGTTATCCAGACGAAGTGTCCTGGCGCAGAGCGAAAAAAAGGCAAGAGAGCATTTGATTTTACAAAATCTGAATTTTTATGAAAACTTTGTTTTTTTTTTTCATTTTATGGTAATTTTTGTATGCCTCAATAATTTTGCTCGCAG